>OV049924.1:273564412-274008539 GCA_920104205.1 Eupeodes latifasciatus | reverse complement strand
TTATTACTTATTACTTATTACTTATTACTTATTACTTATTACTTATTACTTATTACTTATTACTTATTACTTATTACTTATTACTTATTACTTATTACTTATTACTTATTACTTATTACTTATTACTTATTACTTATTACTTATTACTTATTACTTATTACTTATTACTTATTACTTATTACTTATTACTTATTACTTATACTTATTACTTATTACTTATTACTTATTACTTATTACTTATTACTTATTACTTATTACTTATTACTTATTACTTATTACTTATTACTTATTACTTATTACTTATTACTTATTACTTATTACTTATTACTTATTACTTATTACTTATTACTTATTACTTATTACTTATTACTTATTACTTATTACTTATTACTTATTACTTATTACTTATTACTTATTACTTATTACTTATTACTTATTACTTATTACTTATTACTTATTACTTATTACTTATTACTTATTACTTATTACTTATTACTTATTACTTATTACTTATTACTTATTACTTATTACTTATTACTTATTACTTATTACTTATTACTTATTACTTATTACTTATTACTTATACTTATTACTTATTACTTATTACTTATTACTTATTACTTATTACTTATTACTTATTACTTATTACTTATTACTTATTACTTATTACTTATTACTTATTACTTATTACTTATTACTTATTACTTATTACTTATTACTTATTACTTATTACTTATTACTTATTACTTATTACTTATTACTTATTACTTATTACTTATTACTTATTACTTATTACTTATTACTTATTACTTATTACTTATTACTTATTACTTATTACTTATTACTTATTACTTATTACTTATTACTTATTACTTATTACTTATTACTTATTACTTATTACTTATTACTTATTACTTATTACTTATTACTTATTACTTATTACTTATTACTTATTACTTATTACTTATTACTTATTACTTATTACTTATTACTTATTACTTATTACTTATTACTTATTACTTATTACTTATTACTTATTACTTATTACTTATTACTTATTACTTATTACTTATTACTTATTACTTATTACTTATTACTTATTACTTATTACTTATTACTTATTACTTATTACTTATTACTTATTACTTATTACTTATTACTTATTACTTATTACTTATTACTTATTACTTATTACTTATTACTTATTACTTATTACTTATTACTTATTACTTATTACTTATTACTTATTACTTATTACTTATTACTTATTACTTATTACTTATTACTTATTACTTATTACTTATTACTTATTACTTATTACTTATTACTTATTACTTATTACTTATTACTTATTACTTATTACTTATTACTTATTACTTATTACTTATTACTTATTACTTATTACTTATTACTTATTACTTATTACTTATTACTTATTACTTATTACTTATTACTTATTACTTATTACTTATTACTTATTACTTATTACTTATTACTTATTACTTATTACTTATTACTTATTACTTATTACTTATTACTTATTACTTATTACTTATTACTTATTACTTATTACTTATTACTTATTACTTATTACTTATTACTTATTACTTATTACTTATTACTTATTACTTATTACTTATTACTTATTACTTATTACTTATTACTTATTACTTATTACTTATTACTTATTACTTATTACTTATTACTTATTACTTATTACTTATTACTTATTACTTATTACTTATTACTTATTACTTATTACTTATTACTTATTACTTATTACTTATTACTTATTACTTATTACTTATTACTTATTACTTATTACTTATTACTTATTACTTATTACTTATTACTTATTACTTATTACTTATTACTTATTACTTATTACTTATTACTTATTACTTATTACTTATTACTTATTACTTATTACTTATTACTTATTACTTATTACTTATTACTTATTACTTATTACTTATTACTTATTACTTATTACTTATTACTTATTACTTATTACTTATTACTTATTACTTATTACTTATTACTTATTACTTATTACTTATTACTTATTACTTATTACTTATTACTTATTACTTATTACTTATTACTTATTACTTATTACTTATTACTTATTACTTATTACTTATTACTTATTACTTATTACTTATTACTTATTACTTATTACTTATTACTTATTACTTATTACTTATTACTTATTACTTATTACTTATTACTTATTACTTATTACTTATTACTTATTACTTATTACTTATTACTTATTACTTATTACTTATTACTTATTACTTATTACTTATTACTTATTACTTATTACTTATTACTTATTACTTATTACTTATTACTTATTACTTATTACTTATTACTTATTACTTATTACTTATTACTTATTACTTATTACTTATTACTTATTACTTATTACTTATTACTTATTACTTATTACTTATTACTTATTACTTATTACTTATTACTTATTACTTATTACTTATTACTTATTACTTATTACTTATTACTTATTACTTATTACTTATTACTTATTACTTATTACTTATTACTTATTACTTATTACTTATTACTTATTACTTATTACTTATTACTTATTACTTATTACTTATTACTTATTACTTATTACTTATTACTTATTACTTATTACTTATTACTTATTACTTATTACTTATTACTTATTACTTATTACTTATTACTTATTACTTATTACTTATTACTTATTACTTATTACTTATTACTTATTACTTATTACTTATTACTTATTACTTATTACTTATTACTTATTACTTATTACTTATTACTTATTACTTATTACTTATTACTTATTACTTATTACTTATTACTTATTACTTATTACTTATTACTTATTACTTATTACTTATTACTTATTACTTATTACTTATTACTTATTACTTATTACTTATTACTTATTACTTATTACTTATTACTTATTACTTATTACTTATTACTTATTACTTATTACTTATTACTTATTACTTATTACTTATTACTTATTACTTATTACTTATTACTTATTACTTATTACTTATTACTTATTACTTATTACTTATTACTTATTACTTATTACTTATTACTTATTACTTATTACTTATTACTTATTACTTATTACTTATTACTTATTACTTATTACTTATTACTTATTACTTATTACTTATTACTTATTACTTATTACTTATTACTTATTACTTATTACTTATTACTTATTACTTATTACTTATTACTTATTACTTATTACTTATTACTTATTACTTATTACTTATTACTTATTACTTATTACTTATTACTTATTACTTATTACTTATTACTTATTACTTATTACTTATTACTTATTACTTATTACTTATTACTTATTACTTATTACTTATTACTTATTACTTATTACTTATTACTTATTACTTATTACTTATTACTTATTACTTATTACTTATTACTTATTACTTATTACTTATTACTTATTACTTATTACTTATTACTTATTACTTATTACTTATTACTTATTACTTATTACTTATTACTTATTACTTATTACTTATTACTTATTACTTATTACTTATTACTTATTACTTATTACTTATTACTTATTACTTATTACTTATTACTTATTACTTATTACTTATTACTTATTACTTATTACTTATTACTTATTACTTATTACTTATTACTTATTACTTATTACTTATTACTTATTACTTATTACTTATTACTTATTACTTATTACTTATTACTTATTACTTATTACTTATTACTTATTACTTATTACTTATTACTTATTACTTATTACTTATTACTTATTACTTATTACTTATTACTTATTACTTATTACTTATTACTTATTACTTATTACTTATTACTTATTACTTATTACTTATTACTTATTACTTATTACTTATTACTTATTACTTATTACTTATTACTTATTACTTATTACTTATTACTTATTACTTATTACTTATTACTTATTACTTATTACTTATTACTTATTACTTATTACTTATTACTTATTACTTATTACTTATTACTTATTACTTATTACTTATTACTTATTACTTATTACTTATTACTTATTACTTATTACTTATTACTTATTACTTATTACTTATTACTTATTACTTATTACTTATTACTTATTACTTATTACTTATTACTTATTACTTATTACTTATTACTTATTACTTATTACTTATTACTTATTACTTATTACTTATTACTTATTACTTATTACTTATTACTTATTACTTATTACTTATTACTTATTACTTATTACTTATTACTTATTACTTATTACTTATTACTTATTACTTATTACTTATTACTTATTACTTATTACTTATTACTTATTACTTATTACTTATTACTTATTACTTATTACTTATTACTTATTACTTATTACTTATTACTTATTACTTATTACTTATTACTTATTACTTATTACTTATTACTTATTACTTATTACTTATTACTTATTACTTATTACTTATTACTTATTACTTATTACTTATTACTTATTACTTATTACTTATTACTTATTACTTATTACTTATTACTTATTACTTATTACTTATTACTTATTACTTATTACTTATTACTTATTACTTATTACTTATTACTTATTACTTATTACTTATTACTTATTACTTATTACTTATTACTTATTACTTATTACTTATTACTTATTACTTATTACTTATTACTTATTACTTATTACTTATTACTTATTACTTATTACTTATTACTTATTACTTATTACTTATTACTTATTACTTATTACTTATTACTTATTACTTATTACTTATTACTTATTACTTATTACTTATTACTTATTACTTATTACTTATTACTTATTACTTATTACTTATTACTTATTACTTATTACTTATTACTTATTACTTATTACTTATTACTTATTACTTATTACTTATTACTTATTACTTATTACTTATTACTTATTACTTATTACTTATTACTTATTACTTATTACTTATTACTTATTACTTATTACTTATTACTTATTACTTATTACTTATTACTTATTACTTATTACTTATTACTTATTACTTATTACTTATTACTTATTACTTATTACTTATTACTTATTACTTATTACTTATTACTTATTACTTATTACTTATTACTTATTACTTATTACTTATTACTTATTACTTATTACTTATTACTTATTACTTATTACTTATTACTTATTACTTATTACTTATTACTTATTACTTATTACTTATTACTTATTACTTATTACTTATTACTTATTACTTATTACTTATTACTTATTACTTATTACTTATTACTTATTACTTATTACTTATTACTTATTACTTATTACTTATTACTTATTACTTATTACTTATTACTTATTACTTATTACTTATTACTTATTACTTATTACTTATTACTTATTACTTATTACTTATTACTTATTACTTATTACTTATTACTTATTACTTATTACTTATTACTTATTACTTATTACTTATTACTTATTACTTATTACTTATTACTTATTACTTATTACTTATTACTTATTACTTATTACTTATTACTTATTACTTATTACTTATTACTTATTACTTATTACTTATTACTTATTACTTATTACTTATTACTTATTACTTATTACTTATTACTTATTACTTATTACTTATTACTTATTACTTATTACTTATTACTTATTACTTATTACTTATTACTTATTACTTATTACTTATTACTTATTACTTATTACTTATTACTTATTACTTATTACTTATTACTTATTACTTATTACTTATTACTTATTACTTATTACTTATTACTTATTACTTATTACTTATTACTTATTACTTATTACTTATTACTTATTACTTATTACTTATTACTTATTACTTATTACTTATTACTTATTACTTATTACTTATTACTTATTACTTATTACTTATTACTTATTACTTATTACTTATTACTTATTACTTATTACTTATTACTTATTACTTATTACTTATTACTTATTACTTATTACTTATTACTTATTACTTATTACTTATTACTTATTACTTATTACTTATTACTTATTACTTATTACTTATTACTTATTACTTATTACTTATTACTTATTACTTATTACTTATTACTTATTACTTATTACTTATTACTTATTACTTATTACTTATTACTTATTACTTATTACTTATTACTTATTACTTATTACTTATTACTTATTACTTATTACTTATTACTTATTACTTATTACTTATTACTTATTACTTATTACTTATTACTTATTACTTATTACTTATTACTTATTACTTATTACTTATTACTTATTACTTATTACTTATTACTTATTACTTATTACTTATTACTTATTACTTATTACTTATTACTTATTACTTATTACTTATTACTTATTACTTATTACTTATTACTTATTACTTATTACTTATTACTTATTACTTATTACTTATTACTTATTACTTATTACTTATTACTTATTACTTATTACTTATTACTTATTACTTATTACTTATTACTTATTACTTATTACTTATTACTTATTACTTATTACTTATTACTTATTACTTATTACTTATTACTTATTACTTATTACTTATTACTTATTACTTATTACTTATTACTTATTACTTATTACTTATTACTTATTACTTATTACTTATTACTTATTACTTATTACTTATTACTTATTACTTATTACTTATTACTTATTACTTATTACTTATTACTTATTACTTATTACTTATTACTTATTACTTATTACTTATTACTTATTACTTATTACTTATTACTTATTACTTATTACTTATTACTTATTACTTATTACTTATTACTTATTACTTATTACTTATTACTTATTACTTATTACTTATTACTTATTACTTATTACTTATTACTTATTACTTATTACTTATTACTTATTACTTATTACTTATTACTTATTACTTATTACTTATTACTTATTACTTATTACTTATTACTTATTACTTATTACTTATTACTTATTACTTATTACTTATTACTTATTACTTATTACTTATTACTTATTACTTATTACTTATTACTTATTACTTATTACTTATTACTTATTACTTATTACTTATTACTTATTACTTATTACTTATTACTTATTACTTATTACTTATTACTTATTACTTATTACTTATTACTTATTACTTATTACTTATTACTTATTACTTATTACTTATTACTTATTACTTATTACTTATTACTTATTACTTATTACTTATTACTTATTACTTATTACTTATTACTTATTACTTATTACTTATTACTTATTACTTATTACTTATTACTTATTACTTATTACTTATTACTTATTACTTATTACTTATTACTTATTACTTATTACTTATTACTTATTACTTATTACTTATTACTTATTACTTATTACTTATTACTTATTACTTATTACTTATTACTTATTACTTATTACTTATTACTTATTACTTATTACTTATTACTTATTACTTATTACTTATTACTTATTACTTATTACTTATTACTTATTACTTATTACTTATTACTTATTACTTATTACTTATTACTTATTACTTATTACTTATTACTTATTACTTATTACTTATTACTTATTACTTATTACTTATTACTTATTACTTATTACTTATTACTTATTACTTATTACTTATTACTTATTACTTATTACTTATTACTTATTACTTATTACTTATTACTTATTACTTATTACTTATTACTTATTACTTATTACTTATTACTTATTACTTATTACTTATTACTTATTACTTATTACTTATTACTTATTACTTATTACTTATTACTTATTACTTATTACTTATTACTTATTACTTATTACTTATTACTTATTACTTATTACTTATTACTTATTACTTATTACTTATTACTTATTACTTATTACTTATTACTTATTACTTATTACTTATTACTTATTACTTATTACTTATTACTTATTACTTATTACTTATTACTTATTACTTATTACTTATTACTTATTACTTATTACTTATTACTTATTACTTATTACTTATTACTTATTACTTATTACTTATTACTTATTACTTATTACTTATTACTTATTACTTATTACTTATTACTTATTACTTATTACTTATTACTTATTACTTATTACTTATTACTTATTACTTATTACTTATTACTTATTACTTATTACTTATTACTTATTACTTATTACTTATTACTTATTACTTATTACTTATTACTTATTACTTATTACTTATTACTTATTACTTATTACTTATTACTTATTACTTATTACTTATTACTTATTACTTATTACTTATTACTTATTACTTATTACTTATTACTTATTACTTATTACTTATTACTTATTACTTATTACTTATTACTTATTACTTATTACTTATTACTTATTACTTATTACTTATTACTTATTACTTATTACTTATTACTTATTACTTATTACTTATTACTTATTACTTATTACTTATTACTTATTACTTATTACTTATTACTTATTACTTATTACTTATTACTTATTACTTATTACTTATTACTTATTACTTATTACTTATTACTTATTACTTATTACTTATTACTTATTACTTATTACTTATTACTTATTACTTATTACTTATTACTTATTACTTATTACTTATTACTTATTACTTATTACTTATTACTTATTACTTATTACTTATTACTTATTACTTATTACTTATTACTTATTACTTATTACTTATTACTTATTACTTATTACTTATTACTTATTACTTATTACTTATTACTTATTACTTATTACTTATTACTTATTACTTATTACTTATTACTTATTACTTATTACTTATTACTTATTACTTATTACTTATTACTTATTACTTATTACTTATTACTTATTACTTATTACTTATTACTTATTACTTATTACTTATTACTTATTACTTATTACTTATTACTTATTACTTATTACTTATTACTTATTACTTATTACTTATTACTTATTACTTATTACTTATTACTTATTACTTATTACTTATTACTTATTACTTATTACTTATTACTTATTACTTATTACTTATTACTTATTACTTATTACTTATTACTTATTACTTATTACTTATTACTTATTACTTATTACTTATTACTTATTACTTATTACTTATTACTTATTACTTATTACTTATTACTTATTACTTATTACTTATTACTTATTACTTATTACTTATTACTTATTACTTATTACTTATTACTTATTACTTATTACTTATTACTTATTACTTATTACTTATTACTTATTACTTATTACTTATTACTTATTACTTATTACTTATTACTTATTACTTATTACTTATTACTTATTACTTATTACTTATTACTTATTACTTATTACTTATTACTTATTACTTATTACTTATTACTTATTACTTATTACTTATTACTTATTACTTATTACTTATTACTTATTACTTATTACTTATTACTTATTACTTATTACTTATTACTTATTACTTATTACTTATTACTTATTACTTATTACTTATTACTTATTACTTATTACTTATTACTTATTACTTATTACTTATTACTTATTACTTATTACTTATTACTTATTACTTATTACTTATTACTTATTACTTATTACTTATTACTTATTACTTATTACTTATTACTTATTACTTATTACTTATTACTTATTACTTATTACTTATTACTTATTACTTATTACTTATTACTTATTACTTATTACTTATTACTTATTACTTATTACTTATTACTTATTACTTATTACTTATTACTTATTACTTATTACTTATTACTTATTACTTATTACTTATTACTTATTACTTATTACTTATTACTTATTACTTATTACTTATTACTTATTACTTATTACTTATTACTTATTACTTATTACTTATTACTTATTACTTATTACTTATTACTTATTACTTATTACTTATTACTTATTACTTATTACTTATTACTTATTACTTATTACTTATTACTTATTACTTATTACTTATTACTTATTACTTATTACTTATTACTTATTACTTATTACTTATTACTTATTACTTATTACTTATTACTTATTACTTATTACTTATTACTTATTACTTATTACTTATTACTTATTACTTATTACTTATTACTTATTACTTATTACTTATTACTTATTACTTATTACTTATTACTTATTACTTATTACTTATTACTTATTACTTATTACTTATTACTTATTACTTATTACTTATTACTTATTACTTATTACTTATTACTTATTACTTATTACTTATTACTTATTACTTATTACTTATTACTTATTACTTATTACTTATTACTTATTACTTATTACTTATTACTTATTACTTATTTCTTATTACTTATTACTTATTACTTATTACTTATTACTTATTACTTATTACTTATTACTTATTACTTATTACTTATTACTTATTACTTATTACTTATTACTTATTACTTATTACTTATTACTTATTACTTATTACTTATTACTTATTACTTATATTTTTATATTATTTACTATTTATTATGTTCTATGTATTATTTATTATTAAATATTTAATATTTATTATTTCTTAATTATTTACTTATTTACTTATTTACTTAATTGTAGTGTATTATTTTATTTACTTACCTGTTTCTTTTTGTATTTTTTGTATTACTTTGCGTGTTTTGTGTTTTCAAATTCAATCTATTTCTTAATCGAAGTGTTTGTTGTACTTAAAAGAAGGTTCATATTTTCCTTCAAAATTTAAATGCTTTCTTTTTGAATTTGTTATTATAATGTTGTAAAAATATTGTATTCAGTAGAAAGATATATTTTTTATATCAAATCTCTGTACAAACTGAGCTTAGAAAATCAAATACTATTTTAAGAAAGAAATAAAATATCTATCTATCTATCTAAATTTTATAGTATGTTTTGTGACGTGATACCAAACTGATATAATATTAAAATATATATATATATAATGTTAAAAAAAATCAATTTACGGTATTTTTTATAAATAAAAAAAACTGACAAAAATTGTTGTTACCCCGGACACAAAAAATTGGTTTTATCTTCAAAATACGAAGAGTAAAGTTTTTGATATGTGGTAAAATTTTGAGATAAATCAAATTGACAGGTTTCTAACAAAAAATAAGATTAAGAAGCATTACTATAAGTTGGCTACCCTTGATTTTCGACTCAAATATATTTTTAAAAATTAAAGATATTGGCTCCAAACTAATCTCGTCTTAAAGAAAATATGGTTTTCGAAATTCAGTTAAATTTGTATAAGAATCCAACGATCAGTTTTTTCATAAAAATTACAATTAAAAAAAATTATGAAATGACAGTCTAGTCACTGATAAAGCTTCGGTTCCCTCAGTCGTTCTTTGACTTTCGTAGAGAGAAGAAGTGATTAATAGTTAATTTTAAATTTTATAAAGTGCATTTGTAGTGTTTGCCAGTTAAGAAGGCATTGTGCCACGGTTTCATACAATTTATCGTTAGCCCAGCGGAGGTGGCGTCCATAGATAGAAAAGAACTAATCGGTCCAGTTCTTCTCACTGGCCGAATACCATTTAGTTAAAGGGTTACTAAAAGAGGCCATAGCTGAGTTCTTCAGTTTCACACCTCAAAGTGAAAAATTTAAGACGGTTCTACTGAAGGGTATAAGTTCCTGCACGGAACCGGAGGTGCTCTTAGCTGAGATCCGTCGAAAAGCCAATGACGATCTCGATTTTATCGGGGTCAAGCCTTTCACTACGGTGAAGTCCAGACGAGGGGGTTATAGGCTGCCAATGTTCCTCGTAACATTATCGCCCCATAGTAGGATTGGGAGTCTGAGGGAAATCACATGCCTCGACTATCAAGCCATACGTTGGGATACACTAAAAAGGCATCCGGCTAACTGTAGGGGTTGCGCTAAGGTCCAACAAATTAAACAGAAAAAGACCAGTCAAAAAGCCGAAGTAAGTCGAACAGTTCGACAGGCTCCAACACAAAAATTCGTTGACCCCAAATTTTCCTACGCCCAAATGGTGTCAGGGAATGGGAACACGAGGCAGGCTCCACAAACGGTTGTCCCAAAGGGTCCCGTGCCTAAGGCACCATAGGTGGAGCCTGACATTATAGCATTGTTGTTGAGCATTCAAGGTCAACTTACAGGGCTGCAAAGTTAGATAAAGGAGCAAGGCTGAAGGGTAGATCATCTCTACTCTTTGATGCCTGCCCTGGCCCAATTTAGACCATAATGGGCGCGCTGCCGGAGACGCGCCTAAAGGTCTACTTACTTTGCTTCAGAACTCCAGATTATTTTGAGGGAACTGAAACTGAGCTTGGAAGAAAACTATTTCATCTTGGCCGGTGAATTGAAAGCAAAACATGAAGATTGGGGAAATCAAAATAGTAATCCCAGAGGTAACAATCTTTTTAATTTGATGAACCTTTACAGCGTTGAATATAGCGTAGACCTGCTGGCTACCGAAAAGCCATCGTATCCAAGAAGCGGCTCCTTTCTGAATCTTTTGCTGTACGACACCAGACTCACAATTACAGACAAAGTGGGTAGTCACCCTCGACAGTGATCACTGCGGACTGACTGCTGTAATGCAGATTCCGAACGAACGCGTGGAGTTAGAGGAATACGTTGCAACGCATTCTTACAATTACAGTAAGATGCGCTGGCCTCGTTTCACCAACGCCTTAGCGAGAGAACTTCGTTCGAGTGACATAGCCCAGCAAACAACAGAAACCTGACAAATACAGAAATTGACCAACAGATGGACGAAACAATAAAACAATCGATGGAGCGGACAATACCAAAGTACAAAGAACGGGACCAAATGGACGCCTACAGAAACACGACTATAGACGCACTACGTAGGCACAAGAGTGGCTTACTGACAAGACTCAAAAACTTATACAGACGACTTACAGATCCACACGACTTGGAGGTTAGGACACTGAAGTCGTCAATAAAAATTATGAATCCGTTGATTAAGGAGAACTACTGGTTATCAGTTAACAAGAACTGGGATCGAAAGATCCGGTCAGTTAATTCCAGTGACCCGAGAATGTTTCCTAAAATCAACAAGATATTCAGAAAAAAGAACGATAATGAATTCCCGTGTCTGAAACTCCAAAGAACTGAAGAGAAAAGTGACGTACTTAGGACAGCTCAAATATATCCAGAAGAATTCATCTTTGAAGATGACTTTTACATAATTGAAGATCCGAAGGAAAAGGTGGAGGTGGTGTGAGCTGTTTTCCAGCAAGTGTACAAGGTGAATTTTAGCATTCGGCCCAACCATGACCTGAAAAACAGAGCCTTATTTAATCACTTATACCTTCGAAATGACATGACACAATGGCGATCTGAGAACCGCGGTTTCATGCGGTTCAATGACGATTTCTTGGCGATTCCTTTTTTTTTTTTTTCTTAAAATCAGTGGCTATGATGATTGGAAACAAAATTATCAAGCCTAACGGCGCTGAACCCGATGAGTTCGAGAAATCCATTGCTCAAGCTCTATTGGAGCTCGAGATGAATTCCGAGTTGAAACCTCAATTGAGGGATCTTCACATCTCGATGGCACACAATTGATTAAGGTGCACTTAGATAAGAACCAACAAACCACCATTGAACACAAAGTTGACACCTTCACTTCAGTGTACAAGAAATTGACTGGACGAGATGTAACTTTCGAGTTCCCAGAAAACTACTTGTAATTTTGTTTCAAGATTACGTTTTAAAACATTCAAAAACAGGAAAAAAAAAATGCCATAATCGCCGAGCAAACGGGACCAAGTCCCTTGTTAGTGACGAAGGTTGAGCTTCAGCTCATCTTCAATTCAATAAAAAACAAAAAGTCAGCAGGTGTCGATCCAACGTTGTACTAATACATTTACGATGAAGGCAATGGACATTTATACCACACTCTTCAATAATGCACTGAATAATGCATATTATTATGACACAATTCATGCTGCGTCTAAACTCGTTTCTGATATACAATGGAATAAATCAAAACAACAGTGCACAGGTGCTGTTCTGGTTGATTTGGAAAAGTCCTTTAATACCGTATGGTTAGAGGGTCTTTACCTTAAATTGAGCAGGCTTGGGATAAGCAAACCATTGTTGTATATACTTTGTGATATGCTTAACGGTAGAAAGTTTGTTGTAAGAAGTGGCAATGTAACTTCTACCACAACATTCTTAATTAAAAATGGTCTTCAACAGGGACAACAGGGAGCGATGAATTCGCCGATTCTCTTCAGCATTTACACCAGCGATCTGATAGGTAGTCTAACAAAGGCAATTGCGTACGCCGATGATATAATTGCGTACAGAACGGCTTGAGAAAGGGTTGAGATTATTAGAATTCTCTTACATTTACGAGCAAAAGTGTAGAGAAGTACCTCGGTAGGTATCTAGTTAGATCAGGGGCCCTACTATTACATAGTAGGGCTCGATTCTACTTTTCATTCTATTCGAAACTCATTTCCGATTCTAATTTCAAATCGTACTACGTATGAAAGTAGAATCGAATGCCGGTTATACCAACTTGTTTTCAAAAAAAAGTCTACTTTCGAACGAGTATCGAGTTGTTTGACAGTTTAAAAAAAAAAAACTAAAATAAAACATCAAATTTTTAGACAAGAATAATTATAACAAAAATGGACACCGTTGGATTTTGGTTTAATTTGCAAGGCAATGAAGAACGGTACGAGCAAATTGAACGCAAAAGAATAAGAGATAATTCCAAAATAATGGAGCTGAGTGAGAAAAGATTTGCACATATAGGGTCCACCATCGAACTTTTTTTTCAACTAGTGCTTATTTCGTGAATGGTTACACTTAGCTCATGTCTGATTTCACAGATAATTAGTTTTATCTTTCCGCTGAACGAATATGGTTGTGTATACACTTCATCATCTTTTCAGATGAAGCTCATTTTAATCTTGTAAACAAGCAAAATTGTCGCATTTGGGGCACAGAAAACCCGTACGCATACAATGAATAGCCGATACACCCAAAACGAGTCACTGTTTGAAGCTACACTCGATGTTTTTATAGCCAAAAAAAAAGTTATTTGGTTAAAAGTTATTTATCTATACGGTAGAATATTTGAACGCATTCTTAATGAAAAATATATACTTTTGTTTTAGTTTTGTTAAGAACTATCGTCTTTCTAAAGACGGATTTATGTTCTTACTTAACACCATATCATCCGACATGACTACTCGCAGAAGACAAAATGCTTTTCCGATTATCATTAAGTTATCAGCAGCATTGAAGCAACAAAAGGTTACCAAAACCAAATCGGTGGTGACAAGAACGCTGGACGTGCACAGCAAACCATGTCAAAAATACTTGCCGAAGTTTTGACTTCAATCGAAAGAGTCAATTTGTGCCCGGTGATGATGAATTTTGAAATGAATGAGGAATGAAGAGCAACGAAAGTCCAAACGCTATTTTTGGCAAAAATCACGAATTCCCGGTGTAATTGTGGTGGTAAAATAATAAAACACAAAAAGTTGAATGAAAAACTTTCAAATTCCAATTGCATATTCATTATGTATAACATTTTACTTACACTTTGACAAAAAAAAACTTCGTTCGCAAACACATTTGATGTAGAGTGATTATTTTCGATTTTGCCTTATTTTGAATTCTACTTTCGAGTTACGTAGCTCCTCGTTTATTCGAAAGTTCATAAGAATATAGTTGGCACTACTAGAACTATTCGATTCTCGTTTGTTCGAAAGTAGTCAAACAGATACATAGTACCAATTTTTCGAATTCGAGCAATTTCATTGTAGAATCGAGTTACATAGTAGGGCCCCAGTATTTATATTTCGACAGACATATAAATGCTGCTCTGGCCAGGGCCAGAGGAGCCTTCACTCTGACAAACTGGCTGTTTTACACCAGTGGGCTTGACCCACAGTGAAGGAAATTTGCTACATGGCACCCATACGGCAGATGACCGTTTATTGTTGTCCTGTGTGGTTCAACGTTGCCCCTTCCCAGATGGAGAAGTTTCGGGTGTTCGAGCGGCAGTGTTTACGACGCTGTACCGGCTTATATCGAACAGCCGAATCTTCTTTCGTGCATTACTATTCCAACGAGGTCCTATACAACGGGGCTTGAATCAACAGAATTGACAATTTCGTGATAAAACTCGTTCGAGGTCACATTGTAAGAGCTATGTCTTCGACCAACAATTTAATTTTCGGGGCGTTTTATCCGAACGACGAGTATTTTGAGAGTGCAAGCTTGAGCGGCTTCATTCCACCAGAGGCATTTCTTTTTTTAGATAGATGCAGTCTGATACAGGATAGATTGGCAGTTCCGCTAATCTACCACGTCAGACGACGAAACGTGGATAGGCGACTCACAGTGGGGAAACCTATGTTTATCAAAGTAGGATTTTAAAAAATTCAAACATATTTTCCCAAAGTAAAAAGTATGGAGAATTCGGAAATAGATTTAAAAAAAATAGAATTTTAAAAACATTCGATGAAAAATTAACTGTCAATCGAAACCGAAATCTTGTTCTGCAGACCAAATGGGGATGTGATTTAGCAAGTGGGCAAATCAGATATATGCAGAATTATGGAGTTTCCGAGGAAGGTGTTTCTGATGAAAACATATTTTCGACATCTCTTGTGTCTTAAGCACATCGAAGAAGAAAACTAAGACATTTTATGGAAAATCCGCGACCATCTTCAGCCCGTTACTGCCGCGCGATTAGATTTTCATTTTCAAAAGAGACTCCTGAAGAAGTCAGGAAGGAAAGAGATCGTGTTGAAAATGAAAATAAAAATCTTCGAGCAACAGAAATAGAGCATAATGGTTTTCGAACTAAAATAACACACGTATTATATTTTACAATGATAGATGAAAAAAAACCGTGCAAATTGTTACAAATACTTCTGCAAGTAGCAATTGTACAATTTGTGGTGCAGGGCCATCGGAAATGAACAACATTTCCAGTTTGCAGTTGAAGCCGACAAATAATGATTCGCTAAAGTTAGGAATGTCGACTTTGCATGCAGGAATACGCTTCTTCCGTTTAAAGCTTGGAGAACAACCCCACAAACTGCAGAATTTAAAAAAAAATACAAAAACTCGTATACAGAACGAATTTCGGCAAAATTTGGACTGCTTGTTGATGTTGTTAAACAAGGGTGTGGAACAACAAACTCCGGTAATACATCAAGACTTTTTTTTGATAACCCATCTTTCACATCTGAAATTACCAAAATTGATCAAAATTTTATAAGATGTTTGGCGACTATTTTGCAGGTTATTTGTTGTAATCACTATATCGATGCAGGAAAGTTTCAAGAATACTCTATTGAAACTGCGAATATTGATGTTAAATTATATCCTTGGTACTACCTACTTACCAGCAAGTGTTCATAAGATTCTTTTACACGGAAAGGAAATTATAGAATCTTGTGAACTTTCCATTGGTACCTTGCCAGAGGAGGCTCAAGAGAGCCGAAATAAGGATTACAGATATTTTCGATCCAAAAGTAGCATTAAAACTTCAAGGGCGGCTACAAACGAAGATGTCCTGCATATGTTCCTTATATCGTCAGATTTCTTTATTTCATTTTTAAGGCCTGAGCTGAAGTCCAAAAATTATTTGATGAGTGAAGAAGCTAAACACTTATTAATGTAATTATGAACAAAATAGTCATTACAAAAACTCTAAATTGTTTGAGAAAGATTTCTTCAAAAATGGCCCTTATTAAATATTAAATTAAATATATATAAACAAGATTTCAATTCAATGAAAAACATAAAATACCGCTGTTTTCAGGCATTTCAACTGGAAGCTTGGTACTTTTTTCCAGAAAAAGTATAATTTCAAAATAAATTTAAATAATCTTAATATTTTTTTCAATGTTGGATTTTAGAAAAAACATTTTTGGCCAAAAGCCATTTCCTCTTCTTGTGGCAGTGAGCGGTTATTTTTAGAGTTGATTCTCCTTGCTTTAATCAATCTTCTTTGAAAATTTCATGAAAATCAATTCAGTGGTTAAGATTTTATGGAGTTTTTTCCGGTTCCCCATAGAAGGTGCGCCACTGTGCGACTCCTGTACAATCGGGACGTCATGACACAAGGCGGAGCAGAGCTCCTTCGGTTCAGTAGGGCTGTGTCCGAACTGATAGATTGAAGCCGGAGAACTAGTTTTGGTGGCTTCAATCGCCACTTGATAGTGGGTAGTCGGGATGGGGATGTAAGCCTAGGCCGGCTTACATACATGTTTTATAGTTTTAGGGTTTAGGATTAGGCATGGTGGCAAAAAAAATATATGTATGTATGTATATATATAAAAAAAAATACATAAAAAACAATAAAATAAGAAAAAAAATGAAAAACAAAAAATGTTAGATAGTTAGATTTGCTGCTGTGGTTGTTCTAGTTTTAAGTAGTTTATAGGTAGAATAGATAGTTTAAGTTAGTTAAAGTAAGTTTTAAGTTTTATATTAAGTAGTTTTTAAGTAAAAATAAAAAAAGATTTTTAAATAAGTTTTTTTTTTTATTTTCTAATAAATAAAAAAATAAATAGAATTGAATTATAGTAAAATAGATCTAAGGGCCGAAAGGCAATAGAATTAAGTATTATTGTTTAACTTTGTGTCCGTATGGGACCAGTAAGTTAGTTGTTAGTTATGGTTAATTAAGCTAGTTTTATGAATTTTTTTCTAGCTTTAAGATAGTTTTAAGATTGAATTAGTAAAAATTAATTTATAAAAAAAAGTGGCGTCTGAAGACAACTCCAACGGTCGTGGGTTCGAGTTCCAGAAGGCGGCAACAAAAAATTTGGAGGCTTTTTTTATAACCGCGAAATTGCCTTTTTTATAAATTGGGAAAAGAGGCAAATGGAGAAGCAGAAAAGAGCCGGGTTATCGAAAGTTACCTCTGCCAACACATCAGGCAATGTTGCGGTGGTGCCGCAAAACACCGCAACAAAATCAGGTCAGGCATTTGACCAGTCAACGAAAAAAAACAAATTATAAGAGAAAGCTGACCAAACAAAGCCCAAATAAAGTCAGAAGAACCAATTCGGCTAAGCGGCGCGCTAATAGAAAAAAATAAAACTGAAAGGTAAAGAAGGCATTATCACGGAAAGTGAATTCTACGCCGAGTCTGAGAAAACGGTATACAATTCCGAAGGTCAAGAGGGGCTCTATAGGTCTCCGAATAATAGGTATTCAATCCTATCGGAGCCAAAGCCAGTGCCGTCAATTAAGGCGTTGGAGGTGGAGGTGGACCTCCAAAACGAGGCAAAACTGATGAAGGCCTTCCAAGCCAAACAGGCCGCCATCAGCCAATATGAAGAAAGCCTTAAGAAACTGAAGGAGGAAATTCAGCCACTCCTCAGCTAACTTAAGCTTAAGCAGGAAGTGCGCCGACAGCAAGAGGCAGCGCAACGGCAACTGCTAAAAAAACAACAGCAATAACAACCACAGCAGCAACAACCACAGTCCAAGTCGGCTACCAACATCACGGGCACCACCAGCAACAGTGTTGAGGGCCCAACAACCTCAACAAAAGCCAAATAACGGCTACAAGAAGAGCCAAAACAGTCGGAGCAATAACAACAGCCACGACAAATTCAGCAGCAGCAGCAACAGCAGCAATAGCAACAGCAACACCAGCAGAAGAAACAGCAGCAAAACCAGAAACAACCACAGCCCAATAAGGAGAAGGTGCCACCAATAAGGACACACAGAGTTGACCTCGACGACATAAAAAAGGTATGTAAGTCGGCCACTAAGAGAAATTATGTCATTAAAATAAAAAAGAAAAGAATTATTCGGTCTAGTGTTTCTCACTGGCCTAATACAAGTTAGTTAAAGGGTTACCAAAAGAGGCCACAGCTGAGTTTTTCGGCTTCGCGACTCGTAGTGAAAAATTTAAGACGGTCCTACTGAAGGGCATAAGTTCCTGCACGGAACTGGAGGCGCTCTTAAATGAGCTCCGTCAAAAAGCTAATGACAATCTCGATTTTATCGGGTCAAGCCTTTCACTACGGTGAAGTCCAGGTGAGGAGGTTATAGGCTGCCAATGTTCCTTGTAACATTATCGCCCCATAAAAGGATTGAGAGTCTGAGGGAAATCACACGCCTCGACTATCAAGCCATACGTTGGGAAACATTGAAAAGGCACGACGACATTTTACAATGTAAGAAGTGCCAGATGTTCGTCCATGCCGGAGCCAACTGCAATATGCAGTTGCGCTGCGTCAAGTGCTCCGAAACCCACATTAAGGGAGAGTGTAATCTTGGGGAATGAGCGGGTTGAAGATTTAGCCCTGCTCAAGTGTGTCCTGTGTGGAAACCAAGGGCATCCGGCTAGCTATAGTTTTTGCCCTAAGGTCCAACGAATTAAACATAAACAGGCCAGTCAAAAAGCCGAAGTAAGTCGAACAGTTCGACAGGCTCCAACACAAAAATTCGTAGATCCCAAATTTTCCTACGCCCAAATGGTGTTAGGGAAGGGAACACGAGACAGGCTGCACCAACGGTTGTCCTAAAGGCCCCAGTGCCCAAGGCACCAGAGGTGCAGCCTGACATTGTAGCCTTGTTGTTTAGCATTCAAAGTCAACTAACAGGGCTGCAAAGTGAGATAAAGTAGCAAGGAAAAAGGGTAGATCATCTCTACTCTTTGTTGCCTGGCCTGGCGCAATTTAGACCATAATGGGCGCGCTGGCGGAGACGCGCCTAAAGGTCCTAGCTGTGAATGTAAATTCACTGATAAGGATTGCACGAAGAGCGAACATGTTCCAATTGTTGAAAAACTTCAGTTCCGATGTGTTTTTGGCTAGCGAAACCAAGCTAAACCACAAACACAAATTGACTCATAAAAATTACAATATCGTAAGAAAAGACCGGCCAAAAGAGGCTCTGATAAAGAACTTTCGAAAAACTAAGTCCGTACAAGTAATATCGGGTGATTTTTTTGAGGTTAGGATTTTCATGCATTAGTATTTGACAGATCACGCGGGATTTCAGACATGGTGTCAAAGAGAAAGATGCTCAGTATGCTTTGACATTTCATCATGAATAGACTTACTAACGAGCAACGCTTGCAAATCATTGAATTTTATTACCAAAATCAGTGTTCGGTTCGAAATGTGTTTCGCGCTTTACGCAAATTTTATGCGTTTTTTTTTTAAAAAAAGTTCTCAAGCTCTTAAAAAATCACCCATTATGTATTTATTGTCCTCCATTGAAAAGAGGACATTGTTTAATATAATGGGTGATTTTTTAAGAGCTTGAGAACTTTTTTTTAAAAAAAAAACGCATAAAATTTGCGTAAAGCGTGAAACACATTTCGAACCGAACACTGATTTTGGTAATAAAATTCAATGATTTGCAAGCGTTGCTCGTTAGTAAGTCTATTCATGATGAAATGTCAAAGCATACTGAGCATCTTTCTCTTTGACACCATGTCTGAAATCCCGCGTGATCTGTCAAATACTAATGCATGAAAATCCTAACCTCAAAAAAATCACCCGATATATTATCTAGAGTCCCGACCGGTAGCCTTCCTAACTGAAACACCCTCAAGTTTTATTCTCAAATTTGCTATCGGTGAATACATGTGAGTTGTGAAAAAAAAGGGGGATCGGGCTAAAAAAAAACTTATTGAATTTTTGTGACCTGTCAAAAATTACAATCAAAAACAAAACAATTCGTTTGGGATTTTAAGAGTAAGTTTTTTGTAAATTGTTTCTGTATGTTGTTTGGTAGTGACCTTTTTGTTTATGTAATGTTGTTGAAATGGGCTTCAGGTCAAATAAATAAAACACTAAGTTTTCACGACGACGTTTCGTTCATGATTATGAACATCATCAGGTGTAAACAGTTTTCTATTTGGCATTGAAAAATAGGGTACAAAATTATTACATTTAAATTAAAAACAATTTCTATCAAACTTACATTTGTTACTTTCAAAATTAAAAACAAAATAAAAAACAACAAATTGACTTCTTTAAATAAGAAAGTGAGTCAACACTTCACAACGTTAAATTAACAAGTAACATGCACAAACAAAATTGTTGAACACAAAAATATTTGTTTCAATCAGGCATTCTCGTTCCCCTTCCCTCCAGTAGGTGTTTGTATTGTGGGCTCACTTCTTCCATATCTGTTCGTCGGTTCATAGTTTTGTTGGCATTGATGATATGAAGCGTTTCTATGATCATTCTTTTGTTGTAATTCTCTTCTCTTTGCAGTACTTCGACGTTGTCAAGATTGGGAGACTGGTTAAGTGATGTGCAATGTGCTGCCAGTGCTGTCTTCTGCGGTGCGTTACTTTTAATGTCTAATTTATGTTCTGCTAGTCTGTTTTTTAATTTTTGTTTTGTTGTTCCGATGTAAATTTTATCACATTCTTCGTCAGCGTTGCCATTACAATTGATTTTGTAAATTAGGTCCGAATGTTCCATTTTATCTATTTTTGTCTTTAGGTTGGTGTATAACTGTCTAGTTGTGTAGTTTGATTTCATGGCTATTTTATATTTCTCTTTGTCAAAAAGCTGTGCATTCTTAAACCTTTCAGCTATGTCTTCAATGTAAGTGAATGACTTATAAATTGGTTTTATAATTTTGTCGTCTGATGGTTGTTGTTTTTGGTTGTCTCTTTGATTTATTAATGTATTAGTTATTTTTAAGGGGAATGCATTTTGTTGTAATATATTTCTGATTTTTATTATATTTTGTTTATGGTATTCTAAGTCACTTATTGAGAGAACTCTTTTTATGAGATTTTGCGCTGTGTTCATAATAATTTGTCGTGGATGCTTTGAATTGTAATTAATGATTCGTCCAGATGAAGTAGGTTTTTGATACCAGTCCATTTTTAATTCTCCGTCTTCTCTAATGACTATTGTGTCAAGGTAAGGTAATCTATTGTTTATTTCTTTTTCAACTGTAAATTGTAGTTTTTTATTGTGACTGTTTAGGCAATTTAAAGTTTTATCAACATCTTTTGCTTTTATGATTGCAAAAACGTCATCCACGTATTTCGTCAATATTTTTGGTTTTGTTGTTAATTTTTCCAAACAGGTGTCAAGTTATTATTGGTGATGCTGGATTTCCCATCGGCATTCCGTCTCTTTGTTGATAGGTCTTTTTTCCATACACTAGGTAATTATTTTCAATTATACAGAAACGTACCATTTCGAGAAATTTTGTTTTTTTTATGTGTGTATGTTCTTTAATGTCTTCCCATTTTTGACTTATGAGTTCTAGTGCTGTTTTTAGTGGAATGTTGGTGAATAAAGAGACGACATCAAAAGACACTAGAATTTCGTCCTTATCTACTTTTAAATGATTTACTTTTGATTTAAACTGCAGAGAATCTTTAACGTTGTATTTTGAGTTTAGTGTTAGATTTTTCAAAATGGTTATTAAATATTTGGATAACTTGTAACCCGGAACCTTTGTTGAAGAACATATTGGACGAAGAGGAAGACCATCCTTATGAATTTTTGGAAGACCGTAAAGTCTTGGGGCAACTGAATTATATGTTGTCATCATGTTTTTCTGCCTTTGGTCAATTATACTTTTTTCAAACAAATATTTTACCAGGTTGTTGTTAGTCTCCTGTAGTTTATTAGTTGGGTCAGTGCGTAGGGGCCAATATATATTTCTGTCTTCCATCATGATCGTCATCTTCGAGTTGTAGTCATGTTTATACATTGCCACCGTTACATTTCCCTTGTCTGCCGAAACAATGATTAAAACCGTATTTTTGCGGAGAAATTGTTTTGTTTCGTTTAGAATATATGTAATATATTTGTCAAAATCCGAATAAGTCTTTTTTCGTATGCAGTTATTAAGCATATTTGCAAATTTCCATCGAGCTTTTTCCTTTTCGTCAATATTTTGTATGGTTTGGATACAGTCTTCACCATCGGCAATAATTTTAAAAAGTGAATTAGGAGTAAAGTCAATAGTAGTAGGAAGTGCGTACTTTGGTCCTAATGACAAAAGGTATTGTATTTCGTCTGGTATGGGAACACTTGTCTTGTTGACAAACCAATTTTTATTGAGTTTTATGCCGTATTTTTCTTTAAGTTTCTCTTTAAGTGACGTTAGTTTTTTGTTCTGCGTTTCTTTAAATGTTTCATTTTTATTGTTGTAATGTATTTGTTCGTGGAAGAGAAAATTCTTTTGTTCTTCTTCTGAAAGCTTTAATTGTATTGTGTGTTCGATTCTTGCTATGCTTTTTGTTAAAGAAGTTATGTTTTTGTGTTTAGCGGAGATGAATAGATTTAAGATCTTACGGAAAAAATTGTTTTTGATATTTTGGAAAGAAGAGAATAAAGATTTATGTTTACCAATTTCTTGTTTGAACAATTCTTCAATGTGTGTTGTTGTGTTTCTTATGAAGTTCGGTGTCAATCCCAGTTTTCTTCATTTTATGAGGAAGCTGTTGCTTGTTGTTGTTTTTGCTTTTTTGATGTTGAGTTTTCTATATTGTTTTAGTGTGTTGCAGAATTTGTTCCCGTATTTACCCCGCATACCACTGTAGAAAGCCATATTAGATTTTTCGGATATTTGTTTTTGATGGTGATAAACAATTGCGGCGTGCCCTCCGCTTATTAATGTATGTTGTTTGGTAGTGACCTTTTTGTTTATGTAATGTTGTTGAAATGGGCTTCAACAAAACAAAAATTAAAAAACAGACTAGCAGGACATAAATCAGACATTAAAAGTAACGCACCGCAGAAGACAGCACTGGCAGCACATTGCACATCACTTAACCAGTCTCCCAATCTTGACAACGTCGAAGTACTGCAAAGAGAAGAGAATTACAACAAAAGAATGATCATAGAAACGCTTCATATCATCAATGCCAACAAAACTATGAACCGACGAACAGATATGGAAGAAGTGAGCCCACAATACAAACACCTACTGGAGGGAAGGGGAACGAGAATGCCTGATTGAAACAAATATTTTTGTGTTCAACAATTTTGTTTGTGCATGTTACTTGTTAATTTAACGTTGTGAAGTGTTGACTCACTTTCTTATTTAAGGAAGTCAATTTGTTGTTTTTTATTTTGTTTTTAATTTTTAATGTAACAAATGTAATTTTGATAGAAATTGTTTTTAATTTAAATGTAATAATTTTGTACCCTATTTTTCAATGCCAAATAGAAAACTGTTTACACCTGATGATGTTCATAATCACGAACGAAACTTCGTGAAAACTTAGTGTTTTATTTATTTGACCTGAAGCCCATTTCAACAACATTACGTAAATTATTTCGATATTTAATATGATTTGATATTATTTTCAGAGCAAAAACATTTATAAAGAAAGTATTCAAGTCCATTTCAATGAATAAACGATAAAGTAAGTCAAATTGAAGGTGTAACAACTATTGATTTTTTGTATAATCTGTGTTTTTATTTAGATGCTGCCGATTAAATAGCATAATGCAGGAAGCAACTTCCCTCAAGGAATCCGGAAGGCAAAGCTTTACTCAAAACAAGGCCGCTGTTTACAAGTAAAATTTTCATATCATATTTCTCTATCAAAATAACATCAATATTTTTAATGACAGAAGCTGGACATTGTGTGTATATTTTAGTTGAAATAATAAGAATACAATAAATTCTAAACAATTTGTATGGATTGTGAACTAAAACGTGTATCTTTCTGTCCTCAATTGCTGCTATACCATGATCGGCGACATCTGCCCCCATCTTAGTGGTCATAGCTGCCGCAGGCGTTGACGGTGGAGGTTGTTGCGTGGCAAGAGGAGGTAAGAAGGTGGGTGAAGTGGAAGGGTAGGATAAGGATGAGGTAGGAAAAAGAGATAGGAAGATTTGGAAAAGGTTAGGTGGGATTGTTGAGCTCCGGGGGACGCGGCCTGCTTGCGGTGCACGGCGTCAGCTCGTCGGACGGGGGGGGTCTTGCCCCCGAAACTCAACCTCGCCTGCAGACAAAAACACATATCAGGCCAAGGAATGAGGAACAGGAAGGAAACATACACGGACGGACTATTGGCACATCAGGGCACTGCGGATGTTAGTGCAGTGAGGCCATTACCCACCCTACCTTTAGGTATCCGCGGCCAGTGTTGGATACCCCCAAGATTGTTGATCGATGATCAGGTTCAGGTCATCTTAGACCCAGGTCCACTCCGCTATCCTCGACACCTCTGAAACGAAACTTAAATTGTCATTGCTTCGCTTTTGCGAAACATAGAAAAACTTTCTTTTTCTTTTGCCGGCGTTTCTGTCGGAAGTTTTATTCACATTTAATCATTTATTTTAAAGTTTAATTACACCAAAATTTACAAGAATAATGAACAAAAAATTTTCTTTTTACAAAAAAACAAACAATAAATCAAGAAAAAAAAGAAACAAAAGAAAATGGTAACAAAAAACCACGGTCGGTAGTGGAGCGTGTTCACTACTGTTCTACCTTTGCATAGAGATACCCTTTGTGGGTACTGTAGAATCGTTTGACCGACGACGGAGCCCTAATTCCCTACCCCTAGAGAGCTCTATGGAGGTATCTTTTAGGACCCTACAAAAAAAAGATCTAGGAAAACGGACACTACGCTTCCGCCAACCGTTTTTTTTCGCACCTCACAAGCAAAAAGATTATTGAAATAAACAAAAAAAAGCAACTTCCACGCCTTAAATAATTAAATTGAAAAAAAACAAAAAGACTTAAATGTAGGAAAAACACAACACAAAAAGATCCACCGGGTATTTGTAGGTATATATTCAATATATGAATTATCAAACGTATCTACATATTAGCGATCGCTATTTCCACCGCTATCTCGCAGGACTTTTCACTGTTTCAGATTTGTGAATTTAAGGAATTTTCTTTGACCACATCTATTTTATATACCTAACCTTTTTTTTTTTATTCTTTCTTTTCTTTCAATTTTTAAATTTTCTTTCAATTTAAATTTTAAATTTCCTTTCTTTTTCTTTCAATTTTTTAAAATTTTCTTTCAAAAGTCTTTTTAAAAAGTCATATTTATCCCTTTAATCTTTATGTTTAAGTACTCTTAGATAACCCGAGCGTATGATTCAAAAGTATTTTTTAACATAGGTATATATTGTATGTTCTGATTTACAAGCCCTCAAAGTTGAAAAATAATGATACTCAAATCGCGAATCGTATTTTCAACAAATTTTGAGATGTTTTTTTCTGAAGTTCCTTTAAATAAATTCTCTAGCTTCTTAAATAATTTAATTGGTCTATTTTCGATTATCTAAAAAAAAAATATTGATTATTTATAAAAGATACCTCCTATAAGTAGTCTGAAGCTTTAGTACTAGGGAAAAATGCGTTTTTTTAAAACTTTTTGATTTAAAAAAAGCGCCAAAAGATACCAAGAAAGTAAGTATGCCAGAATATGCTCCATCTCCATACATGTTAAAGCACAGAAAAAATCTGCTGTAGATGCGTGCAGATGTGGAATATATGATCAAAAATGCTTCACTTAATCGGATTTCAAAACACTCCGTTTTTAAGGTGGTGTTTACCAAAAAGTTTGATTTCTTCGGTATTAATTGTCAGAATGAAGTGGTTAAGCCTATTATTTTAAGAATAAATATCAAGCTTTATTTTAAAAATAAAACAAAATTAATACATTGATCCAGGTCTGAGAATTTCGATTTTTGCGAAACCATTTATTTCTGTCTGGAAAATTTTTCAACTTTGAACTCAATTTTCTTGAAAACAACACACAAAAAATAATATAGTTTTATGATATTTTGAATTATATGATAGAGCTTAATACAAAATAAAGAAAAGGATTAGGGATAGTCCTTTATTTTTTTTTTATTTTTCGCTAAAAGTAGGGCAGGTAAAAATAAAAAAGAAGTTATTAGCAACCGTACATAAGGTTTTGATCCATGGATAAGAAATAATTAAAAGCTGTGCATTTCCTGTTGGATCGCTATCCCAGAAAGCCCAAGAATGGCGAGATAAGGATTATAAAGCCTACCGCAGGTTTCATTCGAGAAAATGCAGCCGAATTGCGACGATTGAAGATGTGATGCATAATATACTCATATCCTCAGATCCAATAATAACAGGTTTAAGGCCACAGGCAAAAAAAAATTACTACTTCATAACTGTTTTTTATTTATTTTTTTTATGTATTTATCTATTTATTTATTTAATTATATAATATATATAGTTAATAATAATATTTTATTCAAAATAAAAAGTTAAGATTTTACTAAAAAAAACTTTTATTTTAATATAACATCAAAACCCTCAAATTTTATAAAAATGTCAATAACTTTTTTTCTAATAATTTTTTCTTGACCAAACATGTATAAAACTAATCTTAACATGTGTGTCAAATTTCATTAAAATTCGTTCAATAGTTCAAATTTTATGGACTTTTTTCCGCTCTCCCATACAAACATCAAAACCCTCAAATTTTAGAAAAATGTCAATAACTTTGTTTATAATTATTTTTTTTCAACCAAATTTTGACCAGATATGTGTAAGACTAATTTAAATATTTGCCAAATCCGTTGAACCGTTCAGATTAAACAGACTTTTTTCCGCTCTCCCATACAAACCGAACCACTGTGCGGCCCGCTCCCCGCGAATTAATTCGGGCCGCCGAGAATTGAACTGGCATACAAAAATAAAAACAATAAATAACTTTCTATACTTAAAAATAAATTTTAAGACACTCACCACCTTTTCTTGTTCTCAGTTTATTTTTTCGTTTTCCTTTAGGTTAGTGGTATTCTGCTCCACACTTTATTTTTCACTGTTGTTATTTTTTCTTTAATAATCACTTTTTTTTCTAAAAATAATTAAATTTCTTTTTATTTTATTTTCCTTTATTCAAAACAAATAAACAACACTTACTCTTTTTTTCAATTTGAATTTAAATTATGAATGCACCTCCACCCTACTATGTGGTAACCGGCCAAATGAGGGTGAGTTGAAATTACCATCAAATCAACACAGACAAAAAAAGTATTCGGATGATGTATTGTACCTCAGGAACACATCATCCGATCCACCTATCCACACAGTGTATACCTCAACCAACATTATCACACTCAAATAGTGGGAGACCACGCAGGGATTAGTGCACTTCTAACAGAATAGGGGTATCAGTGTCCCAAGAACCAAGGGTGCGTTCCAAAATTGCGAGTGGAATAAATGAAAAAGAAAACAACACGAGACGAGAACACTACAAAAATCCATGCAAATAATTACAAAACCTATAAATAAAAATCACCTAACCACCGCAATGACATGTATTAACAACAGTCAGTAATGAAAACTAAACACGGACATAACACAAAGTTTCATTCACATGCAACTTAACCCTTCAACCAACTTAAAGGACATTATACAAATCCCAGATCTCCTCCGGAACGCACTCATTGGTTTCCCATGGAATTTCTCTCCACTAAGGTATGGAGAATTTCCATTGAGACCAACAACGAGGCAAATGACAGCTACATAACAAAACAAAATACAACACATTTGGGTAAATATGAAATTAAGTTTCTTGATAATACATCTTATTTTGTTTATTCTTTTCTTTCATATTTAGGATTGAGGATGCGTTTCCTGACCAGGCGTCCACAACAAGGTGTCACAAAAATAAAAGGAGCAACAACACCACCAAGTCAATGGTGCAAGTAGAAGGTTCGACTTTCCGTAGTCGATCGCTAACGCCCTTCTCTCAGCAGCTGAGTGTTGGTGCTGGAACGACTCAACAGCAGTAACAGCAATTGCAGATTATGCAGGCAATCCAGGTTTGTTAATTGATTACCTTACGAGTGATCCAAACTGGAATGGGTTTCCAACATCTTCGTCCAATGCATCACCCACCAAGAAAAATAATACAAGCCGCTCTAAAGAAACAACATCTTCTGATTCCACAGAGTGCAACAGCGCGCGGAGATTAGTTGTGCAAGTAAAAGAAAAGAACTGAAATATTGATATCGTGATCAACTCGCTTAAACCTCATCTTCTTCTAGGTCTAAATCCAGGCTTGTAGCGCTAAATGTCGCGCTGCCACTAAAGGACTACAACTTGCACACATTGTTGGCTGAGACAGCGACTACTGCTGCCGCTGAGCCTTATACGAACGAGCGACGCATGCAGATGAGGTAACTAGACAGAATGTCGATTTCGAAGCAAACTGCCTTGAGAATATAGCACATAAATGACGGGAGTCGGATATTATTGGCAAGTCTTCTTCAAAAATAAATTATAAATAAATTAAATAAAAATAATATCATCCTTCATCGGAGTTCCATGAATTCATAATGCCAACTCCTACAAAATTGCCCTTATTATGTTCCAACAGTGGCTGCGCAAGCCGGCAACCTTGGCTCGGAAAAGATTGTCAATGCAAATGACCTTAGAAGCCAAGATTTTGTATTCATAGGATTGACTTACGAGATCTATTCCAGTAATTCTATAATTATAATAGAATCAATAATTGACCAGAAGGCTCATGATGGCAGGACTACTTCAAAGTAAGTTTTACATAAACCACATACTTATGAAGCACTGATTGATGTGCATGAAATCAAAACGAAGCTTCGAAGATGATTTGACTCTGTAGTTCAGTTGTTCCGACGAGATATGTAGTTCGTAGTGGCGAAAGTAGTTATTATATAAAGTTTTAATTTTGTTTTTCAAATTTGTATGTAATTTAGCAACAAAATTAAAAACTAAAGTATTTTTTGGTATTCCTTCGTGATTTCATGTGGCCAACAGCATTAGCTAGAAATTCATTCTCTCCATCTTCCGTCAGAGTTAAAAAACAACGTATTCCTTAACTTTACAAAATGATTTTGCAAAGTACAGATGTATTTTTGCATTTAAGCTACAGTTTAAATCATTTTAGTATTTGACCTAGTTTTCGTAATTTGTATATTAGTTATGAGAAGACTCATGTGTTTTCATTTAACTGTACCTAAAATTTTGAAAAACCTTGATTGTAATTCTTTTATGGTTTTAAATAGTTCGTTTAAGAGTTAATTTTTAATTGTTTTTATTTTGTATTTTTTCAATATACTACAAGAACTTATGTTTTAACCTAAGGGTACAAATTCGTAATAAAAGGTACGAAAAAGGAAGAAAAAAGATATTTTGGGAAATCATCGCAAATTTTTTTTGAAAAAAGCTAGCCTCGAAAAGCCTTATATATTTATTATGTCAGTAATTATAAGGTTGGTAGTGCCCGTGGCATGATGGTTAGTGCGTTGGACTGTCTTGCGAGAGGTCTTGGGTTCAATCCCTGCCTGTGCCACCTTAATTAAAAAGAAAAAAAAGAGTTTTTCACGGGTACTGCCTCTTGCGAGGAATTGACAAATTCTCCAAGAGTAATTCTTGTCATGAAAAAGTGCATTCTCAAATTAGCCGTTCGGATTCGGCATATAAATTGTAGGTCCCCTCCATCCCTGACAACATTACTCGCACACAGGAATGGTTGAGTGTTGTAAGTCACTAGGCCCTGGTTTTCTACGGACTGTTGCGCCACCTAATTTATATATTTTTTATTTTAATTATAAGGTTGAGTGCCCGTAAGAATTTAAAAACATATTTTTATTAATTTCATTTTATTTTAAAAACAAATAAACATGATTAACAAACCAAGAAGTCTACATATTCAATGATTAAAATAATTCTTTATCACAAAAAAAGAATACAATATTATTGTTAAGGACTTTTAACTAATGTAAAATTCATTGATAAACGAACATAACAAAAATTCACAGTTGAACGGTTTAAGTTTTTCCCGGTTCCGGTGTGTCACTGTTGTTGATTATAAAACGAAATATTCTTGGAAAATTGATATATTGTTTGTGAAGACTAACTATGAGGTGTAATAATTGTAGTTTGCTGCACACTTAAATCTATCACGTCAATTTGGATCTTTTCTTGGGAGTTGCGTTTTTATTCCATTCACCACCCCGGACTGCTAGTATAACTCTTTGTACAATCACTTCACGTGTTGAATGCAAACCTCTCCATCGTCCTATGTGCTGGCAGTTCTCTATGTCTAGCACTGCGGCCATAAGGAAATCTTTTTAGATTGCTAGTGGTGGTCTAGGGCAAAGGAGGCGGAATCAGACCGGTTAGTTCTTGATAATTCCGATGTCTTGGATATTGCATATTATGGATAAACCTTTAAATGAGTAATTCAATCAATTCAAATTCGTTTTGGATCTTTAATTTACTTACTTCTGGTGGTGTAGCTGTTCTTGATATAGTGGTTGTCTTCTTCGAAATCGGACGTGTTAGCATCTTAATCCTTCTTCTTGGCATGTTCGAGATCGATTTTATCCTGTTCCGCGCCCGGCCTCTGTGCACCCCTCTTTTCGCTGCTAGATAGACCAGGTTTGCTGTGCGACTTGTTCTCTCTGGCGCTTCACGCTACATCAACTTTATCACTTGATGATGACGACGAAGACGATGAGGAAACTGACTTCGAATTGGATGATGCTCTTAATGAACTCGAGCTTAAACGTGACGACCGCGATACTGCTCGTATCGTATGCCAATCCCAACTGGGACTTGCCGATTCCAACTTTTTCGATCCGGACTTCATTGATGTGACTTAATACATGCAGCCGATTTAACCGATCTAGATTTCGAGTTATTGCAATATTCTGGTTTGAAGCAATCTTTGATGCTTCTCAAAATACAAATCTGAACCAACTCAAATTGGACCACGTTCGCATGGCAGTTCTAGGGTGCGTCTATACTTGATGAACGATTTTTTCTGCTTTTAGTGAAAATTTTTATCAAAATCATAGAATTTGTATGCCAAAAGCAGAAAAATATTATTTTTGGCACAGTTTACACTGAAAAGCAACTATACAATTAATTTTTCTTAAATTATTGCATTCATTTTTCAATTTTTGAATGCAACGGATCATTTTTTTGAACGGCTGAGTTCACCTCATAGGGGTGAAGCAATATGCGGTTGGGCAATATGGGCACAAATTCCATAACAACTACATTCATAATGGCTTGGTCCCATAAGAAATGCACAGGACAACTAACACATGCTTATCCTTATGGACAAAATCCTCTCAATTTAGCTTGTAGGCCGAAAGAGAGCAAACCCATTACATAAGTCGGGACTCTAGATAATATATTTCCTCTATGGATACACCATTGACTTCGTTAATAAACGAAAATCTATTACTATACCTGCTAGATCTGGGAGAATAAATTAATATGGCTCTATTCAAGATCCCTTGAACCGCATATATTTCGCACAAGAAATTCGTCCTCAAGTCTATACCTCTTCTGCTATGACAGAATCAACACATGGATATATATATATATATATAAGTTAAGACAAAAGGAAATCAATACCCATCGCAGCATCAGCATTTTCATTTCTCTCAATCTCCAAACCATATTGCCACCCAAAAGTGATGATCAGCATTATCATGATCCGAACAAACAGTACGACAGCCAAGTGGGCAGTTGGTGATCATCAGCAGAGCAGTGCATTGCTATCCCTTGTATTGATATTAATTATTGTAATAGTATTTTAAGAAATAAAGAATTTTTTTATATTAAATAAAGAAGAATAAAAATAATTGGAGGCCCGGCGAGATAGGCCAATTTTAATGTTAATTTGAAAAAATAAAGTAAAATTTAAAATCAGTGTCTTCGCCATAAAAAAAACAGCCATGTATTCAACAAAGATTGGAGAAAGCCCAGAAAATATATTATTAGTAAGAACATATATTTTAAGATGAATTAATGTCCGATATATTTAAAAAATTTATGAGTGATTACAAAGAACAAAAAAAGTGAAAATATAAAGTGCAAACAAAAATTTAGATTCAAGCAAAAGTGAAGAAATTATTAATAACAGAATGTCAAACGTACAAGAAGTAGAAGCTTTAATGGCGAAAGCATTATTAAATAACACAAACTTGCTACAAATCGAATTTTCTAAAGAAATTGAACACTTAAATAAAAAACTTGAAGATTTGGGAGCATCTAATGTAGTTAAAAATTATGAAAAGCAAACCATAGATGTAACAATACAAGATAACGAAGGGTTAGATGTTATAAAGTCGTTACCTGAATTTTCTGGTAACGCAAGTTCCTATGTAAGCTGGAGAGAAGCCGCTTACAACTCAATTAGCCTATATACGAAAGGCAGTAGGAGATTTTTCGCAGCACTTACCATTTTCAGAAATTTAATTCTGCATAGTGCAAATGATATTTTGACCAATCATGGTACAACACTAAACTTCGAAGCAATTATGGCAAGATTAGATTTTGCTTACGCCGATAAAAGGCCACTGCATATGTAATGTTAGAGCAGGAGCTAAGTGTGTTAAGACAAGGGTCTATGGAGATATTAGACTACTATAATAAAGTAAATGAAAAACTTACGTTTATCATTAATAAGACTATGACGACACACGGAAATGAGTCACTCATTTCACATGAACTATGTAGGATTCATAGGCAAAACGCCTTGAGAACATTCATATCCGGCTTGTCTGGAAATCTCTCAGATATTTTATTCTCAATCTGCCCCCCAGATTTACCAAGTGCTCTAGCAAAAGCTCAAGAACTGGAATCAAATAAATAACGTGCTACCTTTGCACAAAGGTATAGTTCACCAAATGATATTAAGAAACTACCTAACAACAATTTAAGATTTCCTCCACGGAACATGCAAACAACACACAATGATTTCCCTCGATATCCAAATAATGATTACAGACAGTTGTCCCAACGATTTGAACCAATGGTTCTTGGGTCTTCAGTTAATCGACCTATGAATAAAAGTGATGTAAATCACTATAAACAAATACACGCTAATACAGCACAGAATCCATACAAAGTACCACCAGGTCCAAGTAACTATAGAAACAATCCTGAACAATACAATAAAAATCCAAACTGGCAATGGAAAAAACCTGATCAAAACTTATACAATAATCCCCAAAGACCTCTATTCAAGAGAGAAAAAGATAACTATAGTGGACATTTGAATAGGTCACCAACAAACAAAACTGAAAGAATTAACAATTTAAACGAAGATTCGGATCATTTTTTAGACATGAGACGGGATTGCCCCACATTCAAAGAAGACTAGGAGATAAAAACATTTGTATTCTGTTAGATACCGGAGCTAATAGTAATTATTGTAAACCAAACATTTTTCAAGAAGAAATTAGCCTCCCTATATTTAAACAAGCCCTCACTCCAAATGGAAAAATAATAATAAAAACATATCATGAAGTATTAATATTTAATACAATCACGAGATTTTACGCGATAAACAATTTAGAATTCGATGCGCTTATAGGCATCAACCTACTTAGTGATATAAATGCAAAAATTGATTTAGAAAATAAAATTATAAAATATAATACAAAATGTGAAAAAATATTTTTCACCGAAAAAGAATTAAGTAAAAAGGTAAATATTATAAAAGATATTGACATAGAAAGATTGGTTGAATCAATGACCAAAAGGATTACGGATATCCACTCAAGCATTGATATGACTTTGCCATTTAGGACCGATGTTATCGCTGAAATCCGTACAGATACAGTAAAGTCTATATGGACGAAACAATACCCCTACCCCTTAAGCGTTAACAAAATTTGTGAACCTCGAGATTCAGGATTTATTAAATAAAAATATAATAAGGCCTTCCAAGAGTCCTTATAACAGCCCCGTTTGGGTCGTTCCTAAAAAAGGAACAAATGAAGACGGAACGCCAAAAAACCGCCTTGTAATTGATTTCAAAAATTGAATGAACACACTGTATCGGATGAATACCCAATACCCAATACAAGTGTTATACTCTCTGACCTAGAGAAAGCAAAATATTTTTCAACCCTCGACCTTGAATCTGGATTCCATCAGATAATGATGAAACCAGAAGACATAGAAAAAACTAGTTTTTCTATAAATAACTGAAAATATGAATATATACGACTTCCGTTTGGCTTAAAAAATGCCCCCTCTATTTTTCAACGGGCAATGGACGACATACTGCGTCCATACATAGGCAAAATTTGCCATATATACATTGATGATATCATTGTATATTCAGATAATCTCGAAAATCACACGAAACACTTAACCGAAATAATCAATATACTAAAAAAGGCAAATATGAAAATTTCTATAGAAAAATCAGAGTTATGTATACAAAGATCAAGTAGAGTTTTTGGGTTATATCGTAGCACAAAACGTAATTCGAACCAACCCAGAAAAAGTTAGAACTATTAAAGAGTATCCACAACCAAATGCACTAAGACAACTTCGTAGTTTCCTCAATTCAACTTTTCAATTTTTATTATTAGTTTTTGGCGTAAGCCTCCCCCAAAGTGGCCCATAGGTCTCGATTTTTCGCCTCACTGTACCAATTTTTGTTTATTTGGCAAAGATCGTCGCTCCATCTCTTGTTCGGTCGGCCTGTTCGTCTCTTGCTTTCCGGTCTCCATTTTGTTGCCAACTTTGTCCATCTTTGATCCTGTAGTCTTGAAATATGTCCTGCCCAACTCCATTTTTGTCTTTTGGTTCTATCTATCACGTCAATTATTCGAGTACTGTTTCGGACGTCTTCATTTCTTATCCTTTCGCTGGGTCTTATTCTGAGGATTTTTCTTTCCATTTTGAATTGACAGATCCTTAGCTGGTCAAGAGATTTCGTAGTCAAGCTCAGGGTTTGTAGTCCATAAGTAAGCACCGGCAAAATAGCGGAGTCGAAGAGATATTTTCGTGTTTCTACACTTTGGTCCAGTTCTAAAATCTGTTTGAGGCTCCAGAATTGTTTCCAGCTGTTTGTGATGCGTCTGTTGATTTCTTTTTTCTCTTGGTCCTTAAAAGATTTTAGTTGTCCCAAGTATATGTAGTCCTCTATGTATTCTATTTTTTCATGGTCCAGAATTATATCTTCTCTGATGTGGTTTGTCATCACTTTTGTTTTTGATTTGTTGATTTGTAGTCCATAGTTCTTGCACAAGCTAGTAAGTTCTGTTGTCATTTCTTGTATATGTTTAGCTTTTGTAGATATTAGTACTATATCGTCCGCAAATCTAAGGTTGTTTAGAAGTTGTCCACATATCCTTATACCACAGATAAGAAACTATACAGATGTCTCATCCCCATAGAAGAAAATGTCCCATATTTTTTTCACTACTCCTTGGCTATTAACTGACAAAAAGCTTTTTGTCAGTTGATCTTCAAGCACAAAAAGCTGTTTTTGATTGCACATATTGGCTTGCCAGTATGCCTGTTCAAAGCTATGTGTATAACTATAAAAAATTCTAAAGTTGTTTTTTCTCTCAAGTCAACGTCCCTAGAGACAAAGAAAAAAAGAAACTGTTTTGGTTTCGATTTCGATGATGTTTTGGTGCCGATGATGTTACCATATTTCAGTTGCTATTGTTCAAGCGATGTAGGTATTTTATGCTATTTATGCTATTTATTATTGAATATGAAAATAAAAACCATAGTTATTAATTTTTCATTGTTATATTTTACTATATCAAATAAAACAATATACATATATGTTGAAAATACATTTAAGAAAGGAAGAGAAGATGAGTTAGGTGCAAGACATTTTAAAAATAATTTGTATGGATTCCTATGGTAACACTGATGCAAATGTACGTGCGCCGCTGGTGAGCGTATGAGGCTTAGTTTTGGTTGCCTTCCTTATTTTGATTTTTTTGATACATATATTGAACGCATGTGTGTATGTCATGTATCCATAGATATATGTATATGACAAAAGGGTAAGTTTCAATTTCGGTCTTTTTGTTGTTTGTTGATTGTTTCTTTGTTGTCCTATGCAAAACGTAAGTTGCGTATTTTGTGAACTTAAACAGGTGTAGGTAGGTACTCATGTAAATAATTTCGATACAAAAAAGAGGCTCGGATGTGACCCACACTGATAACTTACTATTGATGCCCACTTAAATTTTTCAAAATTTATTTTTTTTATTTGGAAAAATTGTATTAGTAAGTAAGTATGCAAAAATATACATTTAAGCTGTTTTCTGTGGAAATAGATGTATCGAAAAGTTAAATTAATATATTTTGAAAGAAGTTTGGTTTCTCTCAAATAAACATTGTCTTAAATTGTTACAAAACATTAACAACAATATTTCTATGGGATGAAACAACTTTAAAGTCAATATCTTTCTTTATTCAATCTAATTTATAAATTCAATTAGGTTAATCATTTTTTAATTTTTTTTTTGCTTAAGGTTTTTAGTTTTCTGTAAAATAAAAAATTGTTGTTAATAACAACAATTTGTACAATTTTTTTCTTTCTTTTTTCTTTCTCCTTTACCCGATATTTCAGTTTAAGAATCAATTTCACGTTTTTTTAGTACTTTTTTTTAGGTTTAAATTAAAGGAAAAAACTATCGGTTGATTAACTTTTTATTTTAAACTATATTTTAAACATTTTTTGTATTAAATTAAATAAGTTTGAAGTCAATATCTTTCTCTGTTTTCAAGATGCTTTAGTAGAAACTATTTTTACCAGTTTTTAGTAGTTTTCTAAAAAAAATAGTTAATTGGGATGTTAAAATAGGTCTGTTAAGTTTTGTTTAGAAGTTTGTATATGTTTAATACATCACTGCTCTTAGCCTATTTAAGCAAAGGTGGTTTTGTAAAAAGTTTAAGAGACAATTTTTGGCCTTGACAATTAAAAATAAAATATCGTAAGTATTTATAATTATTTATTTTATTATTGATCTTTTATAAAATTGCCTTTGCTTAAATAGTTTCCAGGGGTCACGAACGTGGACGTGGCAAAATATCGACCCCCACCCACCTACCACCCGCTGAATTGTACATTTATATATATATATATGTAAATTGGTTATGTATTTGTTTTTTTTATTGTTTTTGTTTGAGCTACGCGTTCATAACATTCATTAATTTTTTTATTTTAGTTCTAGGATTTTTATACCTTTTATCTTTTGTGTCAATTACCCATTTACAATTTTTCCAAAGTAAGACTTTTATTAAAAAATGTATGATGTCAATTTTATGTGCATAGCATTCATCGGAATCATCGAACCAGCTAGGATATTGTCTGTTTGTTGCGTTTATACATTCTCTTACAATGTTTTCTTTTAATCTCGATATAAAAGGTGTTTTTTGAAGAAAGTTGTAAATATTTTTACGTGAAGACTACAGACTTGGAAAAAATTTTCAGAAGGCCATATAAGAACCGTATTTTCTTTTAAGGTTTCGTATTCTCTCAATTTAATTAATATTTCCGTTAAATCAAATTGAAGCTTATCTTTTGACATTTGTTGAATACAGTTTTCACAGATACTATTCATTTTTTCATCGATTTAAAAAGGCAATAGCCTGCATAGTATCTGGTAGCAAGATCGTCGATTTCCGGCACCTTTATCAAAATCGTGTCTTCAGGCGGTAAAGCATTTAATTTATTATCAATATTCATGTCGTTTTCTAAATGATTCACTCTCCGGTAGCTCATACGAAATCGATATTTGTTCCTCAGCATTGGTTTGTAAAATAGCATTCCAATCAACTTTAAGATATTCTGTATCGTCTTCTTCACAGTTTGAACATTTAGATTTGAATACAAATTTCATAGCTATAACTTTTGCTAGAAGGGAGCCAAATTCAGCAGCATTCGGATTACTTTTATTAACATTTCTTGCTCTTATCTTTCCAAATAAATTTTGTAAGGGATCTTGGTTAAATTTGTTAATATTTAAATAATATAAATCATTATTATCTATATATAATGCTTTTTGTATTTGCAAAATGCTCTCAATACTTAAGGCAAAACCTTTGAAACAAAACGCTTTGTTTCTTGAATTAATAGGCTGAATGTTGAGAATATATGTCTCTTATGAATATTAGATTTTGATCATTTTTTTTAATAGCTGGTTTTCCATTTAAAAGGTCGAAAAGCCGGTTTATTTTGTTTATAAAATTAGCTGTTGGTTTTGCAAAATGCGATATATTTATGGGAAATTTATTTAGACCTAATAAAGCTTCAATTCCACAAGCTACAGATCTACTTAGTACTTGTGCCGCCAACTTTACATTCATTTTTTGAAAATCTGTTGGGTCAATATGTGCCGATGTTAATTTTGGACAAATTTTTGTTGCATTTAATCTTTCAGAATTGTACATATATTCAATTATTTTCCAACTTACCAAATTATGGCCAAATTATATTTCAATAAATTATTCCTAATGCTTTTCAAAAGATGAGGAATATCATACATACCATACATTTTTTGTTGTTTGTAAACAAAGTTACAACTTTTGTCATCTAGACATAATTTATTAAACAAACTTCTATTTGTAGTCCCTTGATCGCAGCAAATAGCTCGTACATTTAATTTTAATTTCTCGCATATATCCAAACAGTTATGCACTTCTACCTCAAGTTGTTGTGAAGGGATATTACTTGGGCAAATGACATGATACAAAACTTGTTTAAAGTTGCCACATAAACTACGTATCATAAAAACGCAGGCTGACTTAGCACATATATCAGATCTTTGGTTTTTGCATTAATCTACAAAACCTTCAATTACATCTTTGTATTCATTGTAGGTTAAACTTGTCTGAAGGCTCATTTCATCAAAAATTAGAACCACTTCTTTCTCTTTCGTTGCCAATTTTGAGGTAATTTTTTCTATCTCCTCTAAAACGTTTTTGTTTAAGCCTGGAGAAAGGCCTTTAATACTTATCCATCTATGCAAAGAAGATGGATGAGGCTGAGGCAAGTGAAATTGCCGCGGCGGCTGAACGGAAAAATATACACTGCGAAATCCATTTTTCTTCTTCAGTGTATTCTGTTGTACTTTGCGATAAAATGAGTTTTGCAAACGTTTTTGAGTTTTGGTTCATTGGTAAAATGTCAATTTTCTCTTGTATATTTAGCTTTGCACGGGCTTTAAGTATTTTAATTTCTTCTCTTAAGCGATTATTTTGTTTCCAAACATTTATTTTCGGTCTTCGATTTTTGTTTATTTTCATTTTAAGAGCAATATTAATTTTCTTAAGACTGGTTCGATGATTCCGATGAATGCTATGCACATAAAATTGACATCAGACATTTTTTAATAAAAGTCTTACTTTGGAAAAATTGTAAATGGGTAATTGACACAAAAGATAAAAGGTATAAAAATCCTAGAACTAAAATAAAAAAATTAATGAATGTTATGAACGCGTAGCTCAAACAAAAACAATAAAAAAAACAAATACATAACCAATTTACATATATATATATATAAATGTACAATTCAGCGGGTGGTAGGTGGGTGGGGGTCGATATTTTGCCACGTCCACGTTCGTGACCCCTGGAAACTATTTAAGCAAAGGCAATTTTATAAAAGATCAATAATAAAATAAATAATTATAAATACTTACGATATTTTATTTTTAATTGTCAAGGCCAAAAATTGTCTCTTAAACTTTTTATAAAACCACCTTTGCTTAAATAGGCTAAGAGCAGTGATGTATTAAACATATACAAACTTCTAAACAAAACTTAACAGACCTATTTTAACATCCCAATTAACTATTTTTTTTTAGAAAACTACTAAAAACTGGTAAAAATAGTTTCTACTAAAGCATCTTGAAAACAGAGAAAGATATTGACTTCAAACTTATTTAATTTAATACAAAAAATGTTTAAAATATAGTTTAAAATAAAAAGTTAATCAACCGATAGTTTTTTCCTTTAATTTAAACCTAAAAAAAAGAACTAAAAAAACGTGAAATTGATTCTTAAACTGAAATATCGGGTAAAGGAGAAAGAAAAAAGAAAGAAAAAAATTGTACAAATTGTTGTTATTAACAACAATTTTTTATTTTACAGAAAACTAAAAACCTTAAGCAAAAAAAAAAAATTAAAAAATGATTAACCTAATTGAATTTATAAATTAGATTGAATAAAGAAAGATATTGATTTTAAAGTTGTTTCATCCCATAGAAATAGGTATTGTTGTTAATGTTTTGTAACAATTTAAGACAATGTTTATTTGAGAGAAACCAAACTTCTTTCAAAATATATTAATTTAACTTTTCGATACATCTATTTCCACAGAAAACAGCTTAAATGTATATTTTTGCAGACTTACTTACTAATACAATTTTTCCAAATAAAAAAATAAATTTTGAAAAATTTAAGTGGGCATCAATAGTAAGTTATCAGTGTGGGTCACATCCGAGCCTCTTTTTTGTATCGAAATTATTTACATGAGTACCTACCTACACCTGTTTAAGTTCACAAAATACGCAACTTACGTTTTGCATAGGACAACAAAGAAACAATCAACAAACAACAAAAAGACCGAAATTGAAACTTACCCTTTTGTCATATACATATATCTATGGATACATGACATACACACATGCGTTCAATATATGTATCAAAAAAATCAAAATAAGGAAGGCAACCAAAACTAAGCCTCATACGCTCACCAGCGGCGCACGTACATTTGCATCAGTGTTACCATAGGAATCCATACAAATTATTTTTAAAATGTCTTGCACCTAACTCATCTTCTCTTCCTTTCTTAAATGTATTTTCAACATATATGTATATTGTTTTATTTGATATAGTAAAATATAACAATGAAAAATTAATAACTATGGTTTTTATTTTCATATTCAATAATAAATAGCATAAATAGCATAAAATACCTACATCGCTTGAACAATAGCAACTGAAATATGGTAACATCATCGGCACCAAAACATCATCGAAATCGAAACCAAAACAGTTTCTTTTTTTCTTTGTCTCTATGGACGTTGACTTGAGAGAAAAAACAACTTTAGAATTTTTTATAGTTATACACATAGCTTTGAACAGGCATACTGGCAAGCCAATATGTGCAATCAAAAACAGCTTTTTGTGCTTGAAGATCAACTGACAAAAAGCTTTTTGTCAGTTAATAGCCAAGGAGTAGTGAAAAAAATATGGGACATTTTCTTCTATGGGGATGAGACATCTGTATAGTTTCTTATCTGTGCTTATACCATATTTTGTCTTCCAGTTCATCTTTTGAAAAATATCCTCTAGGACTGCACTAAATAGTGGTGGTGAAAGCGGGTCTCCTTGTCTGACGCTTCTTGTTATTTTAAATTTACGTGCTGTACTCTCTGTTTTTATTTGTGCTACATTATTTTTGTATATGTTTTTGATAGTCCTTATAACGTTTGGGTCCATATTTTGATTTTCTGGAGATGTCCATATCATTTCGTGTTCAACGCTGTCAAATGCTTTACTGAAGTCTATGAATAAAAAGTATATTGGTTGTTGAAATTCATTGCACTTTTCTATTAGTTTATTCATCGTCTGTAGGTGGTCTGTTGTTGAGAAACCTTCTCTGAATCCAGCTTGTTCCCTAGGTTGTTTATTGTTAAAATCTTGTTTGATGTTCCTGTAGATTGTTTTTGAAAACAGCTTATAAATTGTCGATATGTTACTTATAGGTCTATAGTTGTTCAAATCGTCTTTTTTTCCTTTTTTATGTATAAGTGTAATGGTTGTTTCTCTCCATTGCTTAGGGATTTGCTGAGTTCTTAAGATTTCGTTAAACATAAATGTTAAGATTTCGGAAAGCGATTCTTTCCCGTATATTATCATTTCTGCAGAGATTCCATCATTTCCAGTGCATTTGTCCTTTTTCAAATCGTGTATGGTCCTTTCAATATTTTCTTTGCTAAAAATGGGAGTTTGCGTTGTTAGGAGATTGATATCTATGTTTTCAATATTTTCTTCTTCAGTTATATGCTTGGTCGAGGAGAATAGTTTTTCGAAGAACTTAGTAGCATTTTCGTTTAACTCTTTTCTATTTGTTATGTTGCTTGCATTTTGGCTTTTTAAGCTAATAATCCATTCCTGTTGACTGTTAAGTAATGATTTTGTTTTCCTTATTGATTTTGTTTGTCTAATCGTATCTCTAGCTATTGTTTCGTTGAACTTGTTGATATCCTTCCTTATTTCTAGTTTGATAGTTTTTCTTAATTCTTTTAGTTCAGTTTTTTCTTGGTCAAGTAATTGTTCGTAGAGTATCTCTTCTTGAGATTAAGATTTTTGTATTGTTGGATAATTTATCTTTTGATGTTTTGGGGTCCATAAATTGATAGTTTTTTATGATTTTTTCTAATTCGTCATATGTGTTTTGTATGTCACGATTTGAGGTTGATAATTGATTTATCTTTGCTGTCAATGTTTGGTTATAATCTACTATTTTTTGGTCGGGAATCATTTTTGGGATGAAATGGACTTGTCGGTTTCTTTTCAGTGTCCTATGGCTTATAATGATTTCTGTTCTTACTAATCTGTGGTCGCTGTCGAACTTAACGCTGTTGAGCACGGATATGTCTTTGACTGTCTCAATTTTGTTTGTCAGAATCAGGTCTATTTCATTTTTTATTTTACCATTCGGTGATATCCACGTCCATTTTCTGTTGTCCTTTTTCTTGAAAAACGAGTGTTGAACTCCGTTTTAACTACGTAAAAAAAGGAGCGAACACGAAAATAATGTGTAATCGCCTTAAGGGCATTGTGTTTGCAACTTGCATTTTTTTCAATTCAATCATTCAACCACCACCAACTTCACTCCAAGATGTGATTCTTGTTTCGAATTCATTCTAATCTTTTCCTTTCGACAGCGCCATACTTATCTTCACCTGGGATCCATTTTTAGTTTTGTTGAAAATTAATTAAATTGAAAGTTTGTATCTAATTAAAAGAGTTTGAATAAAGTTATCAAAAAATCAAATATATCTATATCTTTTTGACTACCGAAGCAAAAATATTGATGTGGAAATTTAAAAATAAAGTTACATTGTTAACAAAAGTAAAAAGAATACATTCTTCGTGCAGTCATACATTTGGTCCAATCGAACCGGATTCCACGTGCGGAAAGAAATCTGCACATTGCTCAGCCATCCGAGCATACTTTTGATTTTTTTTGGAATCAATTAAACGTACGCACCATATCGCCAGGATTTGTGAACTGCTTGGCGAAAAAATCGGCACGTAATCCTTGGCATCGTGCTCAGCAGCAAGACAATCGTCTTTCATCATCGTCGTTGTGCATTGTGGCACATTTTTGGAGTCCTGGTGCTCTTTCATCATCGTCGTTGTGCATTGTGGCACATTTTTTGGAGTCCTGGTGCTCTTTCATCATCGTCGTTGTGCATTGTGGCACATTTTTTGGAGTCCTGGTGCTCTCATCATCGTCGTTGTGCATTTTGGCACATTTTTGGAGTCCTGGTGCTCTTTCATCATCGTCGTTGTGCATTCTGGCACATTATTTGAATTGTGGTGTCTTTCTAATCATAGTGTGAGTTGTGGCACATCCTTTTTCATCGTCGGGGGCGTGGTGGCGCATCATTTACAATAGTTGTGCATTGTGGCACTTCATTTACATAGTTCATCGCATCTATGTATTGTGGCACAATTTTTTGATCGACGGAGTTAACTGTGATTCAACACCGTTACAGTTACTGTTATTTGGCATCGTGAATGTGCATTGTGGCACATTTTTATATCAACAAAGTGAACTGTGACTCATCACCGTTACAGTCTCCGTTATTTTTCGTCGTGTTTGTGCATTGTGGCACATCTTTTTGATCGCTGGAGTTAACTGTGACTCATCTTCACCGTTACAGTTAGCGCTATCATCACGCCATCATCATCACTATCCCACTCATCGTGTTTAAAGTCACCACTCATCGTTTTCGAACTCATCACTCATCATCTACAAAGTTATCATCATCACTATCCCACTCATCGTGTTTAAAGTCACCACTCATCGTTTTCGAACTCATCATCTTCAAAGTAATCATCATCATCTGCGAAGTCATCGTCATCTACAAAGTTATCATCATCATCTTCAAGATCATCAGTATCCTGTATATCATCAACATCATAAAATTTAAATGTACAAGGTACTTTATACACATATATACTTTAGTGCTTTTGTAGAAAACTATATTTTTGCATGATAAATTTTTAAATTTATTATTTTCACATATATTTTGATTCGTTTTCATTTTTTTATACGTATTTGGTATCAATATCGTACACTTATTACAAATCGTATCTATCGATTTTTTTAATCATTTTGTTTTTGGTGAGAATCTTCATAAACGTGGGGTAAAAATACATAGTTATTAGCGTCATAATGAGTTTGCTGGACGATTTAATTTTTGCATCCGATGAATTGGTTGAATTCTATGCGGCCTTTAAGGCAAAACCAGCCGGTACTCATTCGGTTTCGTTGCTCGAAGCATTTCAAAGCGAATTAAAAAGTTTATGGCAAGATGTTAAGTTTGCCTATGCGCGATGCATACGAGGAAACGAAGATCTTAAAGATTCACTAAACGAAGTTAAAGCAAAATATCAAAGTTCCTCTTCAACGTTCTTTCAATGTTCAAGTGACATTGCGGATTTAGTAAAAGCACTTAATGCGAATCCTAAGGTTTCTAATCATCCAAGTGCACTAAGTACTCATCCAAACAGTGAACATTCCCACAACATAAAAGTCCCTGCTTGCGATACGGAAGATTTTCATGGCAATTATTTAGAATGGCCTTCTTTTAGGGATATGTTCACTGCTGTTTACATAAACCATTCAAAGCTTAGCGATGTACAAAAACTTTTTCATTCGCGGTCTAAAACAAAGGACGCAGCCTTTAATATCGTAAATAAATTCGGTTTAACCGACACTAATTTTCACTTGGCGTGGAATGCTCTAAAGGAGCATTATGAGAATAAGCGAATTTTAGTTAACAATCAAATACAGATTCTTTTAAATCTGAAACCTATTTCTTTCGAATCCGCAAAGGATATTAAAAATTTGCAAAGTTGTATTAACGATGCTTTGATCGCATTAAAGTCGTACGATATCCAAACCGATGCGTGGAATGCAATCATTACTTTTCTTTGTGCATCTCCACTCTCAGATACAACACTTAGTTTATGGGAAACATCTTTAAGCAAACCAACCGAAATTCCTTCCTGGGAAACTATGAACACTTTTTTAACAAATCGGTATCGCATACTTGAGAGTGTTTCTGAGATGAAACTTAATTCTAATAACAAAACACAAATCACCAAACCTGTAACGTCACAAGTTAAGAAATCGAAACCTCTAAAAAACTTTCATATGAAAGTCGTTCCTGCATGTCAAGTATGCAGTGAACAACATCCACTTCGCACCTGTCCAATTTTTTTGAAAATGTCTGTTGATGACAGGCATCAAACAGTGCGCAAACATAAATTTTGTTTTAACTGTCTTGCGTTAAATCATAATCTTAATCAATGCAAAAGCACTAGCACCTGCCAACGATGTAAAGGCAGACATCATACGTTACTTCATTTCGAATAAAAGGTTCCATCCTATAATGGTAATTCACAAAAAAATTCTACTTCACCTTCACTTCACGGTTCTTCTTCACTTCACGGTTCTTCTTCACTTCACAATTCTTCTTCACTTCCTAATTCATCTTCACTTTCTAATTCAACTTTATATTCTGATTTACCTTCATCTTCGGTCATTCCGCCACCACAGAATAACAATACAACTATACAGTCCACTCAAATCACCAATCATAACGTCATGTTTTCTAAGTCTTATCGCCAAGTTTTATTGGCAACAGCTTTAGTGAAGATTAAACATCAAGGTTCAGAATTTGATCTTAGAGCTCTAATTGACCAAGGGTCTGAAGTTTCATTCTTGTCAGAAAAATTCCAGAAGCTCATAGGTCTTCCTACTGAAAGTATTCAAGCCAATATATGTATGTGGTATGGGTTCAACTGTTACTGCTTCCGCTTCAAAACTTTGCAATTTTACTCTTAAGTCTAACTTAAATAACTTTGAAATAAAGACTCGAGCGTTAGTTTTGAAAAAACTCACTAGTAATCTTAAAGCAGTATCTATGGATCTTGATTAAACACAAAGTAATTTTAACTTTCCATTGGCAGATCCGTTCTTTTACCAGCGTTCAAGTATCGATATGCTCATCAGAGCAGATCTTTATCCAGATATAGTTTTAGAAGGGGTGAAGAAAAATGTTTTAAATTCTTTATTAGCACAAAATACAGTTCTTGGATGGGTGTTACTCGGTCCTTATGACGATATCCCCACCATTTCAAATTTTTCCACTTTTGTCTCGTATAGTGACGAGCCTCCACCAAGTCACTGTATTGAAAGATTTTGGAAAATCGAGGAATTACCTCAAATTTACCTACTTTCTCCATCCGACCAATATTGTGAAGAGATATATAGAAGCACAACTTTTCGAGATGCAACTGGAAGATATATTGTTAAATTACCCTTTAAGAATTCTTCGGAGGAACCGCAGTTGGGCACTTCACGTTTCAATTCAATGAAACAATATCTTCGAAATGAAAAGAGCTTAATGTCTAAGCTCACTGTTAAAACAGAATACGACAGAGTCCTATCCGAGTATATTGAATTAGGTCATATGACATCCACGCCACCTTACGAGTTGTGGAACGATGGTTGTGTTTAATCTTTTTACATGCCACACCATGCTGTTTTAAAGCCCCAAAGTACCTCTACAAAACTGAGGGTTGTCTTGTTCATCCTCCAATGGTAACAGCCTAAACGATCTTTTATATCCAGGTCCCGTTCTTCAAAGTGACATTACGTTACTCCTTCTTAACTGGCGTTTCTATAGGTACGTTTTCAACGGTGATATTGAGAAAATTTATCGCCAAATTGGTATTCATCCTGACCATGCACAATATCAACGCATTTTATTCCGTCCCAATGGGGAGCAAAAGGTCGTCGATTATAATTTAAACACTGTCACCTTCGGAGTAAATTGCGCTCCATATCTCGTAATACGCACTCTTCATCAAGTATCATCCGTTGTTGAAACCAGTTTTCCTTTGGCTTCAAAAATTCTTAAAAAGGAGTTTTACGTGGACGATGTCCTTTCTGGCGCTCACGATATTTTATCAGCACGTAGAGCGTAGACGGAACTTATAACGGCTCTGCGATCCGCTGGATTTAATTTAAGAAAGTGGGCAGCTAACGATTCCGAATTATTGAATCATATTCCCAGGGAAGATCTTTTAAACAAGGATTTCTTAACTATCGAAGATGACAGTTCAACCAAAACACTTGGTGTTTAATGGAACGCCTCCACTGACACTTTTTCCTTTTCAACCAACCCACACAGTTTTTCCGTGGTTGCTACCACCAAACGCGATTTATTATCAGCCATCTCAAGATTGTATGATCCTGCAGGTTGGCTTGCACCTGTTGTTGTAACTGCAAAAATAATCATGCAACAAATTTGGAAAGATGGAACTGAGTGGAAGCAAAATCTTAAGCCTCTCACCCATCAAAAATGGAAATCTTTTATATCTGATTTCTCGGAAATAGAAAAAATCACTATTCCTCGTTGGTTGGATTTTTCCCCTTGGAAAAAAATGCAACTCCACGGTTTCTCGGATGCCTCCGAAAAGGCTTATGCGGCCACTGTTTATGTTCGGATCCGTCATGATTCTTCGTTAGTTACATCTCATTTATTATGGGCCAAATCTAAAGTTGCGCCTGTTAACACACTTTCACTCCAAGGTGCATATCTTCTGTCACGTATGATTCGAATACTACTCAATCAATTTGATTTTTTAAACAATATCCCTATTCATCTGTGGACTGATTCCACAATTGTTCTTGCGTGGCTTAGCAAACCACCAAGTACTTGGAAAACGTTTGTTGCTAATCGGACTTCCGAAATTATAACTAACGTTCCTGATGTACAGTCGTGGTATCTCCCCTGGAGAACTTAAATCAAATCAATTATGGTGGACCGGACCTAATTGGTTACAAGAACCAAAATTAAACTGGCCCTCACTTCAGCAATATGATCCTCCGGATAAATCAGTCCTTGAACTTAAATCAATTCCAAAACACGTAAATGTTGCATTGCAACAAATCGAATTCGAAAACAAAATTTTAAACAGATTTTCTTCATGGCATAGAGCGCTCCGTGTAATGAGCTATGTATTTCGTTTTTGTGAAGCAGCTCGTAAAGTTCCAAATAGAACCGAATATCAAACAATATCCCTTTCTCATGAAGAGATCAAGTCTACAAAAACAAAAATTATCCAATTAACTCAAAAACAATACTTTGGAAGTGAATATTTTGCCCTCGTTCAAGGAACTAAGGTACACGCAAAAAGTAACATTTTATCACTTAGCCCGTTTCTTGACTCCAACCAGGTAATACGTTCTCAAGGTAGACTTGCATGCTCAACTTTATCATACAATGAAAAATTTCCTATTATTGTTCTCTATAAATCTCATTTGTCACATCTTATTTTATCTTATATTCATCAATTGTCGTTACATGGTGAAATCCAATTGATGACCCGTTTGGTGCGTTCCGAGTATTGAATACCCAAACTATCAAACCTTATCAAAGACTATATTCGAAAGTGTAAACCTTGTGTTTTATATAAAAAATCTGTCCAGACTTAATTTATGGGTGCCTTACCGGCAGAAAGAACAGTTTTAAGATTACCATTCACCAACACTGGCACTGACTTTGCTGGTCCCTTCATAATTCAGAACTTCTATGGAAGAAAATGTCGTTTAGAAAAGGGCTACGCATGTCTCTTTGTCTGCTTTGCCACAAAGGGTATTCACTTGGAAGCAGTCAGCGATTTGTCCACTACTGCATTCTTGGCCGCTTTTACACGCTTTGTTTCTCGTCGTGGACTGCCGGTAACAGTTTTTTCCGATAACGGAACAAATTTTGTAGGGGCATCTAAGTTGCTTATTTCAGATCTGCAGAAGGCTGTTCAAAGTTATCCTGCTGACTCAGCACCCAATTTTTCAAAAATCACTTGGAAATTTATTCCTCCTGGCTCCCAAACACATGGGTGGTTTATGGGAGGCAGGGGTGAAAAGTTTCAAAATTCACTTCAAAAAAATAGCAGGCACCGCAAAATATACATTCGAAGAATTTTCGACCCTACTTACTCGAATCGAGGCCTGCCTCAACTCTAGACCATTAACTAGAATGTCCGACAATTCTGACGACCTACTTCCATTAACTCCAGGGCACTTTTTACGAGGTGGTCCTCTACTTAGTCCCCCTGAGCCTTGTGAATCTCAAAAGAACATGTCCTTTATCCGAAGATGGAACACTCTCAAAGTTATTCATCATAAATTTAGTTTGCGTTGGAAAGAGGAGTATTTAAAAGGGCTCATGAATCGTTATAAATGGAAATATCCTAAAAAGGATATCGCAGTGAATCATCTAGTCGTTTTGAGAAATGAGCAGCTTCCACCGAATGAGTGGCGGCTTGGTAGAGTCTTAAAGGTCTACCGTGGTCCTGATGATAGAGTACGCGTTGCTGATGTTAAAACCCAAAAAGGAGTTGTTACTCGTTCTGTCGTCAAGCTATGTATTTTGCCTTCGGACTGATTAAAACCAAAAACAAAATTAAAACACTAAACTTTAAAATTTTATTATTCTTATATGCGTATAAAAACATATTAATGAATTTTACACTTAAAGGAATTTTTTTCCCAAGGAACTGCACTAAAATATATCTTGTATAATCTATTTTCATTTGCCAAGTAAAAAATAATATGTAAAAACTCAAAACATTATCTTCAAAACAAAACAAAAATTTGACTTGTTCAATTTGGATATATTAAACCTAAAATTTTGTAAGTTAATTTCAAATCAAAACTATGAATTAAAACATACATATAATACTATAAATTGAATTTAACTTGATTGAATGTACGAATTTGGTGGTTGTTATGATCGAATTGTGAATTTTCTTCTCTTTACAATTGCAAATAATATTGCAAGGCGGGCGGTAATGTTGAACTCCGTTTTAACTACGTAAAAAAGGAGCGAACACGAAAATAATGTGTAATCGCCTTAAGGGCATTGCGTTTGCAACTTGCATTTTTTCAGTTCAATCATTCAACCACCACCAACTTCACTCCAAGATGTGATTCTTGTTTCGAATTCATTCTAATCTTTTCCTTTCGACAGCGCCATACTTATCTTCACCCGGGATCCATTTTTAGTTTTGTTGAAAATTAATTAAATTGAAAGTTTGTATCTAATTAAAAGAGTTTGAATAAAGTTATCAAAAAATCAAATATATCTATATCTTTTTGACTACCGAAGCAAAAATATTGATGTGGAAATTTAAAAATAAAGTTACATTGTCAACAAAAGGAAAAAGAATTTTCTTCTTCGTTTTGTCTCTTTCCAAGCTTAGCGTTAAAGTCTCCAATCACATACATTACTAAGATTTGTTATTTGTATATATTTCCTCTAAGTTGTTGTAGAACCTTAGCATCTCTTCGTCATCAGCTTTTTCTGTTGGTGCATATACTTGAATTATTGTCATTTTCGTGTTTTTTATATTTAATTGTATGCTGCACATTCTTTCATTATGCTTGATGTCAGTTATTTTTGCTTTAAGTTCTTTTTTAATAAGGAATCCAACACCGTAGAGGCCTTTTGTTTCTCCTACGTAGCAAAAGATATCATGTTCATTATTTATTATTTTTTGTCCTAGTAATCTTGTTTCTGATAGTCCTATAATGTCCCATTTAATTTTCTCCAGCGCTTGTCTCAATTCTTCCTGTTTCTCATCTGAGGAAAGTGTCCTGACATTGAAAGTACAGATCTTTAGAGTTCCGTGTTGGTTCTTGTGGGTACAGTTTTCTGTTTCATTGTTCTTATATGAGGGGTGTTGATCTATTCTTCCCACGGTGATCAACCGGGTTGGGAAGGAAGTCGAGAATAACAACAAACAATTTATGATTAATTCAAAATTATTCAAATTAATTGAAAGTATATCAAAAAACCACATAGATGATATTGTAACCAAACAATGTAAAATTATCATCCTAGAATTACAAAACTTAGTGAACACTATATCACTATCTAAGCTTGGAAATTTAAATCCTAATATATTAAGTTTAAGAGAAATTAAAAATATAATCAAACATGAAAATGTATCACTATCTATTTCAGATTTATTAGATGTATCCAAATTTAAAATTATGCAAAAACAGGATATCATTGTAATTCTAATTAAATATCCTATTATAACATTGAACTATAAACTTTTTGAAGTTAGAGCAATAAGTCATATTGACGGAAAAATAATCATACCAAATCAAATTGCCCTCTGCAAAAATAACTATACAAATATTAAAGAATGTAAAATAGAGTTAAACAACTACTACTGTAAATTAGACCATAACGCCAACTGCCTATTAAACCTATTAAACAACAGAAAAACCACTTGCAGCAAAATCAAAGAACACAATTCACGGATAGAAGTCATATTGGAAGGATCCATATTAATTACTGGAGAACACATTGTTGATAACATCACTTATCACGGAACTAAATTAGTTACCTTCGAAAACAAAACTTGTATTGATGAAGTTATATACAAAAACCCATTATACGAAATAAAACAATTCCTAAAGGGATATTCAAGTTCAAACTATGAAATTGGACAATATATTGAATCACTAAACGAAGATTTAAAAATACAAAACATTAACTTTTTAAATTTTCTACAGCAAGAAGTGTATGATAATCCAACATATACAACGATGTTTGCACTCTTAATTGTTATCACACTAATAATATTAAAAAGAGCATACAAGACAAACCAAAACCAAGAATCTCAAGATGATTTGATGGAACAAGCATGCCTACGCATAAATCACGCTATAGCAGAAGAAATTGAACGAGGACGTTCAAACTTGAACTAAGAGGGGAGTTAAGACAAAAGGAAATCAATACCCATCGCAGCATCAGCACTTTCATTTCTCTCAATCTCCAAACCATATTGCCACCCAAAAGTGATGATCAGCATTATCATGCTCCGAACAAACAGTACGACAGCCAAGTGGGCAGTTGGTCATCATCAGCAGAGCAGTGCAGTGCTATCCCTTGTATTGATATTAATTATTGTAATAGTATTTTAAGAAATAAAGAATTTTTTTTTATATTAAATAAAGAAGAATAAAAATAATTTATATATCCGTCTTAAACGCCAACAATGAAGATGTCGTCCTACAAGATCTTAATTTAGAATTTGCAAATAGTAATGACTACTACATTTATAATTTAAATTCATTTGATACTCAATATGTTATAAATGACAGATTGAGTATTATCCAAAACCAACTCCGATTAGATCACCTAAATAGTGAAGAAAAGAAATCTATTGTCGATATTTGACGAAATTACAACCATATATTCTTTCTCGATGGCGACACCTTTTCAACTAAGTCTAGAATTACGCATCAAATTAAAACAAACCCAAATATACCTCCAGTCAACATTCCACCATACCGTTTAGCACAAATTCACACTTAAGAAATAAAGAATCAAATAGATAAAATGTTGCATGATGAAATAATTAGGCCAAGTTCAAGTCCATGGAACTCTACTCTATTAGTCGTGCCAGTCAGTCAGTAAAGTGTATGGTGACCTCACGTTCTTTCTTTAATTTTTTTTATTTGTGCATATAAATAGCTAATTTAATTAAAACAAAAAAACAAAAATTAAAAACTAATAAAGACTAAAAATTGTCAATAAGTGATATAAACGAAAATGTCTTATCTATGTAAGATTTGCAATAATAAGGTGGATGAAAAACATTATAAGGTTAATTGTTGTGATTGTTTGGCGGTTTTTCATGCTCGTTGTGTTAACATTCATGATAGTGACGTAGAATTCCCATTTCGTTGCTCTCCATGCACTGCATTACGCCGAAAAACTCTGCTCTTTACCTCTGTACCTATAAACTCTCCTAAAAGTACATCTACCACCACTAGGGGGGCCACTGCTGGTGTTGTTGTTTCTCAATCCACCTCCCCCGCTTCCATCACTACCGCTGCTGCTGTTACTTTTGCTGCTTCTGGTTCCACAACCTCCATAGCGAATATACTCACTGCTGGCCCTACAACTACAACATCTTCCAAAGTTGGACTTTCCTACACAAATAAAACTATTGTTGCTTCCGATCCAGCGCTATTCCCCTCTTCTACAGTGACACCCATCAGCAATTCTGTCATTGTCTCTCAATCTGGTGCGGGTGCGATTGCTCATCATCAACATTCTGATCATCAGCCGCTACTGATTGATGCCATCAAGTCTATTTCATTAGAAGAAATATATAAAGATATAGTAGAGCTGAAAAGGGTAAATTTAAACTGCGTGTCTTCTCTACATGAGCTAAAGGAAGAGAAGAAGGAAATGCAAATGAAAATAAGCTCACTGCAGTTTAGAGTGAATTCGCTTGAACAACAACAATTGGAGAATACTGTGGAGATAATTGGAATTCCGGATTTAAATAAAACGAACGCTGTGGATAAAGCTCTAAAGCTTTTCTCCGTTGGACTGGATGAGAATATAAGTGAAAAAGAAATTGATAACTTTTATATAAAAAAAATCAATAAGAGTGGTATTAAATCAAGTGTCTCTGCTGCTGCAACTTATGAACCATCTTTTACAAGTGTTTTGTGTATAAAATTTTGATCACATTACACTTAAAGTAAGCTTATGAGGAAAACAGTGGAGTTCAAAAAACGCATGACAGCTAAAATTTTTGGGAATAAATACAGCGAAAAAAGCGCTATTTATATAAATAACAGTTTGTCATACCACACTAGAGAACTTCGAAAAGCTGCTGATATTGCTAGGAAATCTAAAGGATACAAATTTTTATGGTTTCAAAATTCCAATCTTTTAATCAGAAAACAAGAAGGTGAAAAAGCGATTAAAATCAAGTGTTTAGAAGACTTAAATAATCTTTAAAATTAATGCCTTTTAATAATTTACAAAATTTTGATCCAGCAGAAGTTGTGTTGTCATATAATTTTGAAAATGATCTGTTGTTAAGTGTTTTTCTGAATAACAATGTTTACCCAAATAATTTCTTTATTATACATCAAAACATCCGTAGTCTGCGTGCAAATTTTGATTTGTTATTGCTAAATATTGAATCATGTTTAAATAAGCCTGATTTTATTTTTCTTACTGAAATTTGGATCTTTGATAATGAGAAAGGTAATTTTATAATTCCTGGGTATACTTTTTTTGCCACAAGTATTAATACTTATAGTGCTGGTGGTGTGGGTGTTTTTGTTAAAAATATATACATTAATTGTGATGTTGTCAGTAATAATTTGGTCAATGCGGATTTAATTAAAGTTACTCTTAATTTGAATAATGAAAAACACTGCTTGATTTGTGTCTATAGGCTTCATGATGGTGGTAGGGATGTCTTTCTTGAGGAACTTAATACTCTGTTGATGAATGAAAAAACTAAAAATTTGATTTTTCTGGGTGACATAAATATTGATCTTCTCTCTAAAACCCAATACGTGGATAACTATTTAATGTTGTTGGCTTCTTATGGTTTAGATTCTTATATAAATGTGCCTACTAGAATTGTTGACAACTCTAAAACATGTATTGACTATATTTTCTGCAGGAATAGTTTATCTCGTGTTGTTAAACCAGTTGGCTCATTGGCCGATTTAGGTATCACTGATCATTGCATGACTAGCCTTCATTACGTAGACTTCGTGGTTAACAAAGATGCAACTATATTAAATGGTGAAGTTAAGAAAATTGATTTTACTAGACTCAATTTGTTTTTACGATTTGAATCCTGGGACAGTGTCTATAATGAAAGTGATCCTTCACTTGCTTATGATAAATTCATAAAAAAATTAGGTAATTATCTTGATAGCAATCAAGAAAAGAATTTTGAAGTTTCTTGATAAAAATTATTTTTTTTAGTGAATCTCAATTTTGATTTAGAGCCCATAAATCAACTGAAGATGCGTTATTAAAATTTTGCAGTGAAATTTATGATAACATAAACAAGAATTTGTTTACAGCTGGACTCTTCATTGATTTAACTAAAGCTTTTGATTAAGTTGATCATAATATTCTCTTGAGAAAATTAAAAAATGAAGGAATGCGTGGATTTATTTATAATTGGCTAGATTCTTATTTATCCAATAGAAAGCAATTAGTGAAAATAAATGGTAGTTTTAGTAGTTTGTGTGAAATTAGTATTGGTGTTCCCCAAGGTTCGGTTTTGGGTCCCTTGCTTTTTCTGATCTTTATTAATTCTATTTTCAATCAGAATTTCAAAGGCAAAATTACAGCATTTGCTGATGATAAGGCCTTTTCATATGGTTGCAGTTCTCTGGTTAATTTAATTTCTGACATTAACTCAGACTTGGATATCTTAAGACGCTGGTTTGAAGTTAATAAATTGGTATTAAGCAATAAAACAAAACTAATGTATTTAAGTCTGTCAGGATCTTCTAACTTAGTTGATTGCGATATATTTTATCATTCATCAGATTGCCAAAAATTTAAATTCAGTGTAAATGAATCTAATAGTTTTGTCTCTAGGGAGCCCTGTTCAACTCATTGCTTTTAGGTAGAATTTGTGAATACCTTTAAATACCTTGGTGTCATACTTGATAGTAAAATGAATTGGTCCGAACATACATTATCGTTAAAAATTTTTTACTATGTTGCTCTAGACAGTTTTATACACTTGGTTTAACTGCTCGAGAAAAATACTTGTTATGATCTACTTTGGTATTGTTCACTCTAAAATTCAGTATGGAATAACCTGTTGGGGAGGGTCTTATAAAAATAAAATCCGCTTCTTGTTCTTCAAAAACATGTAATAAGAATTATTTGTAAAAAAAATCGCTTTCATAATAGTTTTAATTTATTTCAGGAGTTAAAAGTTCTTCCTTTAAGACATCTATACTATTTCAAAGTCTTGAGGGTGTTTTTTATTAGAAGTGGATATCTATCAATAAGAAATAATCCTCGATACAATTTAAGAGTGAATTCTATGAATTTAGTATCTATCCCTTCTTATAATAAAATTCACTTTCGCAGATTCTTCACAGTAGTAGCACCTTCAGTTTTTAATAAATTGCCTTTCTCAATAAGAAGTCTTAGAGTATTGTCCATTTTCCTACAAAGTGTAAGGTCATGGCTGTTTGGTTACGATCACGTACAAATTGAAACCTTATTATCTATAGTAAATTAATTAAAAAAAAAAAAAATAATAATTTCTTTCTATCACCTTGCACACAACTATGTCGATAATTTTGTCAAGATGAGCATTCGCCACTAGCTCTAGCTGTAAGCTAAGCTAAAGAGTGTCTCATAATTTGTTTTGTTAGGGTTACATAGAAAACTATGGTTATTCGGAAGATCACTATGTTTTTATTCTTTATTATATATTTTTGTTGTTATTTTTCAGGTAACTACTAAAATCACTTAATTAATAAATTTTTGTTTTAAATTATTCTTAAATGTTTTTTTTATATAATATAGTTAGCTGATTTTTATATTTTGCCTTAGTAGGTACCTATTAATAATAATTGATTGAAATAAATGCTATGTTTATCTTTAACGTCTTCTACTTAAATTATAATTGTAAGCATTGTAAACCTACCAAAATGAATTAATAAATACAATACAAAACAGAAATGGAGAGTAGTAGTGGATTACAGAAAACTTAACGAAGTGAGCATAGCGAATGCTTATCCAATACCAAATATCGAAGACATCCTAGGACAACTGGGTGATTCGAAGTACTTCACAACATTGGATCTAGCCAGTCGATTTCATCAAATTGAAGTTACTGAGGAAGACAAAGAGAAACAGTATTTAGTACACCTAACGGACATTTCGAGTTTAATAGAATGCCATTTGGTTTACGTAATGCTCCCCCCACTTTTCAGCGGTTGATGAATAAAGTTCTCATGGGACTACAAGGAATAAAATGTTTAGTATATCTGGATGATATAATGATATATGTAAAAAACTTGGATGACCATAACAAAAAACGAATTGAAGTATTTCAAGCTTTAGATAAATACAACCTTAAAATTCAATTAGAGAAGTGCAAGTTTCTAGAGAAAGAAGTGATGTATTTAGGACACGTTATTTCGGAATCAGGAGTAAAACGTGATCCAGAAAAGATCTCGGCTATTCAAAATATAGAGATTTCCAAAAACCAAAAAGATATTAAATCTTTTCTTGGTTAAGCAGGATACAACAGAAAGTTCATAGAAAACTTTTTTAAAATAGCAAATCCCCTTAACAAACTCTTGCGCAAAGATGTAGTCTTCAAATCGGATGCATTTTGCGATTATCAAACCCCCTATCCTACAATATCCAAACTTTGAAAAAACTTTTTATATCACAACTAATGCTAGCAATGAATCTATAGGTGCAGTATTGTCACAGAAAGATACCGATGAAAACGATTTACCTATAGCATTTGCCAGTAGAATGTTTAATTAATCAGAAGAAAACTATTCTACTATAGAGAAAGAAGGTTTCGCAGTTGTTTGGGCAGTAACTCATTTCTAGCCATACGTGTACGGTCGACACTTTGAAGTAATTACTGATCACAAACCGCTTGTGTGGATATTTAACCTTGAGGAACCTTCCTCGAGAATAATGCGCCGGCGCGGCGTATTAAACTGGAAGAATATGATTTTACAGTTTCTCATAAAGAAGCTTGTTTGAACACAAACGCAGACGCTCTCTCCCGTATAAAACAGCTGAAGTTAATGTGATAACTCGCAGTCATAGCAACATCTCGCCAAATCAACAACAAGATGTAAATCAGAACATTGTCGAAGTTTCTAGTTCAGAGGAGATTAAGAAAATTGTACATGAATTTCATGGCACACCTTTAGGCGGTCATCAAGGAGTCAAACGTACACTCAAACGCATAAAAAAGACATACACATGGAAAACTATACATAAAGATATAAAGAATTAAATTGTGTCATGTGAACTTTGCCAAAAGAATAAGTTGTATGCACGTAGCAAACTACCAATGGTCATCATAACAACAATCAAGAAGCCAGAACGGTAGCCGAAGCACTAGTAAAGAAAATAATTTGTACCTACGGGATTCCTTAAACAATTCTAACAGATCAAGGGACAAATTTTACAAGTGAATTGTTTAAAAATGTTTGAAAAATCTTAAAAATCAATAAAACACAAACTAGTCCGTACCATCCATAATCAAATCAAACATAAACATAAACATAACCAAAATTTCCGTGAATAAGCACATCATTCACTATTGTTTTCTTTATCGGAGCCAAAACCTGGACAGAATTTCAACTTGCCAGGAATTTGATGCTCTGTCTGACTCCATACAAAGAATTGTCTCCCTATATCCTCACACTGAAATCGTTATTACGGGCGATTTCAATGTTCACAATTCTTCGTGGCTTCGCCATTCGGGCCAGACAACGCCCGAAGGAATGTGTGCTGAGATTTTTGCTGAGTTTAACCATCTTACTCAGCTTGTAGATGAGCCTGCTCGTATATCAGACGTTAACGGCCGAGCAGAAAATACACTTGACTTGTTTCTCACCTCTGATCCTGATAAATACACAATCAGTGTATTAACGCCTCTAGGCACATCGAACCACAGTGTCATATCTGCTAATTTCTCGTGTCAAACAAATCCAGTTAAAGAAAGAGCTCCAAAGAGAACCGTTTGGCAGTACGAGAAAGCCAACTGGGACGGTCTCAATAATTTCTTCAGGATCTTGAACTGGTCGCTATGCTTCCTCGGTAGTGACGTAGACTCCAGTGCAGATATGATTTCAAGTATGATTCATCTGGGAATGGAAACCTTTATCCCGAATAGGGTTAAAAGTATTAAACCCAAGGTTAAATCATGGTTCGATTCGAGCTGCAAAGCGGTTATCAAGGAGAAAGAGGTGAGCTTCCGGTGTTTTAAGGCCAACCCAACTGAGGAAAACCGGAAAAAGTTTAAGCAAGCCAGGAAGGCCTGCAACGCCTATATTCGAAGGACTAAATTTTTACATGATCAAAAATTACGGTGAAAAATACTGCAATGTCCCAAAGGCAGTAAGAATTTTTGGTCATTTGTAAAAAATATGAGGAATTCTTCTTCTTCCTCGGTTCCTACGCTTGTTGTCAATGACACTCCTTTAGTTAGCTCTATTGATAAAGCCAACTTCTTTGCAAGGCAGTTCGCCGAAAATTTCACCTTACCAGATAGTGTCATGACTCCCCCAGTTCTTGAACGCGTAAATGATTCTGTGGGACCAATCTTTTTTCGTACTCGAACTGTGGCGAGAGTTCTTAAAGATCTCAACATTCATAAATCCGCTGGCCCAGATGGTATCCCCGCTATTATTCTGAAGAGGTGTTCTTCCACGCTAGCAAAACCACTGCGTAAGCTTTTCCATCTATCCTATTCTTCTGGGCTGGTTCCGAGTAGTTGGAAAACTGCATTTGTTCGGCCAATCCCAAAAAAAGTAGAATCTTCTTATCCCACAAATTACCGACCGATAGCACTAACGTCCCTTCTTTCTAAGGTCATGGAAACGCTGATTAATTATCAGCTTAAGAAATATCTTGAGGAACGGAAGCTTCTTAATGACCGGCAATACGGCTTTCGTAGCAATAGGTCCACTGGTGATCTCATGGTTCATCTCACCGAACAGTGGAACAAATCTTTACATCGTTTTGGAGAAAGTAAGATTATTGCACTTGATATTTCAAAGGCATTTGATAAAGTCTGGCATCTTGCTCTCTTATCGAAAATGCGTGCTTTCGGTATCGACGAATCTCTTCTTCGTTGGATTAGAAATTTTCTTTCGAATCGTTCAATACAAGTTGTTTTGGACGGATTCAAGGCTGAAACTCATTAAATAAATGCTGGTGTGCCCCAGGGCTCCGTTTTGTCTCCGACCATCTTCCTCATTTTTATAAATGATCTCCTGTCTGCCACTTCTAATCCAATACATTGTTTCGCTGACGATAGCACTCTTAGCTTTTCATATTCGTTTCCAGACTCACAACCCTCCTCTTCGGATGTGGAACTGCAACGGCAAAATATGATTAGCTCATTAAATTCCGACCTACACATCATTGTACAATGGGGAATAAAAAATCGTGTGGAATTTAATGCTTCGAAAACGCAATGCTGTCTTGTATCGTTAAAGCGAGATAAACCCTCTTTGCCACTATCTATGAGTGGCACTTGCATCAACGAAACGGAAAATCCCGACATCCTCGGAATGTGCATCAGCAACCACCTTTTGTGGAGCGATCACATACGCGATGTTGCCAAAAATGCCGTAAGATGTCTAGGTTTTTTGAGACGTTGCAAGACATTTTTCTCTCCGTCTGATCTGGCTACAATCTACAAAACCTATATACGCCCGAAACTTGAATATAACTCTCATTTCTGGGCTGGTGCTCCAGTAACTTATTTAAGCCTCTTGGACAGTATTCAAAAAAGAGCTTTTAAAATGATTGGTGACATTAACATCATCAACTCGTTTACGTCACTCGAACATCGACGCAAGGTTTCTTGCCTCACCCTTTTTTACCGTTATTTTAACGGACTATGCTCTAGTGAAATATCCAGTTGCATTCCTCCCCTTAAACAAATTAAACGTAATACCCGCGCTTCTAGGAATGCCCATCAGTTTACCCTTGAGCCCAACTTCGGCCGTACTATGAAGTACAGAGATTCTTTTTTTAGCCGTACTACGCGAATGTGGAACGCCTTGCCACGCTCTATCTTTCCCTGTCATTGCAATGTTCAGAAATTTAAAATCAATGTACATCGACACCTCCTATCCAACCCTTCCCTCTTTTCCTAATGCTCACACTGTGTCTTTGGCATATTAAAGGTATACAAAACCTTTTTAGTGTTCGCTAATTATAAAAAAAAAATGGTGCCCTTGAAAGGTCACATAGAACATTAGGTTATTACCCTATAAATTATGCAAGCAAAGATCAATCAAATTAGGATAGTTACCTAGAGTATGCAATATTTAAATATTTTGCTACAACACAACCCCACATTCCAGCACAAACTACAGTCCATTCGAGGTTTTCTTCGGTTTCGAAGCACCGATTCCTTCCGTGCTGAACAGAAGCGTACAACCAACGTACAACTATGACGATTATGTCTCAGAAATGAAGGCAAAAATGCAAACTGGTTATGAGTTAATTTGTAACAATCAAATAAAGGCTAAAGAGAAAGCATATAACGATAAAAATTCTAAACAGACGAGCTATAAAGTTGGTGACAAAGTATTAGTGGAAATCAAGAATCGATCGAATAAAAAACTCTCCAATTTTCGAAGGACCACACGAAATAACCGAAGGAAGAAAAGAGAAAGTTGTTCACAATAACGTTATCAAACACTACACCCAAAGAGACACAACGCAAACAACAGTTTAAACACATCCAAACACAATAAAAAAAAATAATAACACATACATGTTAACACGACAAACATTGAAACATTGAAATATTCAATGACACCACATGCCCAGGCCAACAAACGAAATCAAGGGCAAACAATAAATGTTCTCATAAGCTGCACTTGCTTAATGCTGACTTGCACTCCCACGGTCGTCGTTCTGTTCAGCATTATATTTCCAGGAATATGGAAATACAATTTCCACACCGACAACTTGAATGGGAACGCTTATGAAGAAATATGTCATTATAAATATCAATGTAAAATAATTTTAAGTTTGAGTCTTCTTTCGATTAATAAACGCGATACGTCGCAGCTAGAAATTAAAATTGTGTTTTTTTTAATTTTTAAGGCGAGAAATAACATAACTGGCGCCCGAGCATAAAGTACCCGAGCATAAATAAAAAGTACCCGAGCATAAATAAAAAGTACCCGAGCATAAGAAAAGAAACGTGTCGTACCCGAGCATAAAAGAAAAAAAAAAACGTGTCGTACCCGAGCATAAAAGAAAAAAAGTGTCGTGTCCGAGCATAAAAAAAAAAAAAAAAGTGTCGTACTCGAGCATAAAAAATAGTTTCGTAACCGGCCATAAATAAAAAGTGCTGTGCTCAAGCTCAAATAAAAAGATTCTTACTCAAACTTTTAAAAAGTGTCGTGATCAAGCTCAAAAATCACATCTGAGCTTAAAGTGACTGTATCGAAGAAGTTAAAACTCCCCTGGAAAAAAATTAAGGGCCCCTAAGTAGCTGCACCAGCAAACAGGAGACGAGATTCCGTCAGCCGTTCCAGGAAAGCAACATGCTAAAGCAGTTATTTGTTGCAGTTTTGTACGTATTTTAAAGAAAAAAAATTTAATAATTAGTATAATAGTGTAAGAACATAAAAAGAAAATTACATAGAAAATTAAAACGATACTAGATTGAAAAAAAATATAGTAAAATTGCAAAAATAGAATTTAAGAAAGAAAAATTAAATCAAATCTAATAGATTAGTAATAGAATTCAAGTTAATCAAAACAATACAAAAAATCAAATTTCCCTGTATTGAATAAGAAAAATTTTTAACACAAAAATCTTTCATAATGGCTAATAATAATAACCTCGCAAGACCCCCAATACTTGAAAACCCACCCCAACAAAACCATCCACCCCTAGTTCAAGCTCCTCAAATAAATCAACAACCTCAACAAATTAACCAACAACCACCTCCCCCTGTAATTAATCAGCGACCTATAGTGATAGCAGCTGACCTCACTGCCGTCGTAACAAATATAGTAAGGAACGTCCTTAGAGGAGATTCCGAACAAATTGTAAGGGACCAAGCCATTAATCCTGAGTATCGAAACAACTTATCCGAACTCGATAAAATACCGGATATCGTTCGAAGTCTAAGAGAATTCTCAGGCAAAGAGGGTGAGTTTAGTTCATGGCGTAAGAGTGTTGAACGCATTCTCACGATATATGAACCTACAGCAGGTTCACCTAAATATTACGGCCTCCTTAATGTTATCCGAAACAAAATAACAGGAAATGCCGATGCTTTATTGGAAGCCTACAATACACCTTTAGATTGGAGAGCAATCTGTAAATGTCTAGCTCTGCATTACGCAGATCAGAGAGACCTCGGTACTCTCGAGTACCAGATGACTTCACTAGTACAAGGGAATAAAACAACCCAACAATTTTACCAAATAGTTTACAATCACCTATCCCTCATACTCAATAAAATATCTTGCATGGACGTAGGTCCAGAATCACTTTCCCTACTTACACGTACGTATAGAGATAAAGCTCTAGATACCTTTGTGCGTGGCCTAAACGGCGATTTACCAAGATTATTGGGCATCCGTGAGCCAACGGACTTGCCACAGGCATTAAATTTATGCCTTAAACTCGAGAATCAAACATTCCGAACAACTCATGCAAATCAGGTACATAATACATTTCAAAACAAGGCATGGCAACATCCTGTACCTCAGCAACCACAGAGGAATATACCACTAATGAGACCTCAAATCCGTCAACCACCAGTGAAACAAAATTTTTATCCTAAAATTGCTTACTTACCACAACAAAATTTATATCCCACCCCACCTCGTCCTAATAAAAATTTCCATCAGTATAATCACCCGCCACCCCGTCCTATGGCACCTAAGCCACAACCCAGGCTTGAACCAATGGAAACATCGACAATAGGATCCGCTCATGTGAATTACCAAAACCGACCGCAACCTTTTAAATATGCGGGAAAAAGACAGCAAAATACATCTTTCCAGAACCAAGTTCCACATAAAATACAAAGGAACTTTCACATAGACATGAACAACCCAGAGCCTTCAACCAGCCTCTGCCCTAACGATGAGATCGTTAGTGACCCTGTTTTACAACCAAGTAACTATATTTCACCAAATGATGTATACGCTTTCTACGATACAAATAATTTAGAAGAAATAAAACACGATCCGGATTTGACTCAATATGTTTTATCGCAAAATTATGAAGAGTCAAATGATATGGAATTTAGCGACATAAATTTTTTAGGTTAAAGCCCTCTTCGCTACCATATTTTTCCTGTAAAACGAAGAGTGGGCATATTTTTAATTTTCTCATTGATACAGGATCCAGTAAAAACTATATACAAAACAATTTAATAAGATCACCTATCCCAAATGAAAAAGAATTTTTAGCAAAATCCATTGCTGGAGGTGTGCGAGTGACACATCATACCTTTCTGAATCTCTTCGGCCAAACAGATAAAAAATTAAAATTTTTCCTTCTTCCTACTTTGAAATCATTCCATGGCATATTAGGCAATGATACGCTTAAAGATTTGAATGCCGTCATTTATACAAAAATAAATCTCATGAAAATCATGGATAAGGTAAAAGTAAGGATTAAACAATTAGAATCCCATTCCGTAAACGCAATCAATATAAATACAGATCATATGACGAAATCTCAAGTAGAGTCCATAGAAAATACAGTCCGAAAATTTCCATCCTTACTGTCCCAACCAAATGAAAAACTTACCTACTCAACAGCAGTTATAGGTGAAATCCGAACGAATACAGATACTCCGGTGTATTCAAAATTCTTTCCCTACCCGGTCTCACTCAGAGATGAAGTCACAAAACAAGTCAAAGAGCTTCTTGACAATAATATCGTCGTACCATCACGCTCTCCATACAATTCCCCTGTATGGATCGTACCAAAGAAATCAAATTCTTCGGGAGAAAAACAATTCAGGCTTGTGATAGATTATAGGAAATTAAATTCCGTAACCATCTCTGATAGATATCCGATCCCAGAGATCAACGAGGTTCTTGCCCAGCTAGGGAAAAGTAAATATTTTTCCGTTTTGGATTTAAAAAGCGGGTTCCACCAAATCCCTCTCAAACCTTCTGACAGGGAGAAAACCGCATTCTCCATAAATGGAGGAATATATGAGTTTACTAGACTCCCTTTTGGACTGAAAAATGCCCCATCGATATTTCAACGTGCAGTTGACGATATATTACACAACTATATCGGCAAAATATGTTATGTCTACATCGACGACATAATTATATTTAGCGAAAATGAACAAGAGCACGCGTTGCATGTAGACAAAATTCTGCAAACCCTTTGTGAAGCAAACATGAAGATACAAATCGATAAATGCCACTTCTTTAAAAAAGAAGTAGAGTTTTTAGGCTTTATTGTATCACACAACGGTCTAACAACAAATCCCGATAAAGTTCAAGCTATAGGTAGTAGACTTTCCCATTCCCAAAACACTTAAAGAGCTAAGGTCATTTTTAGGACTGTCTGGATACTACAGACGGTTTGTAAGAGACTATGCGAAATTGGCGAAACCATTAACAACAATGCTTCGTGGTGAACAAGGTCGTATTTCTAAGAATAAGTCAAACAAGACCCCAATTTCCTTATCAACTGAAGCAATAGAAGCTTTCAACAAGCTCAAGAAATCCCTTATGTCCAAAGACTTACTCCTCGCTTATCCCGATTTCAAAAAAAGTTTTGAACTCACGACCGATGCATCGGAATATGCAATCGGTGCAGTGCTTTCTCAAAACGAGAGACCCGTCATGTTCATCTCACGAGCCTTAAGCAAGTCAGAAGAACACTTCGCGGTAAACGAAAAAGAAATGCTCGCCATAATCTGGGCACTCAACAGCTTTAGGAATTATTTATATGGGACAGCTCACGTTAAAATATTTACAGATCACCAGCCCCTCACATATGCAATGAGCAACAAAAATAATAACTCGAAGATGAAGCGTTGGAAATCTATTCTCGAGGAATACGATTACGAAATTAAATACAAGCCAGGTAAAAGTAACGTCGTTGCTGACGCACTTACCCGCGTTCCACAAGCTTCTCAAATTAACACTCTAACCGCCTCCCAACACAGTGATCAAAGCTCAGCTCACAATCTTATTCCAAGCGTGGAAAGTCCTATCAACGTTTTCAAAAACCAAATCCTACTTCTTATCGGCGAAAACACAAAATATGAATTCAAGATTCCGTTTCCAACCTACCATCGGCATATTTTCACTCAACCAAGTTACTCGACGGACCAATTAATCTCAATATTTAAAAGAGTCTTAAACCCAAGTGTTATCAACGGACTTTATACCCAAGAATCTATTATGGGAAAAGTTCAAGAATTATACCCACTCCATTATCAGTCTTTCAGAATACGGTTAACCCAAACCAAGGTCACCGATCTCACAAACCTTACCGATCAATGTGAAGAAATTCTGAAAGAACACAATAGAGCTCACAGGAGCTGCAAAGAAAATAAAATCCAGCTTTTATATAAATTTTACTTCCCAAAAATGAACGCTCGTATTTCTGAAATAATTAAACAATGTAGGATTTGCAAGGAACAAAAATACGAACGCCATCCGAATAAACCAAAAATTCAAGAAACCCCAATCCCACAGTATCCCGGTCAAATAGTCCATTTCGACATTTACTCAACAGACTCAAAACTAATCCTTACCGGAATAGACAAATTTTCAAAATATGCGCAAACACAAATCATAAAGTCTAGAGCAATTCATGATGTAATGGAACCATTGAGGAAGGTCATATTTTCCTTCGGCGTTCCAAAACAAGTAATCTTTGATAACGAAAAATCGTTTCACTCAGCAACAATTTGCTTCATGTTGAAAGATCAATTGGGAATCGAAATTTTTACAACCCCCCCATATAGCAGTTCAGTTAACGGTCAAGTGGAAAGATTCCACTTCTATTTTCATTTAATTAAAATCACTATCAAGACTTTTAAATTATTTAATTACATGATCAATTATATACTAAATTTATTAAATCAAAAATGAATTAAATTATTAATATTAAAAAGATTTGTGTTACATTGTATAAATAATTCATTGACTCATTGTGACTTAACGAAAATTAACTACAAGAAAATAATTATAATAGTTTTAAATTTGCATTATATAACTGATAACAATGATTGCTCTCTCTCTCTGAGTAACAATAAAACATATGTTAAATAATGTTAACCAGAAGTTAAATTAATAATAGATTTCATTTCAAAATTCATTCGAACTCCGACCATAGAAGAATAAAGATCCAAAGCGCATCCAATCCTAGTTTTATTTTTTTCCTTTTAAATTCGACAAACAACAAACATCGTAAAGACAATTGAAGACCTTAGGGGCTCTTTTGGCTTACGATAGTTATTGTGACAGATAAAACTCGAGGACATTTGTAGACGCGAATGCTGTCTCTTATGGACCGTCACATTAAAGAAAACAAAATAAAATCAATCAAATACACTTAAATCAGACAAAAATATTTTAAAAAAAACCTGAGTGGAGAATTTTCTCCACTACAATTGGCCAATAGAAACCTTCTTCGGCAGAATCGTCAGCACAAATCCAGATCAATATGAAGCAGCTAGACAGGAAAATATTGAGAAATTAAGAATTAAACAGCATAAAGACGTGGAAAATCATAACAAATCCAGACAAGAGATGCTTAAAGGCTACACGCCACCGCATGACATTCGACCAACTTATAGACTGCGCAGTATTTGAATACAATTACAAATTAAGAATTAAACAGCATAAAGACGTGGAAAATCATAACAAATCCGTGGAAAATCATAAAAATCTTGACCAGCGTCAACCTCTTTCGCCTCATCTCCCTCCTCATACGAATCCAATCGAATTGTTGGCTTATGAAAAAGAGAGGAGATAATAGAAAGAACCTGGATAAAACAACAACAATTACTTGTGTGTACTTAGAAAAATGCTAATCGGTTCAGTATAGTTCGATAGAACGAAAAAACCTGTGATTGGCTTACAACTTTCATGTGGGTGCGGTGGCGTAGTGCGTAGTGCACTAGCTCCTCACACGCTAGGTCGCTTGTTCAAGCCCAGCTCGGGCAAAGTTCTTTCAAAAATTAAATTGAACATAAAAAGCGATTAAGCACCACTAAAGGAGTCTGATGATCGGGTTGGCCCCCGTGAAATAGCTATAACTCCAGCCAAACTTGGTGGTAGCACACACAAGTTGTTGTTGTTTCATTCTAAATTTTCAATTGTAAATTCGGCAAGCAGCTGCCTTAACCTGCGAGTGTAAAATTTCACACAAAACCCCTTAAAATTGTTAAAATTAAAAATCTTGACCAGCGTCAACCTCTTTCGCCTCATCTCCCTCCTCATACGAATCCAATCGAATTGTTGGCTTATGAAAAAGAGAGGAGATAATAGAAAGAACCTGGATAAAACAACAACAATTACTTGTGTGTACTTAGAAAAATGCTAATCGGTTCAGTATAGTTCGATAGAACGAAAAAACCTGTGATTGGCTTACAACTTTCATGTGGGTGCGGTGGCGTAGTGCGTAGTGCACTAGCTCCTCACACGCTAGGTCGCTTGTTCAAGCCCAGCTCGGGCAAAGTTCTTTCAAAAATTAAATTGAACATAAAAAGCGATTAAGCACCACTAAAGGAGTCTGATGATCGGGTTGGCCCCCGTGAAATAGCTATAACTCCAGCCAAACTTGGTGGTAGCACACACAAGTTGTTGTTGTTTCATTCTAAATTTTCAATTGTAAATTCGGCAAGCAGCTGCCTTAACCTGCGAGTGTAAAATTTCACACAAAACCCCTTAAAATTGTTAAAATTAAAAATCTTGACCAGCGTCAACCTCTTTCGCCTCATCTCCCTCCTCATACGAATCCAATCGAATTGTTGGCTTATGAAAAAGAGAGGAGATAATAGAAAGAACCTGGATAAAACAACAACAATTACTTGTGTGTACTTAGAAAAATGCTAATCGGTTCAGTATAGTTCGATAGAACGAAAAAACCTGTGATTGGCTTACAACTTTCATGTGGGTGCGGTGGCGTAGTGCGTAGTGCACTAGCTCCTCACACGCTAGGTCGCTTGTTCAAGCCCAGCTCGGGCAAAGTTCTTTCAAAAATTAAATTGAACATAAAAAGCGATTAAGCACCACTAAAGGAGTCTGATGATCGGGTTGGCCCCCGTGAAATAGCTATAACTCCAGCCAAACTTGGTGGTAGCACACACAAGTTGTTGTTGTTTCATTCTAAATTTTCAATCATAACAAATCCAGACAAGAGATGCTTAAAGGCTACACGCCACCGCATGACATTCGACCAACTTATAGACTGCGCAGTATATGAATACAATTACTCCATTCACTCAGTAACAAATAAAAGGCCAATAGAAACCTTCTTCGGCAGAATCGTCAGCACAAATCCAGATCAATATGAAGCAGCTAGACATTAAAATATTGAAAAATTAAGAATTAAACAGCATAAAGACGTGGAAAATCATAACAAATCCAGACAAGAAGTAAAGGAATATTCACCTGGTGAAACTATTTACGTCAAAATCAATAGAAGGTTAGGAACTAAACTTTCCTCTAGGTTTAAGAAAGAAACTGTCAAAGAAAATAGACCAACTACAATTCTTACAAAATCAGGCAAAATAATCCATAAAAATAACATAAGAAATTAACCTCCTACAGATTCCCCATCCTACAAGGATTCGGAGAAGTTCAAATATTGGAAATCATTACAACCCACATGGGCACGGCAAAAATCCAAATTGGTACATTTAAAATTATACATGTTATAGATTTAAACATGTACCAGGAACTATTAAACAACATCCAAACCGATATCAAACGTCACATTGACGAAACCGATACGAATCTCCCATATATATCCCATCAGATATCCCAAATTTCCAAAATCCTCGTTACCCTCAAGCCAAAAACCAGAAATCCCAGATCCCTTAACTTTATCGGAAGCGTATGGAAATGGCTCGACGGAAGCCCAGATTACGACGACTTCCAAATCCTTAAAGCCCATACCCACAAAATTCTAAAGAACAATGAGAAACAAATTATAATAAACAATGCCTTGGCCAAAAGAGTAAATGAAATAAGCAACATAACAAATAACTTAATAGAAATTGCTAAAATAAACCAAATTCCAAAAAATGAACTTATCTTAGATGTAAAATATAAATTAGATATTATAAAGGAAGAATTACTTAATATAGAATACGCCCTACTTTGGGCCAAAAACAAAATTGTAAACTCCTTTATCCTTTCTAACACAGAAATAAAAATTGTAAAAGAACGATTCGAAAATAATAAAATTCCATTCATAAATTTAGAAGAGGCATTAGAATTCTCAGACATAAGAATCGCCTCGAACAAGTCAATTTTACTTTATATTATAACAATTCCTACAACAGGAACTGATATTTGCAAAAAGATATTAATAAAACCATTAAGTATATGAAAAAAGCAATTAAACTTCCATACGAAAATGTACTTCATTGTAATGATCAAATATTTGGAATAAAAAACTACTGTAATACATACATATAATGAATAATTAATTAATTAATTAAGAAAAATGAAATTATAAACCTAAACTCAGATAATTGTATACAGAATCTTATTAAAAGTAACCCATCAAGTTGTGAAGAAGTCAACAATCAACATATCCCATCCATAGAGGAAATCAACCCTGGAACTATTCTTCTAAATCAGTTCAACGGAACCATACTGGTAGAAAACAACAACATAAATTTAACTGGCTCATTCATTCTCCAATACCACAATACTTCGATCTTCATAGACGGTCAAGAATACTACTCTAAGGAAATTCCACAGCAAAACCCTTACCAGCGATTCTATACTCAAGTTCATCAGTCAAAACCTACAAGGAACTCTTAACGATGGAAATGCTTAAGGAACTTCATATAAACAATACAGAACAAATAACAGAAATTGAGGAACAAGTAAAGGTGCATAAAATAGCAAATTACAGCCTCTCATCCATGCTAATACTCATAATAATAGCGATCATAGTAAAAGTAATGATTCCCACAAGAAAAGAAATAGTCATAAAAAGCAAAACCCTAGATGAATTATCACCAAAACTTCCAGACTTAAATCAAGATGAACCAACAAGATCATCACCAATTCCGATATTTTACCTGTCGAGTGAGGACACTCGGATTTGAGGAGGGAAGTGTTAACACGACAAACATTGAAACATTGAAATATTCAATGACACCACATGCCCAGGCCAACAAACGAAATCAAGGGCAAACAATAAATGTTCTCATAAGCTGCACTTGCTTAATGCTGACTTGCACTCCCACGGTCGTCGTTCTGTTCAGCATTATATTTCCAGGAATATGGAAATACAATTTCCACACCGACAACTTGAATGGGTACGCTTATGAAGAAATATGTCATTATAAATATCAATGTAAAATAATTTTAAGTTTGAGTCTTCTTTCGATTAATAAACGCGATACGTCGCAGCTAGAAATTAAAATTGTGTTTTTTTTAATTTTTAAGGCGAGAAATAACATAACTTACATAAGTACAATACCAAAATACTCATATAATACCGGTGTTGTTTTCATTTCCAGTAAAGTCATCATAACTATCGTATTAGCAAAACAGGCGAAGCAGAAATAATGATACAACCTCTGAATAGAACCGGAGTATACCTGGAACCCATAGGAGTGCTAGAGATGTCTCTCACAAGATGGACATTTCTTTTTAACATCAATAATACTAAGATTAAAGATGACACAAAATCTTTAGAAAAAGACCTCGACACCCTTTCAGAACTGTGTATCCTAAGTATAAAGGAGTATCCTTTAGATCATCCTAAATCACCCTACAAATTTTACAAAGTTCCCTCAAAGAAATAAATTATAACAACGAAGTCCTTGACAGCAGTGTTACCGCTATGCGAATTTAGTCGCATTTTGACCCTTTTTTGTGCGTCATGCGACCATGATACGACTTTTTAAAAATTGTCTATTTTGACCCTTTTTAAAAAATTATGCGACTTTCTTGACCCCATCTCTAGAAAAAATACATTGAAAAGATAAGTTATTTTCTTACTCGTAATTCATACAAAATTTCCAAACTTGCATTCAAATAAGAACATAACTAACACTGTCACACATAATTTCAATCTATACAATGGAATCAAGTTGAAATTGTTTGGGTCGACTCGATCACGTTCTCTCAGAATCGAAATCTTGCTATTCTATAAAAATTTATTTCAACCTTTCGATTTTGCATATAAATGTAGTTAATAGTTAACAATTTTAAGTTTTATGAGTAATTTTTGTTATTTCACCACTCCGTTCCTCTTTAACAAAGTTTCCCAATTATTAACTTCCCATAGGAAGTTCTTGTAATAGGTCCGATTTGTCAAATTGAAAATTTTGACATTTCTCGACGTTTCAAGGTCCCTAGAGTCGAAATAAAAGATTTTTAGAAAGATGTTTGTGCGTGCGTGTGTACGTACGTTCGTACGTCCGTACGTCTGTACGTTCGCGACGTTTTTTTTTCGTCCTCCATAGCTCAAGAACCAGAAGAGATATGGACTTCAAATAAATTTTGTTATACAGATAATAAGGCAGAAAGATGCAGAAAGGGCTCTCAAGAAAATTGCGTGGGTGGTTTTTTTTTCCATAGCAGTTTAAAAAAAATGTGAAAATTTTGGTTAAACCTAAATATCTCATGAACTAATGACGCTAGAGACTTGAATTAAATTTTATATTATAATATTGTAACGTGATACAAAACAATTATATTTTTGGAAAAAAATCCAATTAACGGTTTTTTTTATAAAACAAAAAAACTGAAAAAAAAATTTGTCACCTCGAAAATTTTACGACCAAAATATGATTTCATCTCCAAAACAATTTTTTGCAACGAAAACTAATGTTTTTGACATCTGATAAAATTTTGAGAAAAATCTAATTGACAGTTTTTTTTATAAAAAATAAAAACCTAAAAAAAAACATTACTCAAAGTTGGTAAAAATTGAATTTCGACTCAAATATCTTTTCAAAAACTTGAAATTAAGGCTTCAAACTTATTTTATCTTATAAGAAATATTGTTTTCAACATTCTGAAAAATGTTGAGAAAAATCGAATTGACAGTTTAAAAAAAAAAAATAAAAACCCAAAAAAAAATAATTAATAAAAGTTGGTAAAAATTGATTTTCGACTCAAATATCTTTTCAAAACTTTGAGATGATAGCTTTTTACTACTTTAAACTTATAAGAAAAATTGTTTTCAACATTAGGAAACATTTTGAGAAAAATCGAATTGACAGTTTAAAAAAAAAAATATAAACACCTAAAAAAACATTACTCAAAGTTGGTAAAAATTGATTTTCGACTTAAATATCTTTTGAAAACTTTGGGATATTGCTTTTAAACAAGTTTTATCTTTCAAAAAGTAATGTTGTCAACATTCAGTAAAATTTTGAAAAAAAAATGAATAGACAATTTTTTTTACAAAAAAAATAAAAACCGAAAAAAAAATTTAACAAAAGTTGTTAAAAATTGATTTTTGACTCAAATATCTTTTCAAAAATTTGAGATAATGGCTTCCAACTAATTTTAACTTATAAGAAATATTGTTTTCAATAATAGGAAAAATTTTGAGAAAAATCGAATTTACAGTTTTTTTACAAAAAATAAAAACCTAAAAAAAATTATAAAAGTTATTAAAAATTGTTTTTCGACGTAAATATCTTTTCAAAAATTTGAGACATTGGCTTAAAACTAATTTTATCTTTTAAGAAATATTGTTTTCAACATTCTGTAAAATTTTGAGAAAAATCGAATTGACAGTTAATAAAAACCTAAAAAAAAACAATACTAAAACTTGTAAAAATTTACTTTCGACTCAAATAGCTTTTCAAAAATTACAAATATTGGCTTCAAACTTATTTTATTTCACAGAAAATATTGTTTTCGATATTCAGTAGTTTTTTTATAAAAATCCAACAGTCCGTTTTTTCATAAAAAAATAAAATCTACAAAAAATAGTACGCAAATTTGGTAAAAATTGATACATATAGACAAACTTTTATGCAAGACAAATCGACAGACAGGATGGGAAGTTATCAGTGTGGGTCGCATGCTAGCCTCTTTTTTTTGCAATGTATATAGATTTCGTTTGATTTAGGTATGTTTAAAAAAAAAAATCTAAATGCGACTTTTTTTTTCATTTGACCCTTTTTTTGCGACCTTTTCAAAAATCCCAGCGGTAACACTGCTTGACAGTATATTGTTTAAAAACAAACTTTGTAAACGAAGCATAGTTAACGGTGGACTATTCAAGGGAATAGGGATGGCAAAGAAATTCCTATTTGGAACAATGGATGCAGAAGATGCGGCGAGCATAGAAGATGCACTACAGTTAATTCAGGAAAGCCAGAATAACTTACACCACATAACAGAAAACCAAATGACAATAATTACCAACGTGTTAGACGCCTTGAACAAAATATCTGAAAACATAAACAATAATTTTGGAGTAGTTACCGAAGATATTAGGCAGAACACACTGAAACTCAATAATCTGTCTAATTTCGAAAAAACATTACATAATTTTGATGAAATATCCAATTTAGCATCTATGTATGCTACACAAATCCTTTCAAAACAATCACAAATGCTAGGCATTTTACAAGGTGCAAAGGTAAATAAGCTAGATAGTAGATTTCTCAATTCAGAAGTTTTCATTACTACATAAATTTAAACAAATCCAATTAGAACTTCCACACAATATAAGATTTCCAGTAAAAATATACAGAATGAACCTTCCTATTATAAATAAAATCACAACATCGACTCCAATTTTCGTAAATCAGAACCTTATGATAGAAGTTACTATTCCACTGGTAGATGAAGAATTTAATTTAATAAAACTTACACCACTACCAGCTAAATACAAAAAGATCACATAGAGCTACATACGTCTCAGTATATAGTGAATTTGTCGCAATAAACGAAAACTATAGGCGATACATATTTTTCAATAGAGAAGATCTAAATAAATGCACCAAAATCAGGAATTCAAAATTATGCTACTTGTGAAACAAAAATATTTGCCCTTCAACAAGAAGTTTAGTTCAATCTTATGAGTAGGAATTCATGGCTATTTGTCATGCCCATTTCAACAAGCGTTAGGATTTTGTGCGAAGACGTACCAAAAACCATTATAATATCGGATAGTGGAATTTTGAATATAGACCCATTATGTAAAGCAATAACAAAAAAAGTTTACCTCCAGGCATCAAACAGCATATACAAAAAAACTCCTATTTCATACTTTTTAGAAGAATCCCAAATTTCACCCCATATAGAAAAACTGGATTTAGATAATTATCGTATTAATATAAAAGATTTAATAAAGAAAAACAATTTGTCATTCCATGTCACACACGATCATGTTAACATTTCAGTTTCAATTATCATTTTTATTTGTGTAATTGTAGCTTTATAAGTAAGTAAGTAAGTAAGTAAGTAATTCATTTTATTTACACATTAACTTACAATTATATTACAAAAATGAATTTAAAAGCTATGGCTAAGCCGTCACCCTGGTTAGCAAATTTTTAAATGTGTATTTGAATATAAAAAATAATTTTCAAAACAAAAATTTAGAAAAACAATAAATATTTAAACGTATTCTGAAATTAATAACATTCTATATTTATAAATAGATTTTAAATAATTACTTATTTTTTTCCACTCGCAGGTGTTTAGTAGATCAATAGTCTCTTTCATGGATAATGAATGTTTTCCGAAGAAAATCAACCTTTGTGGTCTGAGTATTGGGCATATACTTATAAAGTGAAAGCAATCCTCTTTCGCGTGTAGATTACACAGGGAACAAAATTGGTTGAAGCTTCCATTGTAAGGGTTGCCATTTAAAGAGAGAACCTCACACCTTGCTTTAAATATCAATGATATTTCACTATAGTTTAGTGAGTCATGAAAGTAGTTTCTTTTGTTCAAGTTGAAATTAAGTTGGCTGTATAGTATCCTGCTTTCAGACTCACGAGCCATTCTGATGAACGTATCACGAGTGATGTCTTCATGTTTTTGAATAATGCGGTATAGTTGATCTTTCAGATTACCTATGTTGCATAAATCAATTTGAAAGGTTTCTCCACAAGTGTTACCAAGAGTTTGCCACCTTGCATACCACCAGTCTTTATTTCTCATCTCATACAAAAAGAGTTTCTTTGAAAGTCTGGATTCACCATATTGACTGCATACCTTAATTATGAAGTCGGCTTGTGATTTAAGTGTATATGTTAAGATTTTTGGCAGTCCGGTTTCTAGGTAAATAGCGTAACTAGGTGTATTTTGGGGCAGGTTAAAAAGCTTTTTTATGAAGTTCCTATTAAATGTTTCAATTTCTTCATACTCATACGCTCCCCAAATTTGTGAAGCGTAACAAAGAGTTGATTTAACCACTGAATCAAATATTTTATATTTCGCAGATAAACTTATTCTCTTGTTTGAAAACACATTTTTCCATGAAAAGTTGAGCAAACTTTGAGAGCTTTTGGCTTTTTCAGTTAGATGTTGTTTGAAATTTAAGTTTGAGTTCAGTTTAACTCCCAAGTATTTAACATCTTTAACTGATTCCAGAAGATGCCCATCATACTTCCATTGTCTTTCAGTGTGAACTCTTCCGGATCGTGCAAAAACCATTATCTTTGACTTTTCGGTATTGATTGTCAGTCCCCATCTTTTGCAGTAACATGATAAGCGATTAATCATTAGTTGCATGTGTTCCGGCGATTCAGAGACTATGACTAGGTCATCTGCATACAGCAACACATTTATTGTGACATTCGCAATCCTTATACCTCCAGGCAGTTCATCTACTATGTCGTTTATAAATAAGGAAAACAACAGTGCACTGAGAAGACATCCTTGCTTCACACCTGTATTTGTGCCAAACCATTCAGAATAAGAGGTGCCATTCCAAACTGCTGCAGTTGTATCCGTGTACATATTTTTAACCACATTAATAAATTTTGAGGATATGCCAATTTGAGAGAGCTTGTAGAAAAGCGCATTTCTATTAACAAGGTCAAAAGCTGCTTTAAAGTCGACAAAAAATGAATATATTTTTTTTGTTCCTTGCATGAAACGCTTTGACAATGGATGAAAGAGTAAAAATCTGATCAGTCGTTGAATAATTCTTTCTAAAGCCTGCTTGTAGCTCTGTTAGAATACTTTTCATTTCTACCCACTTTTCCAGCCTTTTTACCAAAACACCGCAAAATATTTTTGATATCACATTCATGAAAGAAATCCCTCTATAATTTTCCACAACGTCAAAAGAGCCCTTTTTGTGTATGGGAAATATCACAGATTTTTTGAATGAGGAGGGTATTTCGGCTGTAGAGAATATTTTGTTAAAGAGAATTTGAAGGTTATTCCAAAATGTAGGTGTTGCATTTTTGAAGAATTCGTATGGGATACCGTCTTCCCCTGGAGCCTTTCTATTTTTCGCATTAAATATCATGGATTGTATTTCATCAATTGATAATTCAACGTCTAAAATTTCATCAAGAATTAGTGGTTCAGCATAGAAGAACGTCAAATTATCATCGTTGGAGAGAAGGAGTCTAAAATGTGCTGCAAGATCTTCAGCAGATACACCTACGCCAATCTTAAAACTCATTCCATTGATTTCCCTTGCAATTTTCCAGAATTCTATCGAGTTTTGTGTTCGACCTAATGTTAAGGCTTGTTGATTTTCAAATTCGATTTTCTTTTGAAAACACAAGTTTTTGTAATATATATTACTTTCAACGTACCAATTTTTTATAGAATCATTATTCGTAGATCGCAGGGCTCGAAGAAGGGCAAATGATTTAGTACGTGCTTTCCAGCAGTCTTTATCGAACCATTTTTGTTTAAAAGATATTTTCTTCGTGTCTGTAGTTTTGTTTGGTGCGGCGTTTTGAATAGACTCAGTAAGTTGATTAGATAGTGCATTTGTGGACTCTGTATTCAGCTCGTTGTTTATAAAGAAGCCATCTAGTTCACGTTGATAAAATGCTATTTGTTCATTTTTCCAGTGAAGACGAGGAAGCAGGCGAAGATTCATTCCTGGGGGTGAAGATTCATATGGGACGTTTACTTCAATAGGCATGTGATCTGAAAAGGTCTCGCAACCAACTTCGAATTTATGGATCCGTTCGATCCAGTCATTGTTAACGGTACAAAAGTCGATGACAGATTTTCCTTGCCCTCCAATGAAAGTGAAGTGTCCCTCCATATCACCTTCCGTACAGCCGTTCAAAACTATCAAATCATACAATTGCAGTAACTGAAGAAGATCTACTCCATTCTTATTACAAATTACGTCCGCTGAGTTCCTGATAGCAAGAGAAATTGAAGTATTCGATATATTTGATGATGTTGTTGTTTGCGAATTACCAATTCTCGCGTTCAAATCACCAATCAGTAAAACACTCTTGCTAGCTAGAATTTGCATTATATTATATAAATTTTCAAAATCATTTGCCCATTTATTGCAATTTATGTAATAAGGGATGATACACATATTCTCCTCCTTCAGACATTTTACTATTGTTGTACCCTCACACTCACCAAAAGTGTATGTATTTAAGACTGATGTTCTTATGCCATATAGACTACATCCACTTGCACGACCTTTGACAGAAGTTTTAATTGCTTCACCCCACAAAAGCTTATACCCACAAAAATATTTTTCAAATTTAGTAAAATTTTCATTTGTAACGTGAGTTTCGAACAAAAAAAATATTTCAAAATTCTTAACATATTCAAAAAAGTTTAAAAACAAAAGTTTATTATTTAATCCTGCAATATTGTAAGATAAAATTTTTAAATAATTATTACTATTAATTTGGCTGACGGCATCAAAATTTCAATTCTTAGCTGCTCTATTACAATTATTATTTTTAAAATTTCTATTTTTATGATTTTGGTTTTCATATAACATCTCTGGATCATCTAGTACATTCGGCCCAACCTGACGTCTGCTTGACAGTGTGCTCTTGTTGATAGAAGTGACAACTTCAAAGTTTAAACTTCCAAACATATTTTGCAATTCTGTTTCTCCATCTGTATTTTGATATTTAAGGATATTATTTTTGTTTAAATAAAATATTTTATCACGAATTATCAGTGTATTATTTTTAATTGATATTATTTCATCTGGGTTGCGTGTTCTTATCGCTTTTCGATAACCAAGTAGGATGCGGTGTTTGAGTTGAGCTTGTTTACTTAAATCGCGCTGAATAAAAGAACCTGTGCCTTTCAGTTTGTGTGCATTTTTTAACATTTTTGTTGCGGTTTCGTTAGATCCCGTGTTTAATTTCATTTTAATGAAGTTGTTGTTTTCACTGAGCTTAACTGCTTGTGACATTGTGGGAGCGTTGTTATCCAACAAAAGTTGAGTTATGCCTTCAATTTTTGCTTGTGGATTACCCGTATCATTAGGAAATGAAAATATTAAATTTTTTCCACGTATTTCACGGCTTTGCAACTCAAGTTCTTCTTCCATTACACAGCAACGCATTTCAAACTCATGAATTTGTTTTGTCAGCTCTAGGTTCTGTTTCCGCAGATGGTCGACTTCTTGGCTCATTTTATTGAGGTCATCCTTAGTTGCTAAGTTGGACATGGCAACTTGTAGATAATTATCGATAATACCTTTGATCGTTAGAAAATCTTCTTGAGTCATAGCCATTTTTTGACAAGATTTAAAAATTTAATACGGTCCGTTAATATTTAAAGGAGTGTTAGGTATTTGTTCTGGCGATGTTTCGTAGATTTTTCTTTTTTTGTCGGTCATGTGACCAAAGTGTTATCATTAATTTTTGGATTTTTAGCTTAAACACTATCGTTACCTGGTGTTTTTTATCTTGTGTGTGTAATTACAACAAAACTTTCAGATAATTAACTTTTCAATTTAATTATATATATATATTTAAAATTTATCAGAGCGATATGAAACTTGAACTATTCACTTTTACAGCAGAGTTGCCCAGTAGCTTTATATGTAATATTAAAAAAAAATATTAAAATAAAATGTACAATAAATAATAAGTCAACAAAAAATGTGAACGGTCTTGAAGAAAATATAACACCTGGCGTTGATGAAACAACGCGAGTATAAAAAAAATGTACAAATCCCAAATTAAAAAAAAAAAAAAAACAAAAAAACAAAATTTATAACGATTATAAAAAAAAAATATATTAATATACACCTACTTAACGATTTCTAATAAAAATGTATTGTGATGATCATCTATTCGTCATCATCCTGCGCACCTAAAACCGAAAGATCTCAATCGTTGTCTCGTACGCCTTTCGTATTTTAAGGGGGAGTAGTGTTGTGCCCTTAGTCACAGAGACCACTCACAGTTCCCACAATTACCCAATTCCTATGAATCGCAAGCAAGACACAATGACACGTAGGAAATGATGGGTAGAAGTTTAGTCACTCTGATTGGAACACTAAAACGGAGTAGTTGTTTTATTTATTATCATCTTGCAAAATACAACAGCGTTGAATATGGCTTCGACCTGCTGGCTACTGAAAAGCCATCATATCCAAGAAGCGGCTCCTTTCTGGATCTTTTTCTGTACGACACCAGACTCACAATTACAGACAAAGTGGGTAATCACCCTCGAAATTGCTTACAGACAGTCGAGTCGACAGTGATCACTGTGGACTGGCTGCTGTAATGCAGATTCCGAACGAACGCGTGGACTTGGAGGAATACGTTGGAACGCACTCTTCCATTACAGTAAGATGCGCTGGCCTCGTTTCACCAACGACTTAACGAGAGAACTTCGTTCGAGTGACATAGCCCACCAAACAACAGAAACCTGACAAATACAGAAATTTACCAACAGATGGACGAAACAATAAAACAAACGATGGAGCGGACAATACCAAAGTACAAAGAACGGGACCAAATGGACGCCTACAGAAACACGACTATAGACGCACATATAGGCACAAGAGTTGCTTACTGACAAGACTCAAAAACTTATACAGACGACTTACAGACCCACACGACTTGGAGGTTAGGACACTGAAGTCGTCAATAAAAAATATCAATCCGTTGATTAAGGAGAATTACAGGTTATCAGTTAACAAGTACTGGGACCGCAAGATCCGGTCAGTTAATTCCAGTGACCCGAGTATGTTTCCTAAAATCAACAAGATATTCAGAAAAAAGAACGATAATGACCTCCCGTGTCTGAAACTCCAAAGAACTGAAGAGAAAAGAGTCGTACTTGGGACAGTGCAAACAGATCCAGAAGAAGCCATCTTTGAAGATGACTTTTACAAAATTGAAGATCCGAAGGAAAAGATGGAGGTGGTGTGAGCTGTTTTCCAGCAAGTGTACAAGGTGAATTTTAGCATTCGGCCCAACCACGACCTGGAAAACAGAGCCCTATTTAATCACTTATACCTTCGAAATGACATGCCACAATGGCGATCTGAGAACCGCGGTTTCATGCGGTTCAATGACGATTCCTTGGTAAATGCCAAGCAAACGGGACCAAGTCCCTTGTTAGTGACGAAGGTTGAGCTTCAGCTCATCTTCAATTCGTTAAAAAACAAAAAGTCAGCAGGTGTCGATGATATATCCAACGTTGTACTACGCTGTGGTTCATCCTCTCCCGATTGGTTGATTTGAAAAGTCCTTTGACACCGTATAGTTAGAGGGTCTTTACCTAAAACTGAGCAGGCTTAGCATAAGCAAACCATTGTTTTATATACTTTATGATATACTTAACGGTAGAAAGTTTGTTGTCAAAAGTGGCAATGTAACTTCTACCACAACATTCTTAATTAAAAATGGTCTTCAAAAGGGAGCGTTGAATTCGCCGATTCTCTTCAGCATCTACACCAGCGATCTGATATGTAGTCTAACAAAGGCAACTGCGTACGCCGACTATATAATTGCGTAGGTAGTCATCGTTGATCTTCACGGGCAGCGATTAACGAACAAAAGCGTAGTGAAGTACTTCGGTATCTGGTTAGATCAGTATTTATATTTCGACAGACATATAAATGCTGCTCTGACCAGGGCTGACGAAACGGCTGTTTTACAGCAGTTGGCTTGGCCCCAGAGTGAAGGTAATTTTCTACATGGCCCTCATACGGCCGATGATCGTTTATGGTTGTCCTGTGTGGTTCAACGTTGCCCTTTCCCAGAAGTAGATATTTCGGGTGTTCGAATGGCAGTGTTTTCGACGCGGTTCCGGCTTATATCGAACAGCCGAATCTTCTTTAGTGCATTACTATTCCAACGAAGTCCTATACAACGGGGCTCGAATCAACAGAATTGACAATTTCGTCATAAGACTCGTTCGAGTTTCGAGACGATGTACAGGCGACTCCTGTACAATCGGGACGTCATGGCACAAGGTGGAGCAGAGCTCCTTCGGTTCAGTAGGGCTGTGTCTGAACGGGACCGAACTGATAGGGTGAAGCAGGAGAACTAGTTTTGGTGGCTTCAATCGGCACTTGAAAGTGGGTAGTCGGGATGGGTTTTAAGCCTTGGCCGGCTTATATACTTTTTTAATAGTTTTAGGGTTTAGTTTTAAGTAGAATAGGCATGGTGGCACAAAACAAATAATTAAAAATATATAAAAAAAAAATTAAAAAATAAATAAATAAAAAAAAACATGAAAAAAGGAAAAAAATGGTAGATGGTTAGATTTGCTGCTGTGGTTGTTCTAGTTTTAAGTAGTTTATAGGTAGAATAGGTAGTTTAAGTTAGTTTTAGATAGTTTTAAGTTTTATATTAAGGACTCAATTTTAATTAGTTTTTAAGTAAAAATAAAAAAAATATATCGAAGTTATTAGTTTTAAGAAGGCATTAGTATTAAGTGTTATAGTTTAACTTAGAGTGTTCGTATGTGACCAGTAAGTTAGTTGTAAGTTATGGTTAATTAGGCTAGTTGTATGAATTTTTGTCTAGCTTTAAGATAGGTTTAAGAATGGATTAATAAAAAATGAATTAAAAAAAAAAGTAGACAGCAGGGGGACTGTCTCCAAACCTACCGCGTGCTGTTGTCATGTGTTCTTTCTGTCTGTTGTTCTTTCTCCTCTGTCCTTCTGTCTTGTATTAATGTCTTGTGTTGTTATTAACTTATATTGCCTTAGTCGCTCAAGGTGCTGTGTCTCTAGTCTGTACATTTATGTGCTGAGTAGTATGTAATGTAATGTAAAAAATGATGTTTGATTCTCGATATCTCATGAATAAATGAAGGTATTGATTTCAATCTGTGCTAAATTTAAATGTTCATATAAGAAATAAAAGCTTTCAAGAAATGCTACTAAAATTGATAAAAATTAGTTTTCGAGTAAAAATCTCGTAAAAAAAATAGAAATCAAATTATTTCATAATATGCAATATATTGTTGGTCATTTTTAGTTAATTTTTTAGAAAAATTCAACTGACAACTTTTTTAACAAAACACTAAAGAAACAACTAAAAACTGATCACAAATGGTGACAAGAGTACGATAACTTAGGCGACAAGATATTATAACGGATTTTTTTAGAACAGTCAAAAACAAGCTTTTTTCCTATGGGAGGGGGCTCTACCTCCCTCCGTTTAGGAGGGTGGTGCAATTAAAAAAAATGATTACTTAAAATGGAAAAAAATAGTTAAAAATAACGGTAACGCTTACAATTATAAGTTTTATACGTGTTCTTAAGGCCAACATTCTGTTTTAGTAGCCAGTTTTCAAACCAAAACTATGCATTGTTTTTCATTTTAAACTCCTAATTTGAGTTCAAAAATTAAAAAAAAAATGTTCAATTTAAATATTTCAAAACCATAAGCTTATAAGTAATTTTTTATAAATTGTTGCTCTTATTAATTTTCAATCAAAAACTGAAAACTAGATGATTTTATGTTTTTTAGTTTTTGAGAAAATTGAAAATAACCACAACTACTATTTTAATTTAATAATTTTTTTTGTGCTTGAGTAGTCTTTTTTGATAGTAATAATGGTAGGTGCGAGTTTGGGTGTATGAAACAGTGGGGTGTATGCGAGTTTGGGTGTATGCAACAGTGGGGTGTTTATGGGGGGAATGCTGCCCCCTCAACCCTCTGCTTGGCCCACTATTGGATTTGACGTAGCTGCGAGGTTGGGTGCATGCCACAGTAGGGTGTGTGTGCAATCTCCCTGCTTGGTCACACTATAGGATTTGGGGTAGGTGTTTGCAAGGTGGGGTACATGCAATGTTTATTTTACATTTAAATAAGCTGAATTTAAGAAAAACTAATTTATCCTAGGTTTATCTTAATCCATATTATTTTATTACTATCAAAATAAGACTACGTAAATACTCTAGCAATTAAAAAATAATTTAATTAAAATATTTTGTTTAGTATTTTTCAATTTTCTCAAGAACTAGAAGACATAAAATCATCTAGTTTGCAATTTTTGAGCAAAAACAAATAAGAGCAATGAATTCTTAAATAGATAATCCTAAAGTTTTGAAAAATTACAATTTAAACCTTTTTTTTAACTTTTTTTGCACAAATTTTGAGTTTATAACAAACTATGCATAGTTTTCACTTGATTTAAAAACAAGCTAATAGGCAAAAGTGTTGGTCTTAAAAAAGTGTATTAAACTTAGTTGTAAGTACTACTATTATTTTTTAATTACTTGTTTTAATTTTTTTAAATTGCCCCTACCGCGTAAACGGGGAGAAATAGATCCTTCGCTTCCATAGTAAAAAAATGCTTGTTTTTAACTGTTCCATACAAATCCGTCATTTAACATTGTCGCCTGAGTTATCGTACTGTCCCCGAAATGGTTTCCGACTCAAGGAGAACAAAGAAAGGTATTGACTTCAAACTACACATACATACATATTATGTATCGCACACAAAACATTGTTATGAATATTTTGTTAAATTTTTAAGCAAGTATTCCAGCCTCTTTTTATTTTTGTTTCGTCGCATGTTTCAAAGTTGGTGTTGGGCTGAGAAACCGACCGCAACCCTTAGTGCTAACTAGTCCTTAATTTGTATATGCTTTTAAATTGTAAATGTCAAAGTCAAATTGTTCTAGTCATGTTCCATTTTAATGTGTTACACTCACCATAATTGTAAATTTATAGGTACTATGTGTCAATAATATTCAAGAAAAATAAATTATTACATTTTGTAACGAGAAAAGAGGGTGTCTTTATTTTCAATAAATTTTCGGCGAAACATTTGGTGATAAAACTAATACCTATGTTGCAATTTTATTTGCCCGATAATTTTTATAATACAAAAAAAAAAACAAAATCGAAATTGAAAGAAATGAAATTAAACAAAATTAAAAAGAAACGAAAAGAAAACACTTCAACAAATAACCGCGATATCGGAAATGCAATGTGCCGATCTGTCAAATAACAGCGGCGAAGAAGCGAGGGCAAAAATTGCAACAGGCAGCAACTCAAGTGCTGCCACCACGACGAGCTCAGTAAGGGGTGAGTTCAGCAATGAACAATTAATCGACGAATCGATTAATTAAAGTTGCGGATGATTGTGATATCAATTTGATATTAAAATTATTAATTTAATAAGTGATTGCCACAGGGGCGTTCTTACGTTTCGTAAGAAAGAGGGCGCCAGCAATTTTTTTTTCCTGAAATAAAAAAAAAGGAAATTGCAAACCTTTTTAACAAGAACCACGAAAAGAAACACCAACGCAACAAGAAAACCACTATAGAAATAAAAGAACAAAATGGATACCTTTTTGATTAAAGTTAATTTATTTAAGAATGCCTGAGAAACCTTACAAGAGTAGGACTAAAACTCAGGATCTTTTCAACATTAAATAAAACTGTATGGACAATGGACCGTTAAGGTCTTAATCCCCAGAAATAAAATTTCGGGATTGGAACAAAGAATTAAACCAATTAGAACCAAAAATAAATCTTCTACTTATCTTTTCTTTTCCAGTTTTTCCTCTATGATCCCCAACTTGATCCTTCTTTCCTTTCCTTTCCTTTTTTTTTCCTAATTTAGTTTCTCTTCCTTATTTTTTTTTTTTTTCCACGACACTATTCACCTTTTTTTTTTCTAATTTTTCTCAATCTTTTTTTTTACTTCTTTCACAATCTTTGTTTTATATCACCCAAAAATTTCTTGTCTCTAAACACTATGAATGCTAGTAAAGAATTGACGGCCAGATTCCACGATCTGTCCTGTCTCTTCTTTTCATCTCCCGCCATTTTAGCTTTCAGCCAATATGGAGTGGCGGATTTCAATCACATCATCAACAGCCAATCGGAGATCGGCTTGTTGATCTCAACTTGTGATGAAATACTCGCGATCCTGCTTACTCGCCATTTCCTCTCACAGCTAAATGCAAGTCATCCTGGAATTCGCCGCCCGCTGGATTCTCTTCCAGGTCACGACGATTCCAGGAGCTGCATTCAGCCACCCCCACTGACTACTTGATATCGAACAAAGACTAAGAAATTTAAGATTGAGAAAAATCTTTAACTTAACTTTTACTTTAACTTTAAAACAATCGCGCGAAAGGAAAGAAAAACAAACAAGTAACAATTTTGGATCTGTTAACTAAACCCGACTAAGTTTCCCGAAACTTAACCGTCCATCAGTCCATACAATTTGTTTAGAGTTTTACAAATAATTAATAATTCAATAGTATAAACGTTAAACAAACAAAATTAGCAATGTAAACAAAAGAAATTAAATATGTACAAAATGAATTTTAACCAAAAATATAAATTTACAATTTTCATAAAACTTTAAGTTGGGCCGTAGGCCATTCTCCCTTTGGAGTGACTTCTCATGAAACTTTACGTATCGACCAGACCGTCCATCTGGTTTGGTTTCACTTCCATGGAAACCATCCTTCTATCGGAATCTGAAACTAAACTTGGTATTATTTTTCCTCACGAAAATGACAGAGAGAACCATGGTCAGAAGGACTATGGCCGTCCCGCTCTCTCTCATCCTCGTGTAGAAGGAATTGTGACATTTGTCAAATTGAATAAAATAAACAAAACAAGTGTAAAAGTGGATGCAAGATGCATCGTTTTTTTTTTTATTAAAAATTAAAAAGTAAAAGAACTTGTTGCGTTCAATTATAACGCAACAAATCCCACCCTTTCCTCCTTGAAAAGGTGTTTGTTCATAATACAAACAAGATTACTTAAAAAAGGACTTCCAATATTTATTCGTTTTCCGATAATGACGTAAATGGCTTCAGATCTTTTATGTGCCAAGTGCCACGATCTTTGCCGTTGTCATCTACAAGAACATAAGTCCAAGGAGATAACCTTTTGGAGATTTTAAATGGGCCCACAAACTTTGGTGCCAATTTAGCTGCGTAGTAATTTGCAGCATCGGATAAAACAAAATTTCTTCGCCATACGAGGTCATTCGGGAGATATTGAGTATCTCTCCTCCTGAGATTGTATGTCTCGGCGGACTTCTTAACCGCTACTTTTAATTTTGCTGCTATTTCCATTCTCAACTTCTTGAACCGTTCTTCAATGGTTCCTCCTTCGACTCTCCTATTCCCTTCAATACTCTCACTCCTAATACCTTCGTAATTCCCACTCGTTGACATCTCTTTTCCAAAGTTTGCATAGTACGGACTAACACCTAGAACTTCATGTTGGGATGTGCGTATAGCACAAGCTACCTTAGCTAACTGAGAATCCCAGACTCGGTGATTCTCTGAAACATACGCTCTTAAAGTTGTTTTAATAATTTGGTTAATCCTCTCGGCAGGATTAGCCTGTGGATGATAATGCGGAGTAAACCTAATTTTCGACGAATAACCCTCACAAAGTGTCCTTAACTCCCTACTCTTGAACTGTGGACCATTGTCACAAATGACAATCTTGGGAACTCCAAATAACAGAAAAACATTATCTTCTAATTCTTTACATACCGCCTTTGCGGTGGCTGTCCTAAGTGGAAACAATAAAGGAAATTTGGTAAGGTAATCTACTACTGTTAAAATGTACATAAATCCTCTATTGGACTTAGGTAAGGGCCCTACTAAATCTACACTAATCATCTCCCAAGGAGATGATGCTCCTACTCTCTCAGTCATAAGACCGGCTGGCTTGTCGTTAATCGGTTTCACCTGTTGGCATATACTACATTTCCTAACATATTTAATGACGTCTGCTCTCATCTTAGGCCAATAATATTTAGCTCCTACTCTCGCGAACGTTTTTCTAACCCCCATGTGTCCCGCTAGTGGACTATCGTGACACTCTTTCAAAACTCCTATCCTATCTTTCTTTCCTATTACTAACTTCCACTCTTCGTTATTGTCATGCACGATCACATGATTTGACTTTACAAATTTGTACAACCTGCCATTGTCTACTCTCCAATTCGGAAAAGCTAACGGATTAGACTCAACTGAAGAAACCATCTTAGCCACCCAAGGGTCCTTATCCTCATCTGAAATCCCAGCTAACTCTGGAACTCCCCGAGATAACATGTCTGGTACTACATGTTCTTTCCCTTTCCTATGAATGATTTCAAAATCAAACTGTTGGAGCCGAACTGCCCAACGTGCAAGTCTACCTTGTGGATCTTTGAGGTTGCTCAACCAAATCAAAGAATAGTGATCCGTTACGACCGTAAACCGAACTCCTTCGATATAAGGCCGTAACTTCTCGATCGCCCATAGAACTGCCAAACATTCCTTTTCCGTAGTGGAATAATTTCTTTCACTCCTATTGAGTGACCTACTTAAGTAACAAATTACTTTTTCCCCCTCTTCAAATGTTTGGGTGAGTACGGCCCCGATGCCGTAGTCGGATGCATCTGTCTGAACGACAAATGGAAGCTTGAAGTCTGGACATGTCAAAATTGGAGCCGTGATTAAGCATTCTTTTGCTTTCCTGAAACTATCTTCACATTCCTGTGACCAAACGAATTTCCTACTCTTTTTCAACAAATCTGTCAAAGGCCTAACTAGTGTTGCGAAATTCGGTACGAAGCGTCTGTACCATGAAACTGTCCCTATGAAACTCCTAACTTGTTTTACATTTTTAGGTGCAGGTATTTTCACCATACTATCTACTTTTTCTGGGTCCACGTGTAACCCGTTTTTGTCGACTACATAACCTAGGAATTTGAGTGAAGGTCTACAAAAATTACATTTGTCGCGGCCTACTTTCAACCCTGCCTCTCGTAATCTCCTAAGAACCTCACCTAAAATCTCTAAGTGTTTTTCAAATGTATCTGTGACGATAATAATATCATCCAGATACACGAAGACGAATGGTTCCAACTCAGGCCCTAGAACACTATCGATGAAACGCTGCCATGTTGCAGGCGCGTTGTGTAATCCAAAAGGCATTCTTTTGAATTGAAAGAGACCCCTACCAGGTACCGTAAAGGCAGTGTACTTCCGCGATTCCAATGCCATTGGAATCTGCCAGTAAGCGGACTTAATGTCCAACGATGTTAAAAATTTGGCATTCCTAAGCTTATCTAAAATAGCCGAAATTATCGGCAACGGATACGCATCCCTTTCTGTAACCTGGTTAACCTTCCTAAAGTCGACACAAAACCTAAAACTATCATCTTTTTTCCTAATGAGAACAATTGGGGAAGCCCATGGACTGTTTGATTTCTCAATCACGTCCTCTTCCAACATCTCCTGAAGTGATCTATCTATATGTTCCTGCATTGCCGGTGAAACCGGGTAATACCTTTGCTTAATAGGCTCAGACGAAGTTTTGATGACATGTTCTACCATTGTTGTTACTCCTAACCCTTCTGGCATATTCTTAAAAGCATTCTCGACTAAATGTTTAAGTTTCCCTTTCTGATCCTCGTCTAATTCAGACTCCTCTGTGATAGACGTAGTATCTATCGAAGCCACTATCTCCTGGCTCGAAAAACTCCACATGTTCGAACGTAAATCCGGGACTATACCCGATAATGCCCAAAAATCGGCACCTAAAATCAAAGCATGCGGTAGGTTGGGAATGACTAAGCATTCAATCAAAATTGACCTACTCTCTACAACAATGGGTACTTTAACTATTCCTAACACTCCTATACTTGCACCATCTGCTAAATGAACTTCCCTAACATTTGAACTATCTAATTGTAACCCTAAATCTTTTAACACCTGCCATGCGTCCCTACAAATAATCGTTCGCGATGCTCCAGAATCTAATAATCCTAAAAACCTAAAACCATAAATATTAACTCCTAAAAATGGACGTCTATCTATACCGCTTGAATCTAATGTGAAACCTAGCCTAACTTTGAAAGCCAACTGGTCGCCAGCAGGCAACCTCCCTAACTCTGACGCCGGCGCTCTTGCCCTGCTGGCCCAAGAGTCCGTTGCCCGTTTCCCGACGAGCAGCGTCTACAATTTTGTCTTGTGGTCCCTATATTACCACAACCAAAACAGCGCCTAGGAGCGGAACAGGTATTAGCGAAATGGCCTTCCCTGTTACACTTAAAACAACGATTATTTCTATTGGGAGGGGGATCAGGATTAACCGCAACTCGAGTATCCGATACCGAGGCGATATAAGCAACATCCGGCTCCAAAGCCGACCTGTTGCGATAAGAGGGTGGAGGAACGAACGACTCGACATTTGCCCTAATGGTTTCCAGCCTTCTGCCCAAGGCCACCAAATCGTTGACTGACTTAATGTCAGCTAAACCTAGCTGTGTCTGGTAAAATGGAGCGATATTCTTCATGAGAATAGCCAACTTTCTATTCTCACTCAGAGGCTCCGAAAAACGTTTGAAAAGAGTCTGCATGAGCGCAACGTACATGCCTATTGACTCTTCCTTACCCTGGGTTCGACGCCTGACCTCATCCAACAAGAGATCATCATAGTTGGAGGGCAAAAACTCCAACTTCAATTCCCTAACCAACTCTTTCCATGTTGAAGCCGTGTCCCTAATCGCCCTAAACCAGAGGAGCGCCTTCCCAGTAAACAAATCCACCGCTGACCTGTAAATTGCTTCCTCAGAAACACCACGAGCCTCCCTCAATTCTTCAATTCGTTCGATAAAAGAGTTCACTGATGAACCACACCGTTCACCAGAGAACTGCACGTTCCACTTGTATGGTCGCTCGGGGTTCCGGTCACGGGGTGTATCACCCTGTATTTGGAACCCACTAGAGCTCGTTCGTTGGCCGACTGACGCAGCTGGCGCTTCCAAATCTGCTGTCGACATTGTTGATTGGTTATTATTATTATTATTATTATTATTATCATTAACATTTTTAGGAGGTTCCATCACCTCCTCTACCTCGGATAATTTAGCCATCAACAGTAAAATTTCCCCCCTTAAATCCGCTACCTCGTTAACCTCATCAGACGATTCTGCCTTCGCCCTAGAGATCCTACCTAACGACCACTCGATTTTTGTCAACACTTTCTGGTAATCCGACGACTTCGGATTTTTCGATACATTTGGAAGCAAATCCCTAATTTCTAAAATTTTCGCCCTAACCGCCTTCGAATCCTCTTCAAATGAATATGGATAGTGAGGACTATCCGAAGAAATTGAACCAGTCCGTTCCAACATGCGACTAGCCCTGAGGGTCATCCTCATCTCGTCCACCTTAGACCCTTCCTTCAGGCCCCTAGCCCGTAACTCATAAACAAGTTCTTCTTTAGAAAGCCTGTTTATATCCATCCTGACAAAAGAAAAGTATTTCCAAAAGAAAACTACAAAAACAAATTTTATTTAAAACCGTTGAAAACAAAACAGCCTTTAACTGAAACAAAACAACGATGACTACTATGCCCAATCAAATAAATAAAACGATCGATGCTTGTAACAAAGATAATCTTAAGGAAAATCTCAACCTCTAACAAACAAATTAACAATAGAAAAAAAAATATGGTAAAACCAATATCCAATAAATTTTAAGGAGGCCTAAAAGAAAATCGATATGGTAACAATAGCAAGAATTATTTCAAAATTTCAAGAAAACGAAACAAAAGTTAAAATGGTAACCCCAGTAAAGAAAAAGAATCAAATATATTGAAACAAAACTAAAAGAGAATCAATATAAAAGAATCAGCTAAAATAATTTTAAAATAATTTTAAGAAGACCAGTAAAAGTTAATATGGTAACCCCAGTAAAAAAAATAGATTAAAATTAATGGAAATCAAAAAAAAATATTGATATGGTAATACCACTAAAAATTGAATAGATTTTAAGAAAAACTAAAACAAATATGAATATAGTAACACCAGAAAAAAAAAATAATATTCAAATCAATTTTAAGAAGTCAACAAAAAAAAAACTACTATGGTCACACCGCAAAAAAAAATCACCTAAGAAAACCTAAAAGCAAATCAATATGTTAACACCAGTGGAGAAAAAGAATATTAATATTCAAATAAAACAAATTCTAAAATAATCAAAAAAAAAACAATATGGTAACACCCAAAGAAAATTATTAAAGTTAATGTTAAGTAATCAAAAAAAAGGTTGATATGGTAATACCAATAAAGTTTAAATTTTTAAATTTCAAAAACAAGCTTTTTTCCTATGGGAGGGGGCTCTACCTCCCTCCGTTTAGGAGGGTGGTGCAATTAAAAAAAATGATTACTTAAAATGGAAAAAAATAGTTAAAAATAACGGTAACGCTTACAATTATAAGTTTTATACGTGTTCTTAAGGCCAACATTCTGTTTTAGTAGCCAGTTTTCAAACCAAAACTATGCATTGTTTTTCATTTTAAACTCCTAATTTGAGTTCAAAAATTAAAAAAAAAATGTTCAATTTAAATATTTCAAAACCATAAGCTTATAAGTAATTTTTTATAAATTGTTGCTCTTATTAATTTTCAATCAAAAACTGAAAACTAGATGATTTTATGTTTTTTAGTTTTTGAGAAAATTGAAAATAACCACAACTACTATTTTAATTTAATAATTTTTTTTGTGCTTGAGTAGTCTTTTTTGATAGTAATAATGGTAGGTGCGAGTTTGGGTGTATGAAACAGTGGGGTGTATGCGAGTTTGGGTGTATGCAACAGTGGGGTGTTTATGGGGGGAATGCTGCCCCCTCAACCCTCTGCTTGGCCCACTATTGGATTTGACGTAGCTGCGAGGTTGGGTGCATGCCACAGTAGGGTGTGTGTGCAATCTCCCTGCTTGGTCACACTATAGGATTTGGGGTAGGTGTTTGCAAGGTGGGGTACATGCAATGTTTATTTTACATTTAAATAAGCTGAATTTAAGAAAAACTAATTTATCCTAGGTTTATCTTAATCCATATTATTTTATTACTATCAAAATAAGACTACGTAAATACTCTAGCAATTAAAAAATAATTTAATTAAAATATTTTGTTTAGTATTTTTCAATTTTCTCAAGAACTAGAAGACATAAAATCATCTAGTTTGCAATTTTTGAGCAAAAACAAATAAGAGCAATGAATTCTTAAATAGATAATCCTAAAGTTTTGAAAAATTACAATTTAAACCTTTTTTTTAACTTTTTTTGCACAAATTTTGAGTTTATAACAAACTATGCATAGTTTTCACTTGATTTAAAAACAAGCTAATAGGCAAAAGTGTTGGTCTTAAAAAAGTGTATTAAACTTAGTTGTAAGTACTACTATTATTTTTTAATTACTTGTTTTAATTTTTTTAAATTGCCCCTACCGCGTAAACGGGGAGAAATAGATCCTTCGCTTCCATAGTAAAAAAATGCTTGTTTTTAACTGTTCCATACAAATCCGTCATTTAACATTGTCGCCTGAGTTATCGTACTGTCCCCGAAATGGTTTCCGACTCAAGGAGAACAAAGAAAGGTATTGACTTCAAACTACACATACATACATATTATGTATCGCACACAAAACATTGTTATGAATATTTTGTTAAATTTTTAAGCAAGTATTCCAGCCTCTTTTTATTTTTGTTTCGTCGCATGTTTCAAAGTTGGTGTTGGGCTGAGAAACCGACCGCAACCCTTAGTGCTAACTAGTCCTTAATTTGTATATGCTTTTAAATTGTAAATGTCAAAGTCAAATTGTTCTAGTCATGTTCCATTTTAATGTGTTACACTCACCATAATTGTAAATTTATAGGTACTATGTGTCAATAATATTCAAGAAAAATAAATTATTACATTTTGTAACGAGAAAAGAGGGTGTCTTTATTTTCAATAAATTTTCGGCGAAACATTTGGTGATAAAACTAATACCTATGTTGCAATTTTATTTGCCCGATAATTTTTATAATACAAAAAAAAAAACAAAATCGAAATTGAAAGAAATGAAATTAAACAAAATTAAAAAGAAACGAAAAGAAAACACTTCAACAAATAACCGCGATATCGGAAATGCAATGTGCCGATCTGTCAAATAACAGCGGCGAAGAAGCGAGGGCAAAAATTGCAACAGGCAGCAACTCAAGTGCTGCCACCACGACGAGCTCAGTAAGGGGTGAGTTCAGCAATGAACAATTAATCGACGAATCGATTAATTAAAGTTGCGGATGATTGTGATATCAATTTGATATTAAAATTATTAATTTAATAAGTGATTGCCACAGGGGCGTTCTTACGTTTCGTAAGAAAGAGGGCGCCAGCAATTTTTTTTTCCTGAAATAAAAAAAAAGGAAATTGCAAACCTTTTTAACAAGAACCACGAAAAGAAACACCAACGCAACAAGAAAACCACTATAGAAATAAAAGAACAAAATGGATACCTTTTTGATTAAAGTTAATTTATTTAAGAATGCCTGAGAAACCTTACAAGAGTAGGACTAAAACTCAGGATCTTTTCAACATTAAATAAAACTGTATGGACAATGGACCGTTAAGGTCTTAATCCCCAGAAATAAAATTTCGGGATTGGAACAAAGAATTAAACCAATTAGAACCAAAAATAAATCTTCTACTTATCTTTTCTTTTCCAGTTTTTCCTCTATGATCCCCAACTTGATCCTTCTTTCCTTTCCTTTCCTTTTTTTTTCCTAATTTAGTTTCTCTTCCTTATTTTTTTTTTTTTTCCACGACACTATTCACCTTTTTTTTTTCTAATTTTTCTCAATCTTTTTTTTTACTTCTTTCACAATCTTTGTTTTATATCACCCAAAAATTTCTTGTCTCTAAACACTATGAATGCTAGTAAAGAATTGACGGCCAGATTCCACGATCTGTCCTGTCTCTTCTTTTCATCTCCCGCCATTTTAGCTTTCAGCCAATATGGAGTGGCGGATTTCAATCACATCATCAACAGCCAATCGGAGATCGGCTTGTTGATCTCAACTTGTGATGAAATACTCGCGATCCTGCTTACTCGCCATTTCCTCTCACAGCTAAATGCAAGTCATCCTGGAATTCGCCGCCCGCTGGATTCTCTTCCAGGTCACGACGATTCCAGGAGCTGCATTCAGCCACCCCCACTGACTACTTGATATCGAACAAAGACTAAGAAATTTAAGATTGAGAAAAATCTTTAACTTAACTTTTACTTTAACTTTAAAACAATCGCGCGAAAGGAAAGAAAAACAAACAAGTAACAATTTTGGATCTGTTAACTAAACCCGACTAAGTTTCCCGAAACTTAACCGTCCATCAGTCCATACAATTTGTTTAGAGTTTTACAAATAATTAATAATTCAATAGTATAAACGTTAAACAAACAAAATTAGCAATGTAAACAAAAGAAATTAAATATGTACAAAATGAATTTTAACCAAAAATATAAATTTACAATTTTCATAAAACTTTAAGTTGGGCCGTAGGCCATTCTCCCTTTGGAGTGACTTCTCATGAAACTTTACGTATCGACCAGACCGTCCATCTGGTTTGGTTTCACTTCCATGGAAACCATCCTTCTATCGGAATCTGAAACTAAACTTGGTATTATTTTTCCTCACGAAAATGACAGAGAGAACCATGGTCAGAAGGACTATGGCCGTCCCGCTCTCTCTCATCCTCGTGTAGAAGGAATTGTGACATTTGTCAAATTGAATAAAATAAACAAAACAAGTGTAAAAGTGGATGCAAGATGCATCGTTTTTTTTTTTATTAAAAATTAAAAAGTAAAAGAACTTGTTGCGTTCAATTATAACGCAACAAATCCCACCCTTTCCTCCTTGAAAAGGTGTTTGTTCATAATACAAACAAGATTACTTAAAAAAGGACTTCCAATATTTATTCGTTTTCCGATAATGACGTAAATGGCTTCAGATCTTTTATGTGCCAAGTGCCACGATCTTTGCCGTTGTCATCTACAAGAACATAAGTCCAAGGAGATAACCTTTTGGAGATTTTAAATGGGCCCACAAACTTTGGTGCCAATTTAGCTGCGTAGTAATTTGCAGCATCGGATAAAACAAAATTTCTTCGCCATACGAGGTCATTCGGGAGATATTGAGTATCTCTCCTCCTGAGATTGTATGTCTCGGCGGACTTCTTAACCGCTACTTTTAATTTTGCTGCTATTTCCATTCTCAACTTCTTGAACCGTTCTTCAATGGTTCCTCCTTCGACTCTCCTATTCCCTTCAATACTCTCACTCCTAATACCTTCGTAATTCCCACTCGTTGACATCTCTTTTCCAAAGTTTGCATAGTACGGACTAACACCTAGAACTTCATGTTGGGATGTGCGTATAGCACAAGCTACCTTAGCTAACTGAGAATCCCAGACTCGGTGATTCTCTGAAACATACGCTCTTAAAGTTGTTTTAATAATTTGGTTAATCCTCTCGGCAGGATTAGCCTGTGGATGATAATGCGGAGTAAACCTAATTTTCGACGAATAACCCTCACAAAGTGTCCTTAACTCCCTACTCTTGAACTGTGGACCATTGTCACAAATGACAATCTTGGGAACTCCAAATAACAGAAAAACATTATCTTCTAATTCTTTACATACCGCCTTTGCGGTGGCTGTCCTAAGTGGAAACAATAAAGGAAATTTGGTAAGGTAATCTACTACTGTTAAAATGTACATAAATCCTCTATTGGACTTAGGTAAGGGCCCTACTAAATCTACACTAATCATCTCCCAAGGAGATGATGCTCCTACTCTCTCAGTCATAAGACCGGCTGGCTTGTCGTTAATCGGTTTCACCTGTTGGCATATACTACATTTCCTAACATATTTAATGACGTCTGCTCTCATCTTAGGCCAATAATATTTAGCTCCTACTCTCGCGAACGTTTTTCTAACCCCCATGTGTCCCGCTAGTGGACTATCGTGACACTCTTTCAAAACTCCTATCCTATCTTTCTTTCCTATTACTAACTTCCACTCTTCGTTATTGTCATGCACGATCACATGATTTGACTTTACAAATTTGTACAACCTGCCATTGTCTACTCTCCAATTCGGAAAAGCTAACGGATTAGACTCAACTGAAGAAACCATCTTAGCCACCCAAGGGTCCTTATCCTCATCTGAAATCCCAGCTAACTCTGGAACTCCCCGAGATAACATGTCTGGTACTACATGTTCTTTCCCTTTCCTATGAATGATTTCAAAATCAAACTGTTGGAGCCGAACTGCCCAACGTGCAAGTCTACCTTGTGGATCTTTGAGGTTGCTCAACCAAATCAAAGAATAGTGATCCGTTACGACCGTAAACCGAACTCCTTCGATATAAGGCCGTAACTTCTCGATCGCCCATAGAACTGCCAAACATTCCTTTTCCGTAGTGGAATAATTTCTTTCACTCCTATTGAGTGACCTACTTAAGTAACAAATTACTTTTTCCCCCTCTTCAAATGTTTGGGTGAGTACGGCCCCGATGCCGTAGTCGGATGCATCTGTCTGAACGACAAATGGAAGCTTGAAGTCTGGACATGTCAAAATTGGAGCCGTGATTAAGCATTCTTTTGCTTTCCTGAAACTATCTTCACATTCCTGTGACCAAACGAATTTCCTACTCTTTTTCAACAAATCTGTCAAAGGCCTAACTAGTGTTGCGAAATTCGGTACGAAGCGTCTGTACCATGAAACTGTCCCTATGAAACTCCTAACTTGTTTTACATTTTTAGGTGCAGGTATTTTCACCATACTATCTACTTTTTCTGGGTCCACGTGTAACCCGTTTTTGTCGACTACATAACCTAGGAATTTGAGTGAAGGTCTACAAAAATTACATTTGTCGCGGCCTACTTTCAACCCTGCCTCTCGTAATCTCCTAAGAACCTCACCTAAAATCTCTAAGTGTTTTTCAAATGTATCTGTGACGATAATAATATCATCCAGATACACGAAGACGAATGGTTCCAACTCAGGCCCTAGAACACTATCGATGAAACGCTGCCATGTTGCAGGCGCGTTGTGTAATCCAAAAGGCATTCTTTTGAATTGAAAGAGACCCCTACCAGGTACCGTAAAGGCAGTGTACTTCCGCGATTCCAATGCCATTGGAATCTGCCAGTAAGCGGACTTAATGTCCAACGATGTTAAAAATTTGGCATTCCTAAGCTTATCTAAAATAGCCGAAATTATCGGCAACGGATACGCATCCCTTTCTGTAACCTGGTTAACCTTCCTAAAGTCGACACAAAACCTAAAACTATCATCTTTTTTCCTAATGAGAACAATTGGGGAAGCCCATGGACTGTTTGATTTCTCAATCACGTCCTCTTCCAACATCTCCTGAAGTGATCTATCTATATGTTCCTGCATTGCCGGTGAAACCGGGTAATACCTTTGCTTAATAGGCTCAGACGAAGTTTTGATGACATGTTCTACCATTGTTGTTACTCCTAACCCTTCTGGCATATTCTTAAAAGCATTCTCGACTAAATGTTTAAGTTTCCCTTTCTGATCCTCGTCTAATTCAGACTCCTCTGTGATAGACGTAGTATCTATCGAAGCCACTATCTCCTGGCTCGAAAAACTCCACATGTTCGAACGTAAATCCGGGACTATACCCGATAATGCCCAAAAATCGGCACCTAAAATCAAAGCATGCGGTAGGTTGGGAATGACTAAGCATTCAATCAAAATTGACCTACTCTCTACAACAATGGGTACTTTAACTATTCCTAACACTCCTATACTTGCACCATCTGCTAAATGAACTTCCCTAACATTTGAACTATCTAATTGTAACCCTAAATCTTTTAACACCTGCCATGCGTCCCTACAAATAATCGTTCGCGATGCTCCAGAATCTAATAATCCTAAAAACCTAAAACCATAAATATTAACTCCTAAAAATGGACGTCTATCTATACCGCTTGAATCTAATGTGAAACCTAGCCTAACTTTGAAAGCCAACTGGTCGCCAGCAGGCAACCTCCCTAACTCTGACGCCGGCGCTCTTGCCCTGCTGGCCCAAGAGTCCGTTGCCCGTTTCCCGACGAGCAGCGTCTACAATTTTGTCTTGTGGTCCCTATATTACCACAACCAAAACAGCGCCTAGGAGCGGAACAGGTATTAGCGAAATGGCCTTCCCTGTTACACTTAAAACAACGATTATTTCTATTGGGAGGGGGATCAGGATTAACCGCAACTCGAGTATCCGATACCGAGGCGATATAAGCAACATCCGGCTCCAAAGCCGACCTGTTGCGATAAGAGGGTGGAGGAACGAACGACTCGACATTTGCCCTAATGGTTTCCAGCCTTCTGCCCAAGGCCACCAAATCGTTGACTGACTTAATGTCAGCTAAACCTAGCTGTGTCTGGTAAAATGGAGCGATATTCTTCATGAGAATAGCCAACTTTCTATTCTCACTCAGAGGCTCCGAAAAACGTTTGAAAAGAGTCTGCATGAGCGCAACGTACATGCCTATTGACTCTTCCTTACCCTGGGTTCGACGCCTGACCTCATCCAACAAGAGATCATCATAGTTGGAGGGCAAAAACTCCAACTTCAATTCCCTAACCAACTCTTTCCATGTTGAAGCCGTGTCCCTAATCGCCCTAAACCAGAGGAGCGCCTTCCCAGTAAACAAATCCACCGCTGACCTGTAAATTGCTTCCTCAGAAACACCACGAGCCTCCCTCAATTCTTCAATTCGTTCGATAAAAGAGTTCACTGATGAACCACACCGTTCACCAGAGAACTGCACGTTCCACTTGTATGGTCGCTCGGGGTTCCGGTCACGGGGTGTATCACCCTGTATTTGGAACCCACTAGAGCTCGTTCGTTGGCCGACTGACGCAGCTGGCGCTTCCAAATCTGCTGTCGACATTGTTGATTGGTTATTATTATTATTATTATTATTATTATCATTAACATTTTTAGGAGGTTCCATCACCTCCTCTACCTCGGATAATTTAGCCATCAACAGTAAAATTTCCCCCCTTAAATCCGCTACCTCGTTAACCTCATCAGACGATTCTGCCTTCGCCCTAGAGATCCTACCTAACGACCACTCGATTTTTGTCAACACTTTCTGGTAATCCGACGACTTCGGATTTTTCGATACATTTGGAAGCAAATCCCTAATTTCTAAAATTTTCGCCCTAACCGCCTTCGAATCCTCTTCAAATGAATATGGATAGTGAGGACTATCCGAAGAAATTGAACCAGTCCGTTCCAACATGCGACTAGCCCTGAGGGTCATCCTCATCTCGTCCACCTTAGACCCTTCCTTCAGGCCCCTAGCCCGTAACTCATAAACAAGTTCTTCTTTAGAAAGCCTGTTTATATCCATCCTGACAAAAGAAAAGTATTTCCAAAAGAAAACTACAAAAACAAATTTTATTTAAAACCGTTGAAAACAAAACAGCCTTTAACTGAAACAAAACAACGATGACTACTATGCCCAATCAAATAAATAAAACGATCGATGCTTGTAACAAAGATAATCTTAAGGAAAATCTCAACCTCTAACAAACAAATTAACAATAGAAAAAAAAATATGGTAAAACCAATATCCAATAAATTTTAAGGAGGCCTAAAAGAAAATCGATATGGTAACAATAGCAAGAATTATTTCAAAATTTCAAGAAAACGAAACAAAAGTTAAAATGGTAACCCCAGTAAAGAAAAAGAATCAAATATATTGAAACAAAACTAAAAGAGAATCAATATAAAAGAATCAGCTAAAATAATTTTAAAATAATTTTAAGAAGACCAGTAAAAGTTAATATGGTAACCCCAGTAAAAAAAATAGATTAAAATTAATGGAAATCAAAAAAAAATATTGATATGGTAATACCACTAAAAATTGAATAGATTTTAAGAAAAACTAAAACAAATATGAATATAGTAACACCAGAAAAAAAAAATAATATTCAAATCAATTTTAAGAAGTCAACAAAAAAAAAACTACTATGGTCACACCGCAAAAAAAAATCACCTAAGAAAACCTAAAAGCAAATCAATATGTTAACACCAGTGGAGAAAAAGAATATTAATATTCAAATAAAACAAATTCTAAAATAATCAAAAAAAAAACAATATGGTAACACCCAAAGAAAATTATTAAAGTTAATGTTAAGTAATCAAAAAAAAGGTTGATATGGTAATACCAATAAAGTTTAAATTTTTAAATTTAAATTCTAAGATGATCAAAAAAAGTAATATGGTAACCCAGTAAAAATATATTAAATAAATTTAAAAAAAACTAAAAGAAAATCAATATAATAAACCCAGTTAAAATTATTTTAGAATTAATTTTACGAAAACGAAATAAAAGTAGGATGGTAACCACTAAAAATTATATCAAAATTAAATCAAATACAAAACCGCACGAAAACAACCGTCAATAAAGGAAACTTGAAATTATTACCGCCAAAAAAAATTCTTATTGAATTAATATTGAATTGAATATATGTATGTATATGAGTATATATGTATATAACCATATAGAAGTGATCAAAAGGTCACCTTCAATATAAATATATGTATATATGCACGTATGTATTTTTCAAGGAATAAATTTTCCAAATTTATACCAAAAAAAAATAAAAAGAATAAAAGAAAAACACTCACTCAATTCAATACCGAAATTTCCAATCAACTGGACAATTTCCACCGCTTTTTCACAGATTTTTTCCTTAACCTCACTGAATCTTTGTACAATCTTGAGAAGCTCCAATCTGCCAACCAAATTGGGTTAATTTTTGAAAGAATTTCCACCGCTGTTCTGCTTCGAATTCCACAAGATTTTTCTTTAATTCCACTTCACAAATATCCTATATAAAAAAAAAAACAAAAGAATTAGTAACAATTTCAATGATACACAAAAGAACAAAAGATCACAAAACTTAGCTAAAGAAACAAAAAAAAAAAACCAGACACCCAGACACAGCACAATATTTCCAAAAACAATACGAAGTTTTCTTTCACAGGCCCCACGTTATGGGCGACAATTTGTTGCAATTTTATTTGCCCGATAATTTTTATAATACAAAAAAAAAAACAAAATCGAAATTGAAAGAAATGAAATTAAACAAAATTAAAAAGAAACGAAAAGAAAACACTTCAACAAATAACCGCGATATCGGAAATGCAATGTGCCGATCTGTCAAATAACAGCGGCGAAGAAGCGAGGGCAAAAATTGCAACAGGCAGCAACTCAAGTGCTGCCACCACGACGAGCTCAGTAAGGGGTGAGTTCAGCAATGAACAATTAATCGACGAATCGATTAATTAAAGTTGCGGATGATTGTGATATCAATTTGATATTAAAATTATTAATTTAATAAGTGATTGCCACAGGGGCGTTCTTACGTTTCGTAAGAAAGAGGGCGCCAGCAATTTTTTTTTCCTGAAATAAAAAAAAAGGAAATTGCAAACCTTTTTAACAAGAACCACGAAAAGAAACACCAACGCAACAAGAAAACCACTATAGAAATAAAAGAACAAAATGGATACCTTTTTGATTAAAGTTAATTTATTTAAGAATGCCTGAGAAACCTTACAAGAGTAGGACTAAAACTCAGGATCTTTTCAACATTAAATAAAACTGTATGGACAATGGACCGTTAAGGTCTTAATCCCCAGAAATAAAATTTCGGGATTGGAACAAAGAATTAAACCAATTAGAACCAAAAATAAATTTTCTACTTATCTTTTCTTTTCCAGTTTTTCCTCTATGATCCCCAACTTGATCCTTCTTTCCTTTCCTTTCCTTTTTTTTTCCTAATTTAGTTTCTCTTCCTTATTTTTTTTTTCCACGACACTATTCACCTTTTTTTTTTCTAATTTTTCTCAATCTTTTTTTTTACTTCTTTCACAATCTTTGTTTTATATCACCCAAAAATTTCTTGTCTCTAAACACTATGAATGCTAGTAAAGAATTGACGGCCAGATTCCACGATCTGTCCTGTCTCTTCTTTTCATCTCCCGCCATTTTAGCTTTCAGCCAATATGGAGTGGCGGATTTCAATCACATCATCAACAGCCAATCGGAGATCGGCTTGTTGATCTCAACTTGTGATGAAATACTCGCGATCCTGCTTACTCGCCATTTCCTCTCACAGCTAAATGCAAGTCATCCTGGAATTCGCCGCCCGCTGGATTCTCTTCCAGGTCACGACGATTCCAGGAGCTGCATTCAGCCACCCCCACTGACTACTTGATATCGAACAAAGACTAAGAAATTTAAGATTGAGAAAAATCTTTAACTTAACTTTTACTTTAACTTTAAAACAATCGCGCGAAAGGAAAGAAAAACAAACAAGTAACAATTTTGGATCTGTTAACTAAACCCGACTAAGTTTCCCGAAACTTAACCGTCCATCAGTCCATACAATTTGTTTAGAGTTTTACAAATAATTAATAATTCAATAGTATAAACGTTAAACAAACAAAATTAGCAATGTAAACAAAAGAAATTAAATATGTACAAAATGAATTTTAACCAAAAATATAAATTTACAATTTTCATAAAACTTTAAGTTGGGCCGTAGGCCATTCTCCCTTTGGAGTGACTTCTCATGAAACTTTACGTATCGACCAGACCGTCCATCTGGTTTGGTTTCACTTCCATGGAAACCATCCTTCTATCGGAATCTGAAACTAAACTTGGTATTATTTTTCCTCACGAAAATGACAGAGAGAACCATGGTCAGAAGGACTATGGCCGTCCCGCTCTCTCTCATCCTCGTGTAGAAGGAATTGTGACATTTGTCAAATTGAATAAAATAAACAAAACAAGTGTAAAAGTGGATGCAAGATGCATCGTTTTTTTTTTTATTAAAAATTAAAAAGTAAAAGAACTTGTTGCGTTCAATTATAACGCAACACCTACATATATACATATATTAAAGTTGATTGTAATAAATATACAGATAGTAAATCTTAAAGACTGTGATAAATAAAATAAAATAATAAGATTGTGATATAATTAAAGCAACATACTGTGATAAAAAATACAAATTGTGAGTGTACTTCGAGCGTTATCGAGCATACTGTCCAGTGAAGTACCCATTCGTTGTCTTGTCCTGCGGAGCATCCAGTCAGTGTCCTGTCTAGCGGAGTTCCTAATCAGTGTCTTGTCCAGCGAAGCACCCAGTTAGCATCTCAGCCTGCAATTAATCAGCACAATTAATTAATAAATTCATGTGAGTAAATAGTTCAAGTTCATATTTATTTGCAGTTTAAGGCTTAAACTATTTTATAATGAATTAAATTATTTAAGAGATACAGAAGCTTGTTCTTTACATCTACAATACAATAAATTTACGACAATATTTTAATTTTACTATGGTTATAATAAATTATTAAGGGAAAACACTACATGAAAAAAACTCTTACGTAATACTTAAAAACTAAAATTGCACAAAAACCCAAATTTTACTCAGGCAGTATAAGTTAAAGATTAAGTATGAGTTCATTATCTGAGTAAGAACACCTTTCAAAAAAGTTTTCTTGTAGTTTGTATAGGACAAATTTAATTGGGTTGACATTTGCTCTTTTGTGTAGACGAGTAGTTGAATAAAACCATGGCAAATTTAGCATAAGTTTCAGGATTTTATTTTGGCTTATTTGAAGCTTTTTTATGTGCGTCTCAGCAGAGTCAAACCATACTGGAGTACCATACGTTAGGAACGGTTGGAAAACAGTTTTAAAAATTAATATTTTATTATGTATGCTAAGTCTAGACTTTCTATTTATAAATGGATATAATATTTTAATTAAAAGATTGATTTTGTGGATTGTGATTGATATGTGTTTTTCCAAAGTCAGTTTTTTATCGAGTGTGACTCCTAAATATTTACAATGTTCAGACCATTGAATATCAGTAGAGTTTATTTTAAACATAGTTTGAGGAAGGAAACTTTGTTTTCTGCGTCGAGTGAACCACATAGCTTAACATTTTTCAGCATTAACTTTTATTTTCCACTTAGTAAAGAAGTTAAGAAGAGTGTCTAGTGAATTCTGTAAACTAGAAAGAGCTTCTTGAGGGAGAAGACTTGACGCAAAAAGCGCAGTATCATCTGCAAATATGGCTACTTCAGTATTGTTTCCAAAATGTGGTAAGTCTGACATAAAAATGTTAAAAAGGATGGGCCCAAGTACAGATCCTTGTGGAACTCCAAAGGAAATATCATACATGGTAGACTTAGCAATTCCAGTGGATACACAAAATTTTCTATTTTTGACAAAGTTCGTTATAATTTTAATGAGGTAATCAGGGAAATTAAATATTATAAGTTTATAGATAAGTCCTTCATTCCATACTGTGTCGAAGGCTTTTTCAATATCTAGTAGTACTAGACCAGTGGAATGTTTTAAGTTAAGGCTGTTTTTAACATACTGTTTTATTCGTAATATTTGATGATTAGTAGAGTGCCCAGCTCGGAAGCCGAATTGCTCTATAGGATATATATTAGGTTCCTCCACATGTATTAAAAGGCGATCCTTTAAGACTTTTTCGAATATTTTACTTAGTGTGCTTAGTAAGCTTATAGGCCTATAGCTAGTCGTGTTTTCTTTTGGTTTGCCAGGCTTGCCAATAGGAACCACTTTTGCTATTTTCCACTTTTCGGGGAAATAATAGAGTTTAATACAAGCGTTAAACATAAATGTTATGTATGTTAGGTATACCTTTTTTAGGTAACTCTTTTAATAACCGGTTACTAATACCATCAAGACCAGGTGATTTTTTTATTTTCAATTCTTTTACTAAGTTTTTTACTAAGCGGTTGTTGTTGATAAGAGTACTAGTTTGGTTAACAGAAGCACTCTCCATTTCCCTAAGTTTATCCCTTACGAGAACTTCGGTTTGAACGCGTCGCTCAAGTGAGCTGATATATTATGATTTTGGCTAAATGTTTCAGCCAAAATGCTTGCTTTTTGTTCAGGAGTTACAAAAACCTCATTTTGAACTCGAAGGGGGGGGAATATTTGAACCTTTTTTTTTTTTATTATTTTTGTGACTTTCCAAAACGGTTTGGACCCTTTATCGAAACCAGATAACAAGTTGTTCCAGTTTTGATTACGGAACATTAAGATCTCGTCTTTAATTCGGAAATTTAGGATTTTAAGATTAGTTTTAAATGAGTCCAACCTATACCGAATCCACTTTCTTCTCTCAGACTTTCGCAAACGAATCAAATGTAAAAGTTTATCCGGCAGGGGTGCCAAATTTGAGTTAAAATTGGCACATTGAATCCTAGGAATAGATACCTCAGCAGCTCGCAGTATTACTTTTTCAAATGTATCCGTCACCGTGTCTATCTGTTCAAACGACTGAACATTGTTTAACGATAGACTTCCTTCATATAAGTTATCACAAATGTAGGACCGATATCTTTTCCAATTTGCAGAGGAATAATTTAAATGGCCACTAGGATTATTAAAAGAGCAATAAGTTTGTAGTTCTGTACAAACCGGCAAATGATTTGAACTCAATGCATTGATAGTTAAAGGTTGAGAGAAGTGTACTGCATTATTTGTTAAAAACATATCAAGAGTCGAAGGTTGTCCCGAGGAGGTACTAGGAAAGTAAGTTGGTTCAAGAGGGTACAATACTGAGACAGACCTATTCACGGCGACAATATCGTGTAGAATATTGCCCCAACAGTTTGCTCTCAGACATTCCCAAAGTTGGTGTCTTGAATTAAAGTCACCACCTATCAAATAATTTGAATTTGACCTAATCAATTTTAATAGGTCCCTTTTAAATTTAGTCTTTTTCTCATTATTACTATTTCCACCTGGGAAATAAAAAGAGAAAATACTTAATTTGGATGTATTCTGTAAGTATTGTATTCTGTAAGTAAATATATCAAATTATACAAAGTGCAATAGACGTAACAAAGAAAATTAATTTTTTTTGGAAAATTTAACTACCAAATGTGATATTTGATTGCCGTTGGTTTATAACTGTTGTCCTTTAGAACTGTTGCTGCATTACCGTTGTCACCGTTTTAACTGTTGTCATCATTATCACCGTTTATCATTATTGTACAGAAACTGTCGAGAATTTGTCGAAATTGTCGTGTGAAGTTTTCATCATTTATCCTGCTTTTTAAAGAGAGTGCAATAATTTTCATTTTATCATATATAAATAAAATTATTCTCTTTTATTTTATATAAACAAAAATATTTCTTTATTACTTAGAATACTATAACAATTAATATTAATAACTAGGGAGAGTACTATGCTGCTCTGCTGATGATTATGAACTGACGACTTGTTTGTTAGGAAAATGGAATGATAATACTGATCATCACTTTTGGGGTGTCTGGATAAAAAGTGTTGTGTGGGTGTTCTTGCTTCTGGGTGGCAATATGGTTATACCATAATACGCTGATGCTGCGATGGGTGGAGAATGGAGATTGATTTCCATTTGTCTTAACTCCCCTCTTAGTTCAAGTTTGAACGTCTTGGTTCAATTTCTTCTGCTATAGCGTGATTTATGCGTAAGCATGCTTGTTCCATCAAATCATCTTGAGATTACTGGTTTTGGTTTGTCTTGTATGCTCTTTTTAATATTATTAGTGTAATAACAATTAAAAGTGCACTTTTTTGTATATGTTGGATTATCATACTCTACTTGCTGTAGAAAATTTAAAAAGTTAATGTTTTGTATTTTTAAATCTTCGTTTAGTGATTCAATATATTGTCCAATTTCATAGTTTGAACTTGAATATCCCTTTAGGAATTGTTTTATTTCGTATAATAGGTTTTTGTATATAACTTCATCAATACAAGTTTTGTTTTCGAAGGTAACTTAATTAGTTCCGTGATAAGTGATGTTATCAACAATGTGTTCTCCAGTAATTAATATGGATCCTTCCAATATGACTTCTATCCGTGAATTGTGTTCTTTGATTTTGCTGCAAGTGGTTTTTCTGTTGTTTAATAGGTTTGATAGGCAGTTGGCGTTATGATCTAATTTACAGTAGTAGTTGTTTAACTCTATTTTACATTCTTTAATATTCCTATAGTTATTTTTGCAGAGGGCAATTTGATTTGGTATGATTATTTTTCCGTCAATATGACTTATTGCTCTAACTTCAAAAAGTTTACAGTTCAATGTTATAATAGGATATTTAATTAGAATTACAATGATATCCTGTTTTTGCATAGTTTTAAATTTGGATATATCTAATAAATCTGAAATAGATAGTGATACATTTTCATGTTTGATTATATTTTTAATTTCTCTTAAACATAATATATTAGGATTTAAATTTCCAAGCTTAGATAGTGATATAGTGTTCACTAAGTTTTGTAGTTCTAGGATGATAATTTTACACTGTTTGGTTACAATATCGTCTATGTGGTTTTTTGATATACTTTCAATTAATTTGAATAATTTTGAATTAATCATAAGTAGTTGTAACTAGAGGGTTCTGGGCCACCGGTATCACCGGTATCACCGGGGTTCTAATCTATGCTAAATACCGGCATCACCGGGGTTCCGATCTATGATAAATACCGGTATTATTTTGGGTTCTAGACCATGCTTAGCAAACGTTAGATACCGGTATTATTATGGGTTCTGGACCATGCTTAGCAAACGTTAGTTACCGGTATTATTTGGGGTTCTGGGCCATGCTAAGCAAACGTTAGAACGTAAAAACGTAAAATTCACGTTCACGTTAGAACGTAAAAACGTAAAATTCACGTTCACGTTAAAACGCAAAAACGTAAAATTCACGTTAAAACGTAAAATTCACGTTCACGTTAAAACGCAAAAACGTAAAATTCTCGTTAAAACGTAAAATTCACGTTTACGTTAAAACGCAAAAACGTAAAATTCACGTTCGGAACGCAAAAATATTTGGATGCATTTCCAACAGTTTGATTCTAATTGGGAATAATTATCAGTGGTTGGATTTCTAACACCATATATATTTTTTCATTTCAACATTAGTTGTGGGATTGGATTTTCAGTGATAAATTGGTTGTGGGATATACTTTCATAGTTTGATTTTTTGAATAGCACAAAATTAGCACCTGCACGGCATGCAATATAAAATTGTGTGTGCATTGGATAAACATATTCTTAATAGGATGTTCATATGCTTAAGATCAAATAAGAACTAGCATTCCAAAATACTTACCTCTGTTGGTTGTGCTGGTTAGAATTATGTACAATGCAAGAGAATTTCAGAAGAGTTTGATTAAAAGACACATTTTGTTTTTTTTACGATATTTATTTATATTAAACACATATTTGCTTTCCTTATATCAGGTTTACAATTATTTTCTTATCGTTATGTATGTATACAAATATTTTATTTTATTCTCAAACTATTCCAAGTTCTATTCGATAATGACCCCAAGCTAGTGTATTTATATTGTTGGTACATATAAATCTTTTGTCATCAGAACAACTTAAACTTAATTTTTTTATACATTCGGTGTATATAGTATGGTGTTTAGATCTAAAGTTCAACATTTTACTATAGAAGTTTTGTTTGTGTAGCAAACAGTCTCTATAATTTTGTAAAGACATTTTTTTTACAGCTGCTGATTTAACACCCTTAGCCTTTTTTATTAGTGCTGCATGTTCTATGTCTATACTATACATTTTAGCTCTTAATCCTATAAATTCCTTCATTATTCTACCATTATTTTCATCCTTCATAAATCCCAACTTTTTCACATTAAGCTGGGCAATACCGTAGCGGTTTTGGGGTGGATAGTCTGAAGTATCGAATTTATCTATTATATCATTTCTTATATCATTGTAAAAATCATCTGTTCTTATTTTATAAATAAATGAATCGGTATCCATGTAGGCCAGATGTAGGTTGTCAGTAAATTTAGGTTTCATGTATGCATAATGAAAGTCGTACATTTTATACTTTGAAATCTCCAAAACACAAAAACCTAAGTGTATAGGCTTATTTATACACTGTTAATTCGTTTTAACTGAATAGCAGCCATGGTTTCCGAAAATTCTAATATGCTATGAAAATTAGGTTTAGCTATAAGAGCGCGACTACCGAGATGGGTACCTTTGCTTTCTATTGAATCGACAATTCGAACATCTTTTCGTTTGTCTACATTTTCTATAGTTTTACCGAATACAGCATTATTGCAAAGTTTACGCTGATCCTTTTCAAACTTTGTGGTGGCTTTTTTTCTTAGTTCATTGTTTAAATCAATATATTTTTTCAGCCATTGAGATTGTTTGAATTGCATCACTCTATGAATTTTCTTAAGCACCAAACCATTATCAAGGCATTGAATTAATGTTTTGTAATGAATTATATAATTAACTTTATTATTCAATTCAGCAATTAATTTCTTATTGGATTTACCAGACAATGAAATGTTTGAAGGAAAGAATGGAAGATCATTGTGATTATCATGTATTTCTAGGGGATACTCGAGATCCACTTCTAAAACATAACCAATGTTTATATTTGAAATTAACCAGCCTTTAATCTCATCTAAATTAGTTGGAGGTTCAACCCATTTAAAGTCTGAATGTGGGAGGTAATCAGACATGGCCCAACCGTATAGGTTATTAGCATCCAAGTACATTAAATAATCAGATGGTTTACTTGAATCATAATCAACCATATACATATTTATTATTTGCTTTACAATGTCGCAAGCTACATTGTGTTAAACCTCCTCTTATACCCTTAGCGAAAAAGTTATACATGTTAATGTCTGTCAAAAGTTCAAGCTTAACACCTGTTTCTTTCAACATAGCATCCCACGAAAAACCTGGCAATGTATAATAGTGACAGGGGTCTAGACCATAAATTGTTCTAGAATCAATTCTAAATTTTTGAAAAATGTCTGATAAAATTAAGACGTCTGTAATTAAATAGTGTTCAAGATATTCTCTTAAATTACTACATTTAAAATGTGACCAAACTTTCTCAGCATGATTATAATCATCTTGGTTACAATCCTCTTCAACCAAAGAATTTCTAAATGATTCTATTGGAGGAAGCTCCGTCTCACTTAATTTTTCTATAGAATCTACCTATATATAATCATAGCATAAAACACCCTTACGAGTCATAAGTTGAATAGATTCATCATCTTTGAAAAATGTTGATAAAATTTTAAAATCTTTTTTTTCATCAAGAGTTTTTGCTATCTTATCTATACTTGAAGGTAAAAATCTAAATTAGTCTAAGAACCGTAATTCTAGAAACTCGCTCTGCTCACTATTTATTAATAGTTTTGTTGATATGGATATATATTTCTCTTTGTTGAGAGGAATAATATTGATAAACCCTTTGATATTACCCAGCTCTTTTATAAATAAATGAGAATCATAACCGGTCAAATTATGGAAAAAAATTGGAATGAATTTAGGTATCTTATAGTTTAAGTTACAATTTGAATGCGCTGCTCCTCTGAATTTACCAGTCAAGTGATCATGATCTCATACCTTTACATTGCCCCATACTGCCTTCTTACAAATATGACATCTTGTTGCCTGCTGAAATTTGATTTCATCCTGGGGTGTCATGTTAAATTTGATCTTCTTACTCAAATAATGTCGATGAATATATTTGGAGTCTTCAATCAAGTTCGTAACAAAAACTCGTACACAGTCTTCACCTAGAGTAAAAAAAAAAAAAAAAAAAAAGAAAATGTATATTACAGCGCTCATAATTTTCATATAGCATAAGAGATAAATCCTTTAAAACAAATTTACTTACCGGGGTATTTGAACAATTTATTTAGAGATGAATCAAATGAGCATTTGATAAAGTATGAAACAGCAATCGGGACATGTTTTTAAATCGATGTAGTCGATGATTTTGAGGGATCAGGTTGGCAACTATCAATATTCACCAGCATGCATTCAAAATCTGCATAGATGGTAAATGGCACTTCGAGTAACCTAGATTGATGCTCAAACTGTAGTATATTATTTGTCTCATTTGGTAGGGTTGTCACAATTTTGTTGCATTCAGTTTCATGCTTCTCAAATCCTTTATCCGTGTTGAATATCAGCAGACATGAATTACACATTCTAATTGATCGTTTACCATGATTTATTTGAGCTCCTATTAATCTGGACATATTTTTTATCCACACATAGTGATTGTTTTCGCCTTCTTGTATAAGTAACAAGTTTATGTGTAGGTCTCTCTTATGGTTAGAATTATAATATGGACCTACAACTCTATAGTTTTCTCCAGTTCCATTTTTTTCTACTCCGAACACATTTACACTTATTGCAGGGTTTAGAGTTTCAAAAATCGAAATGTCTTTAAGTTTCAAAGGGAAAACTAAATTTGTAAAGTTAACTATAGTTCCATTCATTAAACTTATCACTCCGTTTTGAATGTTTTCAATCAGATATTTACTAGCTCTATGCGAATGCTCATCTATGGGGGAAAGAGCTGATATAACTGACCATTTGAAACAGAATTTATCATTATTTTGCACATTAACACATGCTTTTTTCAATTCAATACTTCTCGGTAGTTTTAAGTAACTTGAACCTCTTAAGGGCTTATATTCGTTAATATTGACTTCAATATGTTTTATACAAAATAGTGTCCATCCAGAATCTTTATCCTCAAACTCTACACTTTTAGTCTCAATGATCTTACTCATATTTTCAAGTATATCTTCCAAGTTATCATTTTGAAGAGCTATCTGTATTGGACATTTGAAAGATTTTATACTTATCTCAGTTGTTTCTGATTCTTCATGCACTGTTATATATTTTATAAACTCTGCAAACAGCTCAATGCTGAACTTTACACCTCCTTTTGTTTCAAACGATTTTCCAATTAGTTGTATAATATCAGTCTTACAACTTTTCAAAAATATATTAATGTCTATAACCCACTCATCGGTATTTTCTAATGAGTACGTTTCCACTTTACCCTCAAAACAATGCCTTATTCTGTTAAACCGTGTATTAATAACTGGAACTCTACTTTTTCTCTTATGATCATTGGTTCTACTGTGATGTGTCCATTCAGAAGTACTCACGTCTATTTCACAAGTAACGCATCTACGTTTTTTCGGTACGTTTGGCGAAGATGGAGGGTCATCATTATCAAGAAGTTTTCTTTTATTATTAGACTTTTCGATTTCATTATTAATTGCCAGATTATCGGAGGGGTTGTTTATATGCTTCTTACGGAAGTGTTCCTTCATTGAATCCGTTCGAGTATACGTTTTTTCACATTGAGGACATTTTATCTTATAACCATGTACAGCTTGTATATGCCTGTTAAGAGTACACTTTTGTATAAATTTGCTACTGCATACGTTACAAACAAAATTCGCCATTGTATTATATTAACCTTACAGTTTATACTGAACTGATTGCAAAACACACACTTTTTGGATAACTTTTCTTAGATATGAATATTCTACAAATATCTCTAATAAAATTGAAAAACTGATATGGAGAGCAATGTTCTCTATTCACGATATGGAATAAGACTGTTCATTAGTTAGCATAACATTTATACTTTTATATTACAATAGAAATACGAATTCAATCAAGTCACCCGCATACTATCTATAAAAAATATGTAAGTCCTACCGAGAGATTTTTTTTGTTTCATAGTTCTGCGATTGTGATACTCTATAAAATAAAAACTAGGGGTTGAACTCTGAGGGAGGAGTCATTTCATAAGTATCACCTTACCACACACCTTACGTGTTTCAACATAAAAATTGTAAAAATATTTATATGGGGGGGATTAACTATAATCGTCCTCACCCTCAAATACCCCTATCATTCAAACCAATGGTATGTGTGTGTGATATATACGTATAAGAAAAAGAAGCAAAATTAAAATTTTTAAAAATCAAATTTATTTCTTTTATTAATTTTGTTTTTATCGATCCAAGAGTTATGTTCTGGTGGGAATCCCAACCATTTTACAAAAACTTTATTTCCTCTCGTTTGTAGAACTTTTTCAACTAGATATACATCGCCACAATCAGTTTTCAGCAGTTCTAGTTCATAAAAGCCTCCTTGAATAGGTCTTCCTTGAAAGTCTTCGAGAAGATATGTTATAGGTTTTGTTGCTTGGACTTTTCTTATTTTAAAAACCTCAGCAGCCCAGTTGGGTGTATAACCTTTTTCGAATACATGTTTATACTTGCTAATTCTTACGTTATCACCAACTTTGAGTTTTCTTTTACTAAACACTTCTTTCTTATTTTTGAAAAGTGATAACATTGACTTTGAATTTTTCTTGTTTACATCTGCAGGTTTGCATTTAATGGTTCGGTGGTAAGAATGATTATAATCATAAAGCAATTTCTTATAAATATTTATCCACTTATAGCTTCCATTGAAACTAAATTCTTTCCACATTTTTTCCTTATAGGTTCTATTAAATCTTTCAATAATTGAAGCCTTCAATGAGCTGAATGTAGAATAGTGATTAATTTTATGTTTTTCCATCAAACTCTTGAAGTTTGTATTGAAAAATTCCTTTCCATCATCAGTCTGCAAGTTCTTTGGAATCCTAGAAGAATTAGTAAATATTTCATCCTTTTGAAATAGTAGTGCATTTTTTATTGTTCATTGGGACAACCCAAGCAAATTTTGAAAAAGCATCGATAACTGTCATCAAATAATTAAATCCATTGTTTTGATCGCTTTAAGGTATCATTTCAACCAGATCTGCTTGCCACAAGTCATCATATCCCTTTATGATAACATGACGACGTTTGAAATTTCGCCGTGTAGGCTTATGTAACTCTTCAACAACCTTTCGCTTACTCATATTTAAAAAGAGTGACTTCATATAAATAAAACAAATCTTTTATATATTTTTATAAATGTATGTATGCTTTTATTCCAATCTTTTATATAATAACATCAATTTCTTAATTCTAACCAAACGGTTTTCTACCATATAGCAGGCGCAAGTATCGGGTCCTAGCTTACATTGGTTGAATGCCCAACAGCAATTGGAGTAATGATGTCCGTGAATAGTTTCAGTGTAATGTACATTATCGAATCTTTTAAGCATGGAAATGCAAGTTAAGATCTCTTCATAATGTTCATCCAATTCATTCTTGCGATGAGTTTTTAAAAAATCAAAAATGTTTTTAATTATGACTTTTGAGTCCATTTTTATAGTTGTTGCTGGTTAAAGTGTTGAATGCTTACTAACAATTTTATTCTTTTTGTAAGATGAATTAGCGTAAAATGAAAAATATTTGTAATTTATTTTAATCTATAGGTGTAAAGGGTACATTAGGGAACAGCGTTTTCATAAAATGTTCAACTTTATTTTTTATTTTCTCGTTAACATACTTTTCCTCTGTGGAGTCTTTAAGTTTTTGGGAAATTAATTGTGATGCCATGTTTTCTTGTTCCATACTTTTTATTGTTTCCTTTATCGTAGAGTCTATGTGGTTTTTTAGCATATGAATTTTCTTAGTAAAAGTGGATAAAACTTCCATTAAAGAAGAATTTATGTGGTTTATAATGCTTGATTCTTTAAGACTTATTTGATCATCAACATATCCTTTACATACGGCTTGGTGTGGATATTCAGGATTACTTCCAACATTGTTTAAATATTTACTTTCTATATCAAAATCACCAGAGGGTAAGAGTTTAAATCCCAATCCTGGAGGACCCACAATACCTTTGGTTTTTGGAGTAGGTTTGAAGTTCCTACCGAACTTGTCGACGTTCATTGTTCAAATGTTTAGTTTTCTTGTTTGTATGATACTAATATATAATATTTGATTCCTTTAATTCTTCAATTATGGAAGTGATTTCATTCTGATGGTTATCGTTACCAGCATTTTTAGATGCTATCAAAAGTCGTAGTCTATCTACAAGTTCATTTGGATCATTCGAGTATACATATTCAATATCTTTGTTTGTGTATTTCATTTCAGTAATACCAGAATAGGATTTTCCTATTTTTGCATTATCATTTTTAAGTCCAGCGACAATAGCCTTTATTATTTGTGTATATTTCACACCTCTGTTACTCTTAATTCGAGAAAAACTATCATGATTCATTCTGTATGCATTAGTTTTTTGGAGGATTTTCGAATATTGTTCTAAGTCATCCTTAGTATATTTTTGCTTACAAGGATTTTTCTTTAACACCAATTCAATGAGACCCGGAGTTCGAGTAAAAATTTCATCATCAATGATAATATTCTTATCATTCATTTTAAAGCTACATTTTCCTATTTTTACAGATTGAGTGTTTGCATCAAAATATGGTCCAAAGGCCGTATCACGATTCGACTCTGACAATAGTTTTTGTTGATTGAAAGACGATGATTTATTAGGACTTTCAAATTTTTTTGGTGTACTGAATAAAAAAGTATTATCTGGACTATTCAATTGTAATGAAGGTGATTCTACTCGCTCATGCTCTTCCTCATCCTTTTCATTAAAAGATTTGAAATGTAGCTTACGACGTTTCGGTGTTTTAATATTATCCTCTTGTTGTGATTCTTCTTTTTTAATATTTCCAACCAATTTTTTCAACGGCTCAACGATAGGTTTGAAAGTGTTTTCCAACTCAGTTTCTCGTATCATTTTACCAGTTTTTAGTTGAAAATATTTTTTTTTTAGCACATTTCGCGTTTTTATTAGATCATTTAACACACTTTCATCCATTTTTTATAGTATAAAATATGAGACAGTATTTAAATATTTATTTTATTATGATTATATGATGGACTAGTACCTCCAAATAGTGTTGCTGATGTAATGTCTTGCTTTCAAATGATAAATGTATATTTATAGTATTGCAATTTCGTGAAAACTGTTTTTATATCGACCTTTTTCAATGGTGCTTTCCTTGTCTATAACCAGAAAACTGAAATAATCAGCCCAACACTGAGAACATAATTCTTTAAACTGATTAAATGTCATATCAGAGTTTATGTGATCTTTGTAAACATGCATCAAATTCAATTCATCTTGTTTGAAAAGAATAATAAAATTAGCATTGTCTCTAATTAAATGTTTTGGTATATGTGAGACGACATCTACAGATACATCGTGATCATTCCGTTTGCACCCTAAGTCAAACATAGATCTCATTCCTTTTAAATTATCTTCCTCTTTTACATCTATTCCTTCATTCTTACATTCCCAAAACTATGTCTGCCATCATTCCCAAAACTATGTCTGCCATCATTCCCAAACCTATGTCTGCATTCATTCCCAATCAGTATCTGTTTGAATAAAGACCTAATACACAAAAAGACAATTTACTTTTATTTTCATTAATTCTTTTGCGAATCATAAGTTTACATGGTGCCGAAACCCAATAGTACTTAAATCTACAAATTTGCAATAAATTTCGAGTAGACGAGTAAAAATCTACAGATTTTGCAATCAATTTCGTGTAGACACAAAAAAAAAAGAAGAAAAAGATCCTTTGATATCTCTAGGTACACAAAATGGCAAATCCACCAGCTGCAGTCGAGGACGGAAATATAAATCATTTTATCCGTCCACCAAAAGCTCTCATAATAGAGCACGATAAAGATATGGCTAGAGCATGGAAATTGTGGAAACAACAGTACACATATTTCGAGACGGCGGCAATGATGGTTAGTAAACCAAAAAATATACAGATTGCGACGTTTATGTCCACAATCGGCCCAATAGCTATTCAACTGTATAATACATTGCCACAACCCGACATTCCTGCTGGAGGAGAGCTCACGTTGACACAGGTAAAAAATATTTTTGAAAATTACTTTATACCAAGAGTAAATGTTACGTTTGAACGATATAAATACCACAAGATCTACCAAAGTGATAATGAAAGCATCGATGAACTAATGTCCAGATTAAGACTTCAGGCACAAAATTGTGCATTCGAAAATTTAATTGATGGGATGTTGCGTGACCAGCTAATTTTAGGGATTAAGAGTGACGAACTACGAACCCGCCTTCTTTCCCAAGATATCACATTGGAACAGGCGATTGTAAAATGCAAAGCCACAGAAATCGCACAACAACAAACCGCGCACATCACTCAGGAAACTGAAAAAGGTGTCTCATCGGTACGCAAACAATCCAAAACAAATAATTTAATCGATTGTCGAAACTGTGCCAAAAAGCACAAACTCCGAAAATGTCCTGCATTTAGACACAAATGTAAGATCTGCAACAAAGAAAACCATTTCGAAACATGCTGTAGTAAGCAACAGACAAATAAATCTTCTAAATTATCTTACAACAAAGACAAGACGGTGAAAGCAGTAGTTTGCGATCAAAAAAGCGACACAAGCGATGACAAAAGCTGGTCAGCATTCATTGGAAAAGTTGTCATTCCAACAACACCAAAGGAATCAAGTCAGGATTCGAAGCTATGGACGGAAGAAATCCACTTCGAATTTGGAAAGAAGTGCAACATACATCTCGACACTGGCGCAGAATGTAATGTACTGCCAATAAAATTGTTAAATGGCACTAAAAACACCTTGCTACAATGCAAAATAAAATCACTCCGTTCATTCGCCAACCACCAGATTAAAGTGCTAGGTGAAGTCATACTCAAGAGCACTATTGCTAATCAAAAGTGCAAAATAGCATTTAAGGTGGTTGATGAAGACATCATGCCAATCTTGGGCGCAAATGCATGCGAAAAGCTGGGTCTTGTTCGTAGAATCTATTCCATCAAAGAAGAAGACATATTTAATGGACTCGGCTGTATAAAAAACGTCGAGTATGACAGTGACCTTATACCAAATCCGTCTTTTGAAATTTGTACTCCAAGAAGAATTCCGTACAAGATAAAGAGATGATGTCAAAAAAGCTCTAGACGAAATGGTTAATTTGGATGTCATCGAGCCAATTAAAGAACCAACACCAGCTGTTTCGCCCATGGTAGTTGTCAAAAAGAACAACAAAATCAGAATCTGTATTGACCCGACCATTGTCAATAAGAATATTTTGCGTCGACATCACCCGTTGACAACAATTGAAGACATCGCTGCGAGAATCAACGGATCGAAGTTCTTCACTCTATTGGACTGCAGGAGAGGTTTTTGGCAAGTTCGAGTCTCAGATCGTACCAAACGTATACTTACGTTCGCAACACCGTGGGGACGATATTGCTGCAAACGTCTTCCATTTGGCATCTCCTCAGCCCCAGAAGTATTCCAACGGATCATGCAAGAACTTTTTACTGATCTCACAAAGGTAGAAGTAGCAATTGACGATATCCTAATACACGCAAAAACAATAGAGGAACTCAGACGCACTACTGAAAAAGTTCTAACGATTATCCAAGAAAACGGTCTAAAACTAAATAGAGACAAATGTCAGTTCGAGCAGTCAAAAATAATATTCCTCGGACATATTATCGATCGTAAGGGCATGTCAGCAGATCCAGAAAAAACAGAAGCAATCCGTCGACTAAAGCCCCCAACTAACCGAAAAGAACTCCAGCGCATCCTTGGTAAGTTCACATATTTAAGTAAGTTTATACCAAACTATTCGCAGATGATGACACCACTTCGAAAACTCCTTGAGAAATCAACTCAATGGGTGTGGGATGAAATCCAACAAAAGTCATTTGACGAATTAAAAGAAATTATCACAAAACCACCCGTACTCAAACTTTACGACGTAAATCAAGATGTCAAGCTTCAAGTTGATGCAAGTTCTTCAGCCCTAGGAGCCGTACTTTTGCAACAGGAACAGCCGGTAGCATATGCATCCAAATCGCTAACCGAATGTCAACAGCGATACTCTCAGTTGGAGAAGGAGGCTCTTGCTATCAAGTTCGGATGCGAAAAGTTCCATGAATACGTGTGGGGTAAGCAACCAGTTGTCGAATCAGACCACAAGCCTTTGGAATCAATATTCCAAAAACCATTACATGCATGTCCAGCTAGACTCCAAAGAATTCGCTTGAGCTTATTGACTTACAACCCAAAGGTGATCTACATAAAAGGATCAAGAATGTTCCTGGCAGATCCACTAAGTCGCGATGTTGAAAATCCACCTCCAGTTAATGACAGAGAAGACAATGAATTACAAGTTCAATCAGTATTGGCCATAACGGATGCAGAACACAGTCGCTTGACAAAGTTAACAGCTGCCGATGAATCATGTCAACAACTGTTCAAATACATTTCAAAAGGCTGGCCAAATGATATTCAACAATTACCTGAATCAATTAAACCATATTGGTACTTCCGCGAAGAACTCTCAGTTTGCGATGGTATAATCCACAAGTCACATAAAACGCTCATACCTGAAGCAATGCGTTATGAGATGTTGAAGTACATTCATGGAGGTCATCTCAGCTACGAAAAATGTATACGTCATGCAAGAGACTACGTATTCTGGCCAAAACTGACAAAGGATCTACAGAATTTTATCCAAAAATGTGCATCTTGTCAAGTTCATCAGCGTAGCAACAACAAACACCCCATAGAATCCAAAGTGGTACCCAAATTTCCATTTGAAATTGTTGCTACCGACCTTTTCCATTTCTTGGGAGAAGAATACATTGTCCTCACTGACAGTTATTCAGGATTCATCACATTTGAAAAATTGAAGGAAACAACAGCAAGTAATGTCATTAATTTTTTGAAAAACATTTTTGCTTACCATGGAATCCCGAAAGTGTTGGAATCGGATAATGGTCCACAATTTTCATCTGTTGACTTCAAAAATTTTGCAAAGCTATGGCAATTCGACCACCGTACCAGTTCACCACATCATCCAAGAGGAAATGGCTTGGCAGAAAGAGCTGTACAAACCACTAAACAACTATTGAAGAAGTGTCACTACGACAATACCGATTATCACCTGGCTATCCTTAATTTCATGAAAACACCTAGAGGAAATATAGGTACACCAGCCAAACGTCTATACTGCAGAAATCTCAGATATCAAATACCAGCAACAACTCAGTCACTTATACCAAGTCAACAAAATAACATCACAGAAGAACTGAACAATATGAGACATAACCAAGCTATAAACAACAGTCATGGTTCCACACCACCTCAACAGCTAAATATTGGACAGAATGTTCTTACTCGCTAAGAAAGAATGGGAACCTGCAGTAGTCAAAGAAAAAATACATTCCAGATCTTATAACCTGAAATTCAACAATGGCAAAGAGCTGCGCCGAAACATCACCAACATCAAGCCAACAAAAGCCAAAGTTTATCAGAAGCCGAATCTTGATTTTGACGAAAACGAAGCAATTCAAAACGTACCGAGCTCAGAAAACCCAATTAACGAAAAATGGATATCACCTAATCCAACAACAACAACTCAAGCTGAGAATCAACAAGTGAATTCACCACAGAAATCTACTCGCTCTGGGAGGATCATCCGACGCCCACTCCGACTAGACTTGTAAAAAAGGGGGATGTGAGACGACATCTACAGATACATCGTGATCATTCCGTTTGCACCCTAAGTCAAACATAGATCTCATTCCTTTTAAATTATCTTCCTCTTTTACAGAGACTTGTGGGTTGCTTGGTGCGCACAGGAAAACTCGGACTCTGAAAAATTCTGAATACGAAAACTTTAATTCAATTTTAAGTTCATTTATAATACTAATAATATTAAAATAAAATATTTTAAACAAATAAAATATTACAATAAAGTGTTATTTCGACGAATTACGGTGGATGGTGTTTCCTCAACACGGATGTTGGCGGATTCCAGCCACACGTGTTTCGGCTACTCACACTTCTGTTCGTAGAACCTGCCTTGCTTTTACACTCACGGATTAATTATCTTTTATTGCTATGAAGCAACAATCTGATTTTTTTAAATAAAAAAAAACTGCACCATACAACAAAACTATGGAAGCCGCCCAAAAACTCATCGCCCTTAGTCAAACACCATGCACCAGCACGCAACGAAGCCCCGACAAGGCAATTTTTCTCCAAGCGGAGACGCAACCAACATTCATCGACTCTGCAAACGTAAATATGACTGCAACGAATAAGCATTTATTGCCTCTCCCTGAGGATGTTGAAATTGACTCAAGTGACTGGGAAACCCCGCCAAAAAAACACACCGCAGTTGCTGCCAAAGTGAATTCCACATCACAAAAAATGGACTTTGAGTCTGAAAAAAATAAATTTGCTGCACTGGCCAACGTGAAACTACAAACATTGTTAAACATCAAGCACATCAATTCCGTGTCTAAACAACTGCAACAACGAACCATCAATGATGATGAAGAAAAGAACAGCGAGGCAGCCCCTCCAGCAACATCCAGCGATAAGCAAAATAAATCAAATATAGAAGACAAAATGTATTCAGGTAAGTTCTGTCCACCTATAATACTGAAAAATGTAGATGTTAGAAAATTAATTTCCGAATTTCAAGAGAACTCGGTAGAGTTTAAGTACAAAATAGTGAACAGGGGTAGTATTTGCAAATTATATATTGATGATAGCGATGCTCATAGGGAGATGATGCGTATGCTGAGGGACACAGGTGATGCACAAGCATACTCCTTCACTCTGAGGGAAGATAAAACAACAAATGTTGTCCTTCGTGGACTTACTTCCGATTATCCTCCAGAGGAAATCCTTAATGAATTCAAAAACCGAATCCCCAATATTTCTAACATTTCACTCTTCGAGACCTTAAGGTCAAAGCAGGAGAAAATAAAATATAATCTGTTTCTTGTTCGTCTGCTTCCTGGCACCGATGCGTCAGAACTATCCAAAATTAAATACTTATTCCACACCAGGGTTTATTGGGAGAAACCCAGGGGAAATCGAGGCCCCCTACAGTGCAGGAGATGCCAACAATTTGGGCACTTGGCCAAGAACTGCGCCTTTGCGTACAAATGTGTGAAGTGTGTGGATCGACACGAACCCGGCGCCTCCACTGTAGTGAGGGATGAGAGTAGCAAAGCGGTGTGCGTGAACTGTGGAGAAAACCACCCGGCCAATTTCCGAGGATGCAAATTATTTAAATTGTACGAATCCAGGAGAAAACAGCTTTTGCAAGAGGCAATAAACAAAAAAGAAAAAGCTAGAAACTTATCGCTCGCCCTTTCTAATGGGGCATCGATCATCCCTGGGGTTGACTATGCGAGTCATTTCAAGACTCTTCCCAATGACTCTCAAGTTACATCTGGCCCTCTTGGTCTACAGCAGAGGCAGACAACAGGAAACATCCTAAATCAATTCATGACACTCTCCAACGACCTCTTTGGTTACGACATGAGATCCTTGTTGAGCAAAATTGAAAAATTTATGTCAAACCTAGAAAACTTTAATTCTTTAACCGAAAAAAGAATGGCCTACTTGGATCTGGTCAATGAACTTCTTTTCTGTTCCAAATGAAGTTGCTAAATATATAACAATATAACATTTCGTCGTTAATTGCACATTCTAGGAGAATTGAGCTTCTAAAAATTCTCCAAGAAAATAAATGTCACTTTGCTTTCGTTCAAGAAACTCATCTATCTAGTAGACATAAAGTCTTCCTAGATAACTAGTCACGTCATTCTATCACAGATGGGGTCCACTTGGGACAACCCCAGTTACTTATCTCCCCTCGGAATTACATCTTTCGACATGGATTCCTCACTGACATCCACTCCCTTGTTTTACTCCACGGCCACTCCGGCCAAAAGCGTGGCTGAATGCTCCTAATCTAATCTATTTGAAGATGCTTCTAACTGCACACATATCTCTGTTCACTATTTTTTACGGGACAGTGCCGACCGCTTAAATCTAAATTTTGTAAATAAAGTCATTATCTTTCCTGTGTTGGTGGACAGGACTTACCTGATAATTTTAATTAATATAATAATGTATAGGATTAGTTTATATTCGTTATTATCGAAAACAATAAGACTGATTGTAACATAAAAAACTAAAAAGAAAGATAAAAAACAATTACAAATTGCTCAACCAATTCGATGTATATTTATGTATCCATGTTTTTTGTGTGTTCATATGTACAATGGAACATCAAGATTAAATTTATCATAGATCCAATTTCAAATATGTATCTCATTATAAGAGAAAAAGAGACAATATTATAACTCTTAACTTCTATTACCTTTCATGTTTTCAATATTTAAATCAAAATTGCTGTGAATTTAAATGAAAAGAAAATATTATAGAGCGCCCTCGCTCTATCACATGATAACTATAAGTAATGTATAGAATTAGTTTATATTAGTTATTCTTGAAAACAATAAGACTGATTGTAACTTAAAAAACTAAAAAGAAAGACAAAAAACAATCTCATATTGCTCAACCAATTCGATGTATATTTATGTATCCATGTTTTATGCGTTCATATGTACAATGTACCTTCAAGATTGAATTTTCGTAGATTCAATTTCAAATACGTATCTTATTATAAGAGGAAAAGAGACAATATTTTAACTCTTAACTTTTATCTACCTTTCATTTTTTCAATATCTAACTCAAAATTCTGTGAACTTAAATGAAAAGAAAATCTTATAGAGCGCTCTCGCTCTATCACATATTAACCAGTTGTGTTGACCATTGGTTATTTAGTTTTAAGTAGTATTAGTATTATGTATATATGTATATTTATGTGACATGTCGTCAAAGAAAAAGTCTATGTATACTCTCTCCTGAGCAAGAGCAGTCAGACTATGTTCAAATAAAGCCACGAGGCGTTCCATTTTAACTGTCAAAGCAGGCAATACATTATAGCCGCAGTTATACTTAAGTTATCGATAAGGTAAATACCTCATTGTAAAATTTTTATAAAGACTCAATAAAGAATATTCTATTCTATTCTATTCCTCTTTTACATCTATTCCTTCATTCTTACATTCCCAAAACTATGTCTGCCATCATTCCCAAAACTATGTCTGCCATCATTCCCAAACCTATGTCTGCATTCATTCCCAATCAGTATCTTTTTGAATAAAGACCTAATACACAAAAAGACAATTTACTTTTATTTTCATTAATTCTTTTGCGAATCATAAGTTTACAGTATATGGGTATAGGACTGACATAAGTAAATACTATCAACTCCATTATGACGACCCATGCAAAAATAATCTCTTATGTTATTTTGTTTCTGGCATGCAACATCATCGAATATAAATATTGAATTATTTTTCGCGTCTGATGGAGACATTATCTCGGAATTATTTGAGAGTTCATTGTATTCCATTCCTTTCACGGATGTAATCAGCTTTTTGAGATATATATATTTTGGTTGATGTAAGGATTTAGAATAAATATAAATATTTTCAAATTTTAATCCATTCGGGTCGAGAAGAATACTAAGCATAACATTTGTTTTTCCACAGTTTGATGGTCCAACGATAATTCCTCGAATACTGTTTGGGAATAATGAACCATGTTTTTTTTTTATTTTGACTTTGGAATCAAAGTTTTTTACTTTAATAACTTCTGACTGCTTTACGAAGCGCATAATGACGACTGATAGCTTTTACAATAAAACATAGCATTTTTATATGATTATATTCATATATGTTTCAACCTCCAAGTAGGAAGGTACAAAAATTATAATATGATTGAGCACAACGTTCGAAATCATAATCATAATAAAAGAAAATCAATTGAAGGAAAGGGGCTTTTGAATACGGTTATAGACAAATTGCCATTTGAGCTACATCTTCCTTTATATAATTATTGTGGTCCCGGAACTAAATTGGAAAACGATTACGTAGAGGAGATAAGGGGATTAATCAACTGGATGAGGCTTGTCGTTTGCATGATATTGGATATTCTAAGAGTAGCTCTGCCCCAGATCGACACGTTGCTGATAAAATTCTAACTGAGCAAGCGTGGAAACGATTTAAAGCAAACGACTCTTCAACGTCTGAAAAGTTAAGCAGCCTTTTGGTCACCAACATGATGAAGGCGAAAACAAAGTTCGGTATGGGTAATAAAGAGAATAAAAAAAAAACTAGCCGAGCTGGTAAACAAAAGAAGCAGCCTTGTAAGAAAAATATTTTTAAAAAGGCCATAACTGAAGCAAGAAATGCTATTAAGAGTAATATCAATTTTTGTGGTACAACATCTATGGCAAATATTGATCTGAAAGCTGCAAAAAATGTTTTTAAAAATAAAAAAAAAAACAAAATATACAAACTCCAAGAATAAGAGAGGTGGTTTTCTTCCATTTCTAGCTCCTATTCTATCTGGTTTATCAGCTGTTGGATCTTTAACAGGTGGAGTTGCCGGAGTTGCAAAAGCACTCAATGACGTTCATGTTACTAAAGAACTTTTGAAGAAAACAAACGACATAATAAGGCAATGGAGGCAGTCGCTATTCAAGGGAAGGGTTTACACTTGAAACCATATAAAAATGGTCTTGGTTTATTTCTAAACACACCTAATACAAAAAACTGATTGATTTGCTGCCTAAGAGACCCTTAAACAATCATGATATTCTACGGTTTGGAGAGAAACATCTCAAGCACTTTAGAGGAGTTTTTATGCGAGACTTATTACCAAAAACCTCTATGGATCAAGAGTGTGGCGTTATAAATTTGGATAGTGAAGCTGGTATGGGTACTCATTGGGTAGCATATATTAGAAATAAAAAATATAATATTATAAAGTATTTTGATAGTTTTGGTAATTTAAGACCACCAACTGAAGTAATAGACTATCTTGGGAATCAAATAAATTATAATTATATTCGAGAACAAGATTTTGATACATTTATATGTGGACATTTATGCTTAAGATTTTTATTAGACCAATGTTGTAATGTTTTCAAAAGTTTAAATAAAAAATGAATAAAACCATGTGAACACATTAAAACTGTCTCATTTTTCTTTTAACCAGGATGTCGCTAACATTAATGATATATATGGAGTACTACTTTGTAACACCACTGTATTTTAGTACACAAGGTATATTCTTATCGGCATCTCTCTTATCATATTCTCTTATCATTATCTCTTATCTTTAGTATGTAAGCATGTACCTAATTAGAGTAAGTTATGTAATAATAAAGTTAGTCTTCAACTGATCGTCGTGGTTTCATTTACCTCCACTCCTATTGTTATCGCATATACGAAATTGGCGACGAGGGTAACTGGAAGTTTTTTTTTTTATGTAAGCTTAATTTGCGGTAGTTTATAAGCCGATGACAAAAGTAAAATCGGAAGATCTTAATAACGGCACTGTTAAAATGTCAAGTTTTATTGGACGCATTGAATACTTCAATGTAGGTGATGACTTTAATAGTTATATTGAGCGGTTAAATCATTTATTAAAGCTCAACAAAATCACGACTGATGAAGACAAGGTTTCATTTTTGATCGGAGTAGGAGGTGGAGATTTATACACTATCTCCAAGACATTGGTTGCGCCGAAAAGTCCAGATGAGTTGAAATATGCTGAGTTGGTAAATAAGCTAAAAGCGCATTTCCAACCCAAAAGAAATACGACGGCAGAGCGTTTTAAATTTTTGAACCGCAATCAGGAGTCGGATGAAAAACTGTCCGATTACATTGTGGTGATTAAGCAGTTGGCAGATACCTGTAAATATGGGAGTTTTTTAGAGGAAGCACTCAAAGACAGGTTACTTATGGGTATACAAAACAAAAAGATCAAATCCAAACTTATAGACATTGGAGATTTAACGTTTGAGAAGGCGTGTGAATCCGCATTAAATATGGAGATGATTGCGCTCGAGATGGTTCACATGAGTGGAGCACCATCGTCAGGGGCTTTGAATTCTATGAAAGCTAAACATTCACATGAGGCAAGTGGTTCAAATTCAAAGTGTCAGGAGAACTTGAAGAAACAAGGGTATGATGGAAAGCATGGTTCGAGGTCAAGATGGTCTAATTTGGCTGAGGTGCAATGTAATTTTTGCAAAAAATGGGGCCATGTGCAAAAGTACTGTTTTCTGAAGAATAACAGTAGAGGTAGATCAAAGAGCAGAGCGAGATCCAGAAACAGCTATAACAGTAATAACGGAAGCAGAGGTAATAGAGTTAGTTACATTGATAATTTAGATAGCGAAAAATATGAGCCTAATGATTTAGGTTATATTAATAATTTGCAAACAGAAAATAATCCTTTATTTTTCAATTTAATTTTTAATGGTGAATGTATAAAGATGGAGCTGGATTCAGGGGCTTGTACCTCGGTCATGCATGTTAGCACATTTAAATCTTTATATCCAAACGTTGAAATCTTAAAAAGTAATCGGTCTTTAAATGTTATTTCGGGAGACAAGGTAGAGATTGTTGGTTGTATTGAGGCTTTGGTTAGTTTGTCGCGGGGAAGTGAGTCGGTTGGTTTGGAATTGATCATAGTTGAGGGCCCAAAAGTGTTTGTACCCCTTCTTGGAAGAACGTGTTACCGGAATGGAAATCTAGGTTGGTTAGTGAAATTAGATGCGATAATTTAAAGGGTTCAGGTAGTGTTTCAGATTTAGTGAAATGTTATAAAAACGTGTTTCATGGTGATAAAAAAGATTGCATCAGGCATTTTAAAGCAAAAATTCTTTTGAAACAAAATAGTGTTCCCGTGTTTTTCAAACCGTATACAGTGCCTTTTGGGGTTAGAGATAAGGTGGAAAAAGAAATTAAGAAAATGGTATCCGAGGGAATTATATATCCTGTACGTTATAGTGACTGGGCTTCCCCAGTAGTGGTTGTAGTGAAACCGAATGGTGACATTCGGCTGTGTGTCGATTGTAAAATGACAATTAATCCATGGGTTCGTACGGATCATTCTCCTATGCCACTATCTGAAGACATTTTTGCCAGTTTGCATGGTTCCTCATGTTTTTGCGTCTTAGATTTAGAAGGAGCCTATCAACAGGTCGAAGTAGATGAAAATTGTCAAGAATTCCTTACCATTAATACCCACCTTGGTCTTTTTAGATTTCGTCGTTTAATTTTAGGTCTAAAGTCAGCTCCTGCTGCGTTCCAATCGATAATGGATGATATTTTGAAAGATATTCCCAAGGTCAATTGTTATATTGATAATATTATCATCGGAGGTTCAGATGAAAAAGAATGTAAAAAGAACTTATTAGAGGTTTTAGAAAGGCTGAATAAGTACAATGTCAGGGTCAAGTATGAAAAATGTCAATTTTTCCAAAAGGAGATTTTTTATTTAGGTCATGTGGTGAATGGCGATGGTATTAAGCCTAGTCCGAAGAAGCTGGAAGCTATTCGAGAAGCTCCGAGACCCAAAAATGTCACTCAGCTCAAGTCGTTTTTAGGAATTTTGAATTACTATGCACGTTTCATACCAAATTTGTCGTCGGAGTTGAAGGATTTATATGTTTTGACAAGAAAAAATGTTAGTTTTGAGTGGTCTGATAATTGTGAAACCGCATTTAAAAAAAGTAAAGATTTAATTTTAAATAACAACCTTCTTTACCATTACGACCCTGAAAAGGAAATTGTTTTGCATTGTGACGCAAGCCCATACGGTGTAGGTGGAATTTTGTCACATATTATTAATGGTGTTGAAAGGCCGGTATTGTTCGCCTCTAGCACTTTAAGTTCTTCGGAACAAAAGTACTCGCAACTTCATCGGGAAGAGTTGGCCATTATTTTTACAGTGAAGAAATTTCACAAGTATATTTATGGCAAAACTTTTACCATATACTCAGATCACCAGCCATTAAGAGAGATTTTTAACCCAAACAAGTCTACGCCAGCAGTGGCTGCGGCAAGGCTTAATCGTTGGGCAGTGATTTTGAGTATGTATGATTATAAGATTGTTTATAAAAAAGGTTCACATATGTCAAATGCTGATGGTCTCTCTCGACTTCCTTTATCTTACCCTACTGAAGTAGAAGAAGATAGTATAAGTTCGATTAAATGTAATGAGTATCTTAATGTAAAATTTTCAGATATAGCCAAGGAATCAGAGAAGGATTGGAAAATAAGAAGCGTTTTGAATATGATTCAGTCAGGTTGGCCAAGTAGTGTGGGAGAAAGTTTAAAGAAATACTTTTACAAGCGGTTGTTGTTGCTGGAAGAAAGAGGTTGTTTGTTTTATGGTGAGCGTTTGGTTATACCGGATGTGGTTCAGAGGTCCATTTTAGATCTTCTTCATGAGTCTCATGTTGGAGTGGTGCGTATGAAGATTCTAGCGCGAAAATATTTTTGGTGGCCAGGCATTGATTCTGACATTGAGAATTTTGTTTTAGAGTGTAGGTCGTGTAATTTGTGTCACAACAAACCTGTTTCAAATCAGCATGTATCGTGGCCTGAATCGAAGGTATTTTTTGAGCGGATCCATTTAGATTTTTTTTATTTGAAAGGTTGTACGTATTTAATTATCGTTGACAGTTATACCAAATGGATAGATGTAAAATTAATGAAATATACAAATGTAGAAAGTTTGATTGCGATGTTAAGGCCTATTTTTACGTATTTTGGTTTACCTTCTGTTTTGGTGTCAGACAATGGTCCACCGTTTAATTCGGGATCGTTTGAAGTTTTTTGCAAGAATAATAATATTAAGTGCTTTAAAAGTCCGCCTTATCATCCGCAATCAAATGGAGCCGCCGAAAGGGGAGTACAAACTGTTAAAAGCTCTCTAAAGAAATTATTTACGGATCCCAACTATGAAAATTTCCCAGTTGAACGACTTATTTTTAATTTTCTTTTAAAGTACTGTTCCACGCCCTCGACTACAACTTTGCTGTGTCCGAATGAACTTATATTTAAAGTAAAACCTAAGACACTTCTTGATGATGTTAACCCTAAAGCCCGTGAGGGTGGCGATGAAAATCAAAATAAAGATACCGCAGCGGTCAAAATTGAAAAGTCCAAAGCTCCAACATTATGCAAAAACCAAAATAATATAAAATCTCTAAGTGTAGGTGAAAAAGTTTTATATAAAATGAAATACAATAATTTGTACAGTTGGATTCCTGGAATCATTGTTAAGAAATTAGGAAGAGTTGTGTATTCTGTAAACATTGATGGAAATCATAAAATGGCTTATATATCGCAGTTAAAAAAATGTAAATTCAAAAATGTAACATTTGCACCGTCAACTATCAAAAACAAAAGACTAGTTAGATGTAATGTTCCGTGTAGTAAAAGAAGATCGGTTTCTCTTTCTGAATTACCGAGAAGATCGGCTAGATTGAATCCAACTATAAAAGAATTGTGAAGTGATATAGAAAGATGGAAAATGAATTATAAATGAATTATGAAAAAAAAATTATAATAATTTATTTAAATATAATCATTGTAATTATTTGAACTGAAATTTGTATAATTGTTAATTTTAAAAAAGGGGAAAAAGGACAACAAAATATTATTTAAATGAAATTTTATTTTTATATTTTATCTTCTTATTTTTGGAAAAAAAATTTAAGTTTAATTGAAGGAATTCATAAACATTATTTTATTTAATGTATACGTACATATATATTTGATTAACTTTTTTAGTTAAAGTTTTTATTAAGTTTGGGGGAGTGATATATATGGAGTACTACTTTGTAACACCACTGTATTTTAGTACACAAGGTATATTCTTATCGGCATCTCTCTTATCATATTCTCTTATCATTATCTCTTATCTTTAGTATGTAAGCATGTACCTAATTAGAATAAGTTATGTAATAATAAAGTTAGTCTTCAACTGATCGTCGTGGTTTCATTTACCTCCACTCCTATTGTTATCGCATATACGAAAATTAACATTAAGTGCTAATGAATCAAGTCTCAATGCAGAATATTTTCCACCAATTGTACTGAAATCTAATTATGTTTGCGGGCTTATAGATTTTCAAACATATAACTCTATACCAAATGTAGATGAGTTTAATAATTTAATACATGTGGGCGATAAAGTTATCTCGCTTCCTATTGGTTCATATGAGATAGAAGATATAAATAATTTAATACAAACAAAACTTAATGAAATTAACAAAAAAAAAAATTGAAAAAAAAGTGAATTTAAAATCAAGGCCAATATAAACACTCTAAAATGTGAAATTTTTAGCTCGGAAGATATTGACTTCTGTAAACCGAATTCAATTGGATCTCTTTTAGGATTTAGTAAGAAACTGTTGAAGGCAAATAGGCAATATGAATCAGATCTCTTCGTCGATATAAATAGAGTTAATGCCATACGCATTGAATGTAATATTATAGATGGAACGTATATTAACAATCAAAAAATATTTTACATGAATTTGCTGTTAAAGTAAGTCCAGGCTATAAAATCATAGAACTTCCGAAAAATGTCATTTATTTACCCGTGAACGTCAGACGAATAACATCGTTGTGTTTAAAGTTTATAGATCAAGACGGAAAAGTTATAAATTTTAGAGGAGAGACATTAACGGCTCGATTACATTTACAACCGCAGCCATGATTGTATATGAAAATATAATTACCACAATCCCATATAAAAACAACGCCGAAAATAATTCATTACTCAATCAAGCTTCGAACTCAGCCGCGGTAACACATAATCTTACAAAACATAATCAGGATTTTTTACTCTCATTGGGGTACCTATATCATAAAATATTGAAAATCAAAAACAAAATATAACAATATGTTGAACATTTTCCAAGAGCCCGAAATCTATGAAAGTGTTTCTAAATATGAATATCATACTTACTCACCATATCAAAACAATTTTGAAAAAATGATATCGTTCAGATTTGCACACAACATCAACATCTTAATGTTCTTCCTTCGGAAAGTTTTCTATATGTTAAAGGATCACTATCGAGGACAGATGGAAAAGAAATAGTCAGCACAAGTCTTGTAAACAATGCAATGGCTTTTCTCTTCGACGAAATACGTGCTGAATGGAAAGGAAATTGATTACAATCGAAATGTGGGGATTACAACAACAATCAAAAACTATTTATCGTTGACAAAAAATGAGAGTGATATGCTTTTAAATACTTCATGGTCTCCTGATTCAGTTATTTATTTGAACCCATTTCATTTTAACTACTGCATTCCATTGAATAAGCTTTTGGGTTTTGCCGAAGATTATAAAAAAATTATTCCCAATGCTCGTCATGATCTAATTCTCACTCATTCTAGGATGGATGAAAACGCTATAATCTCCCCAACTGATGAAAATATACAAGTAAAACTACATAAGGTACAGTGGAGAGTACCACACGTGACTTTATCAGATTCGATGAAATTAAATGTATATAAATCTATAAATGCAAATAGTTTTATGAAAATTGCTTTCCGAAACTGGGGTCTCTATGAGTATCCCATGCTATCAAGCTCTGACCATCACATCTGGAACGTTAAAACAACAACGCAAATAGAAAAACCTCAATACATTGTATTTGCACTACAAACTGGGAAAAATAAAAATCTGGCTATTGATCCTACAACGTTTGATCATTGTAATCTAACAGACTTAAAAGTGTATCTAAACTCTGATGTATATCCTCATGAAGATCTTAATATTTCTTTCGAAAGAAATAGATATAGCTTGTTCTACAAAATGAATACGGATTTTCAAAGAACTTACTACAATAAAACCAACACTGAACCTTTGATTTCTTGGGATCTATTTAAATCCCGTGCTCCAATTTTTGTTATAGACTGCAGACATCAAAATGAGACTTTGAAAACAGGACCTATCGATATACGCTTGGAGATGAGAACATCAAAAAACATTCCTGCAAATACTTCAGCTTATTGCCTCATGCTTCATGATCGGATTATTGAATACAATCCACTTGACCAAGTTGTTAACAGAATTTTCTAAGGATTATTATTATTTTGTAATTTTTCAATGTAAACCTAAAAATAAAACCAGAAAATATATAAATAAAATATATTATTAAAAAAAAAAAAAAAAAGAATCATGTGTTATTATTCAAGATTTGCTCATGCCATCTAATTTACATCACCACTTCAAAATAATATAGGAATATCATAACATTTGTATGTTTATTCATTTGCTATTAAGGGTAGGAAAGTAGTCATATACAGTATATGATCCTAAATGTTGTATTACATATTGTAAAAGATTTCTTTGGGGTGAAAAGTAACTAATGAAAAGAAGTATTGGGGTGATAATGCATGCTTATAACATACTGATTGCTGATAGTAGAACACTAGAGTTTTTCACTGCATTCATTCATGTGGTTACCCTTATCATAAATTTATATTGTTGACACTTGGGATATCATCGGTGTAAATAAGGAAGCAGTAGGATAAATTTATGTATTGCGATCATCATGAATACATATTTTAATTGTCGGCATCCGTCCCTATAGATAAAATAATGTGTTGACCTTATTGACGTACATTTGTATTCCGCAATAAAAATAACCCCTGGACCATTTTTCAGGATTTTAATGATAAGGGCCGGGGTTTAGTAATATTATTGACATGATGCTAGCAAAGCAATAGATAAAGGTATAGCCCTATTAGACAAATGTATGATATGATGGTAGTGAGGTATGAGGCTTTTGTTACACTAATTATTACCTCAATCCAGGAAAAATCCTAAAGCAATAGATATAGATGGTCACGTCCTATAAGTCAAATGAGTAACATGATGGTAACGATGTATCAGGGTCTTGATATATCAATGCACGTATTATAATCGTAAATTTTAATTGCCGGCATTCATCCTTATAGAAATATAGTGTTGATCCTATTTGATTTTTATTTCTGATGACTTTTAACATCCTTATAATTTATTGAAAGTGTGCTATGAAAACCATAGGGTCTCTGAAAATGTGTGGATTGTAATGGTCTGCATACAATTACTTATGTTTGTATGTGTATTTTTTCCCCCTCTTTTTTTTTGTATAAATACTTTGAGCATTATCATCATAATCATCAGTAATAGAAGATAGAACTACCATGGAACACCAACATTCAAAAATTGTACAAGAGATGGAAGACTGGATGAAACAATATAGCTGCCAATGCTGGGAGTTCCAGCAGTTGCAGGATGCCGCTTGGGAGGAGGTTGGTAGTGTGGACACTACCAACATTGATAGCCTTATGGCAGTGGCCCACCTGCTTTATTCTCTGCGAATAAAGGCTTTTAAAGGGGGGTTTGATGTAAGCCCCCTACCAGACACAATAAATATTTTTTTAAATATAAAAATTTAAAATAAAAAATAAAAAAAAAAATATTTCAAAAAAAAAAATAAAAATAAAATGTCTTCCTTTTCTTCTTCACTCTTCCTCATTTCATAAGAAGATTTGAAAAATGTATCTTACGACGTTTCCCTGTTTTAATATTATCCTCTTGTTGTGATTCTTCTCTTTTAATATTTCCAACCAATTTTTTCAACGGCTCAACGATGGGTTTGAAAGTGTTTTCCAACTCAGTTTTTCGCATCATTACGTTAATTTTACGTTTTTGCGTTTTAACGTGAATGTGAATTTTACGTTTTAACGTGAATTTTACGTTGTTTGCGTTCTAACGTGAACTTGAATTTTACGTTTTTACGTTCTAACGTGAACGTGAATTTTACTTTTTTACGTTCTAACGTGAACGTGAATTTTACGTTTTTACGTTCTAACGTTTGCTTATCATGGTCCAGAACCCAAAATAATACCGGTAACTAACGTTTGCTAAGCATGGTCCAGAACCCAAAATAATACCGGTATCTAACGTTTGCTAAGCATGGTCTAGAACCCAAAATAATACCGGTATTTATCAGAGATCGGAACCCCGGTGATGCCGGTATTTAGCATAGATCAGAACCCCGGTGATACCGGTGGCCCAGAACCCTCTAGTTACAACTACTATCATAAATTATTTGTTGTTATTCTCGACTAAGTCGTTTATCTTATTTTCGATTATTATTTTATCATTATGATCAGGAGATCCTGCAGTATATTTCCAAATAGTACCGATTGTTTCGACAGCTCTTTTATTACGATTAGTGAAAGTTAATTGGTCTTATAGGGTTTCGATAATAGAGAAATCTATTACGTGTTTTTAAGTGTATGGAGTACCAGGGTATTCCGTTTGATCGTGATGCTTTATCAAAGCTTGTTTGGATTCGCGTTTTATTTGTCTTATATTAGTTAGATTTGTAACATGAAAAAGATTTGCATCATCTTCGTATATTAAAACATTTTTATTATTAATTAACAAATAATTTTCTCTTGAATAATCGATTACTTGAGCTGCACAAGCTGTGATTGTTAACAGTAAGAGGAACATTTTCTGAAATTATTGAATTATTTTTAAATTATCTTTATGAATTTCTCTTCGATTTCTTAATTTAATAGTATGACCTAAATCTTCTTTTACAATAATTTTCTTGAATTTGGGTTTTATTTTTCCCCATCTTTCATTAGTTGTTTTTTCATATGCAATACAATTTTCTTCTAGTGGAATTTGTTTTCTTTTTTTATTAAATGTTCTTAAAGTTTTTTCTTGTGCTGTTTTTAATTTATTGAAAGCATCTGAATGGTTTTTCATTAATAACAGAATGTATAGTTTTATTGTATTCTAAAACTGATTTGGTTAGTACTTCTTCTAAGTCTACTATTTTAAATTGTTCTATAATGCATCTAGCTAATTCTTGGATTGTGCTGTACACTCTTTCTACTTGTCCATTTGATAATGAATGTTTTGCTGGAACATAATACATGTCTATTTTTTGACGTTCCATTAACGTTTTGAATGGTTGGCTTGTAAATGTCGGGTCGCAAGTTATGTTAGTACAATTAGGAAATGTTTGTAAAATTTCTAAAACTTTGATGCCCATGTTAAGTTTGTTTTCTATGATTTTTATTACTAAAAATTTAGAATATCCATCTTTGCAAGTTATGCCTTTCAATTTTTCGAACAACATTACATCTAAGTGTAAGGATTCCCCATTGGGGCATTTCACGTGAAGCGGACAGGGAAAAAAAAGTGACATCTTGGATTTCGCTCATATTTAGGTCAATTACAGTATTTGAGAATATAAAAAAGTAATTTAATTTTTTTTATTCTACGGCACTTAGTTTAGGAATTACGGACTACCAAAAAATTGACCCACTATGAAAAGCCATTATTTTAAATCAGTGCTGTAGGTATTAGATATAAAGTAAAAATATATTGTAGGTATGTTTTAACAAGAAAAAATGTGTATTATTTTTGTGATAAAGTCGGTGCAAAAAAAATTTTTTTTTTCTTGCTCAAAACCGGAAGTAAAGTTTTCAAAGTAAAATTTCAGTAACTTCGACCATTTTTTTTTTAATTTTTATTTCTGCAAAATAAAGATAAAACTATGTAGATATTACATAAAAAGTTTCAAAATGGAGACTTAAGTCGTTTTAGAGATATGGAACATTATGTCTCACAGAGCGTATTGCACGCGTAGCCAGGTTGGGGCGGTTGGACGAAATTTACTTTCCTATATTTGTCAATTTATTCGAAACATTGATACGTTTTCAACTAACTTTCAATTCTTTATTGTACATACGTTTTTGTGCGTGATAACATTTACTTTGTAATTTAGATAAAATAGTTATTTACGATACTAGTGTAGTAAAACAGAAAAAGGCCGAGATCACAGAATTTTAAGGCCCGAGCCGCAGGCGAGGGTCGTTAATATGTGATCGAGGGCTTTTTCTATTACTTTTCTATTACTGTGTGCCCTTGTATGAATTTGTTCTATTATTATTAGTTGGTCGTCTTTCTGTGTTATATCATTGACGAAATGTTTGCAACGAATGAATTTATTTGTAAATGTTTTAAAAACATCTTTTAGTTCATACATAAATTACCTCTGCATGAGTTAATAATGCTACTGTTCCTGGTTCAAGGAATTCTTTGAACAATTGTATTAATTGTGAAGGGTCTGAATATTCTATTAGGTGCCTTTTTTTGTTAGGAAATGGATTCAGTTGTTCATGGATGAATTCTGAAGATTTATTAACAACAATTTGTTGGTTAAATTGATTTATAGGTTTGTTTAATATTTCAATGTTATCATGTTCACTGCTTTCGGCTGAGTGCGTTGTAGCGTGGTTTGATGATGAGTCAGATATTTGATTAAGGTTTTGTCTAGATAATGCATCTGCTACTATGTTTGTGGTTCCAGGTTTATAAATGAATTTTGGTGCATATTCCTCGATAATACTATGCCACCTTTTCATTTTCGAATTCGGGTTTCTTTTAGAAACAGCGTAAGTTAAGGGTTGGTGATCCGTGTGGATCTCGAGGTTTGTGATACCGTAAAGGTAATTTCTTAGATTTTTTAGTGCATAAACGATAGCGTTGAGCTCTTTCTCGTTTGTGGCATAACATTGTTCGGTTTTGTTTAAGGTTTTTGATATGAAGGTGATTGGTTTCCCATCTTGGGATAAAACTGCACCAATTGCATCGTTAGAAGCAACGGTTGTTAAGTAAATTTCTTTTCAAAGTTTGGCTGTGTAAGCTCGACTTCGTGCATTAAATATTCTTTAAATATATTAAATGCTTTGACCGCATTTTCATCTAATATTATTTCAGTTTTTTTGCTACATGTGTAGAAATTTGTCCATTTTCACTTTTTAAATAATTTGTAAGGGGTTTTACTATATTGACAAAGTTTTTTATAAATTTTCATCATTATCTGATGGAATCCAGATTCAAGGTCGAGGGTTGAAAAATATTTTGCTTTTCCTAGGTTAGAGAGTATAACACTTGTATCGGGTATTGGGTATTCATCCAATACAGTGTGTTCATTCAATTTTTTGAAATCAATTACAAGGTGGTTTTTTGGCGTTCCGTCTTCATTTGTTCCTTTTTTAGGAACGACCCAAACGGGGCTGTTATAAGGACTTTTGGAAGGCCTTATTATATTTTTATTTAATAAATCCTGAATCTCGAGGTTCACAAATTTATTAATGCTTAACGGGTAAGGATATTGTTTCGTCCATATAGGCTTTTCTGTATCTGTACGGATTTCAGCGATAACATCGGTCCTAAATGGCAAAGTCATATCAATGCTTGAGTGGATATCCGTAATCCTTTAAGTCATTGATTCAACCAGTCTTTCTATGTCAATATCTTTTATATTATTTACCTTTTTACTTAATTCTTTTTCGTTGAAAAATATTTTTTCACATTTTTTATTATATTTAATAATTTTATTTTCTAAATCAATTTTTGCATTTATATCACTAAGTAGGTTGATGCCGATAAGCGCATCGAATTCTTAATTCGATTCGTAAATCTCGTGATTGTATTAAATAGTAATACTTCGTGATAGGTTTTTTATTATTATTTCTCCATTTGGAGTGAGGGCTCGTTTAAATATAGGCAGGCTAATTTCTTCAATGTTCAAATGGTAGACATGTGCATTCAAGGGGACACAAGCGTCCACAGGTTTTTCTCAAAACCCACCTCTGTCTATCAACTCCTACTCTCACCTCCCCGTGGTGAACATCGGGTGTCTAGTACCTCAACTGGAGATTTGGTTCCAACCCCAGTGGAAAGTTGTTGGGGGCAGCAAACGAGAGAGGGGGGAGAGGTGCGTCCACTAAGGCACCTCTCCTTATACAGACGGCAGCGGAGGAATTGCCGAGATGGAATCAACGGTGGCGTCTTCAGTTCCAGTAAGGCTGAACTACTTAGTGAACACCTTATTGGGCTTCTACGACTTATTCGGAGCCCAGGTCTATAAGGGCCGGTTTATCTGGCTCCCCATCCTTGGAGTTATACTAAGGATCTGGCCCTCCAGGTTGGGGGTTGTGCCGTCGAGGTGACTTCCTGAACACTTAAGATCTCATAGTTGCGAAGCACCAACAAGCCTCGGATACGGACGGATTTACTGTTGACAACCTAAGCAAACGAATTAAGGACAACGAACTTCGGATATGCACGTGGAATGTTAGGTCCCTTAATAGACCACGTGCAGCCGAAGAATTAGCGGAGGCCCTAGACTGCTATAAAGCAGACATCCCGCCATCCAGAAAATACGATGGGAAGGGCCGGGCAAACAGAGGATGAAAAACTGCAATATTTACTATGATGACTGCTACCGAGAAAACCAAAAGCGCTTATTTGGATGGGGCTTTGTAATTGGAGCCAGACTTAGGCAACAAGTCTTGAGCTATAGGTGCATCAACCACCATCCGCATCAAGGCTAAATTCGGCAACATTAGCCTGATATGCGCGCACGCCCCCACAGAAGAGAAGGATGACACCACCAAAGATATGTTCTTCGAGCTTTTAGACAAAACATATGAGCAGTGTCCTAGCTACGATATTAAAATTGTCCTGGACGATTTTAATGCCAAGCTAGGAAGGCAAGCTATTTTTGGTGGAATAATCGGGAAAACAGCCTGCACGACAACACTTCCGACAACGGATTCAGGCTCATAGATTTTGCTGCGGGGCGAAACGTCATGGTAGCCAGTACTTGTTTTCCACACCACCTCAACATCCTCAAATGAACTTGGAGATCTCCAGATCAATCTACCGTCAACCAGATTGACCATATTGCGATCGACGCCAGACACGCTTCCAGCATCATGGATGTCCTAACTTTCCGAGGAGCTAACATCGACTCGGACCACTACCTTGTTTTAGCCAAGGTAGCACTTCGGGTTTCCAGGCCCAAGGCAAAACGGGGAGATGCTGGGAGTAGGTACAACGTCGAACGGCTACAATCGCAAGAGATCGTTAAATCCTTCTTCGACCGAGTTACAAGTAACCTCTCTCGAAGTTCTGTGCCGCCAACACAATATATCGAAAACCTGTGGCAACATTGCCAAGATGCACTCAGAGAAGCCGCCTCTGACGTGCTGGGTTTCAAGCAACCACCAACAAGGAACCCCTGGTTTGATGAGGAATGTCGGCAGGCAAATGCAGCCAAACAACAGGCACGCAAAGCGGCACTGCATAAAAGGACGAGAGCTGCTCAGTGTTCATGAGCTCTATGAGCAGAAGAGGCGAGAGGAACACTGAATTCTCAGAAGTAAAAAGAGAGAGCATGAGAAGCGTGCGGTCGAAGATGTTGAGAGGTTTAAAAGCAGGAATGAAGTTCGCAAGTTTTCGCAGGTAAAACGAAATTCACAAGTACATAAACCTAGAACCGAAGGCTGCAAAGACGAAAGTGGAAACATCATAGTGGAACCGCAGTCAATGTTGAGGATATGGAAGGACCACTTCTGCAGACTGTATAACGGCGACAACGAACCGAATTCCGCTATCAGGCAGGATGATCCATTCAACATAGACGACGAAAGCCAACAATCGCGTCCTCCCGACTTAGACGAAGTAAATATTGCTATATCTAAGCTGAAGTCTAACAAAGCCGCTGGAGCGGATGGCTTGAATGCCGAGCTCTTTAAAGCAGCTGGAGATAAGTTGGTTAGGAGCATGCACCAACTTATCTGTAAGATATGGTGGGAAGAAAGCATGCCCGATGAATGGAACCTCAGTATTGTTTGCCCGATCCTGAAAAAAGGAGACTCTCTAAACTGCACCAGCTATAGAGGAATCAGTCTACTTAACATCGCTTACAAAATCTTCTCTGCAGTAATATGTGAACGTCTAAAGCCCATCGTTAACAACCTGATAGGTCCTTATCAGTGTGGTTTTAGACCAGGAAAGTCCACAGTCGATCAAATATTCACATTACGGCAGATCCTGGAAAAAACCCAAGAACACCAAATCGACACCCACCATCTTTTCATCTATTTCAAGGCCGCATATGAAAGTATATAAATTAAATTTTCCTTAGATATTTTCTTTAAAAAAATATAACTTTATTTGTCGAGATTCAAACTTAAACTAAACTACAATTGAATTCTTAATTCTAAAATCACCTATTGCCTCAGGTGAGTGTCCGGTGCATATCCGCTGTTGCCGACGCTAGGTCAGCCGAATTGATGACGCTCGTGTGAAACGTTGACCTAGTTAGTTTCCCACGCGAAGCTCTGCTTTCCAACTTATTTAGCGTTAACTTCTCCTGTCTTAAAATAATGCGTCCTCGCATTTTTACAGGATATTGTAAAGACTGGGATATTTTTGTAAGGATGATGGTGATAATTGATGGGATTCACCTTGATTTGTTATCGTTATTATAGGTTGTGTTGATATCGGATTATTGTTGGATGTTCTGGATTTGTATCGTATAAATATTATGACGATGAATACGACTATAAATATGAGGTGGGTTGTTATCTGGTGTACGTCTTTTTCTAGCTGTATCTTGGTAAGATGCTGTGTGTTTTTTGTATGCAATTCTTTCATAAGTTCCAGCGATAGGACTTCCTCTACTGCAAGGTCTGAATAAGTTGGATGTAATGTTGGGTGCAAAGCTTGAATATTGACAATTTCTTGAGCAGCGTACTTTTGGTTATTGATCATTATTGTTTCGTTGTGAAATTTGACTAAGTAGTTTCCGTTAAGCGATTGCGTGTGGTTATTAGCTTCTATTGTACCGTTAAATTGATTAAGGATGACAAGTCCTGCTGATACTTCCTCAACCTGAGCAATATGTTGGCTATTTGTGGAGTTATATGATGCATTTTTATTTTCTAATAAGCCTATTATACACTTATTACTATTTAAATCTAATAAATCGGTTTGTTTACAAAGAGTAATATCTTCGATTTGTTTACAATTATTTATTATACCATATGAATCGTCAGTTGTGAGAACGGAATAAGTCCACTTTTTTTCAAAATTCACTTTTTGATGCAGATGTTATCTTTAGACGTAGACACATCTTCTAGGTCGAAAAAAAACAAAAAAATTATTTTGGTTGTCGAAGTTATAGGGGGTAAAAAATTTCATAAGTTTGAAGAACAGAATAAGTCCAGGACTTATTCTGTTCTCAAAACTTATGGAATTTCGTGTACATTTCTTGTAAGGGAAAACTAATTATTTTTTTAATTCAGCTTTGACAGGTCACTAGGAAAACGATTTGGAATTTCCCAAGTTCTGTTAATGAAATGTAAGATTTTACGAACTTTATGAAAGAAAATAAAAAAATGTATGTTTTTTCAAACTGTGCGAAAAAGTGTCCGGATCGTTATTTTTTCATCAATATCTAGTTTGGTTTTTAATATTAGAGAGTAAACTATTTTGAGTTTTACAGTTTTTGAAAAACAGTAATTTTTGCTTATAAATATATTTTTAAAGGTTTTAAAGGTATGTAAGTGTAACATTTAAGCGGTGACGTGGATATTTCTAACAAATTTTTCCCAGAAATGTCTAGTGACTCCAGCAACAGTGATGTACCATCTACAATTAAGAGGAAGCGAGGAATAAGGAGAAAACATTTATATAAGCAAGAAGCCCAAAGGTTACAACGCTTACGCGGTGAGCCCTACAAAAGCGTTAGAACTGGAAGGGTAATGGATGGAAAATCTAATACGGGTCGTCATTGTTCTTGCAAGCTAAGTTGTACGATCATCATATCGTATATAGAAGATGACAAGAAGGAGTTCTACATAACTATATTTACATGGATAACCACAGCTTATGAAGGTGATGAAGAAGAAGAAGGATAAAACTTTTTTTTATTAAACTTTTTTTTTTACTATATTTTTGTATGTGATCTTGCTTATGTATACCACTTTTTTTTAATTACATAATCTCACTATTACTTAAATATTTTGTTATCATTTAAAGCTTGATTTTAAATAAATTATGTATTTATTTCATTAAAATTTGAGTTTTATTTGAAATTTCAAACCGTAAGTTGCAAGAACGGAATAAGTCCAACGTTTTTAAACCGTTATACCTGGCTACCAGAACCGGCTACAAACAAAATTTTTATCTCATTCCACTCAAATCCACGTGATCTTCATTTTATCTATGGGTCTGCATCTCAAAAAAGTAAAATATAGACGCTATTCAGTTTTTTGCGTTTTCCCAACACTTTTGCAAAATGGACTTATTCCGTTCTCACAACTGACGATTGATATACCTTATTATGATTTCTTAACATATTTATATGAGATATTTTATTTATTAGACCGTTTTTCTTTTTCATTGGAATTACAACTAATTTTTCATATATTTCTTCTTTTTTTTTTTGGGATACTTATGATATAGAGTAAATTTTCTGAATTGGATGCAATTTTGACATCGGCAAATTTAATTGCTTGTTCTATATTTATAAATGGTAATGTTTCTTTATCCATTTTATCTAATATAACACTTAATTCATTTCTTGACATAATGTTAGAATTCAAAATATTTTGCTTAGCAAGTTCGATTGCATAAATAATGTTCGTTAATTCTTCTTTAATGAGTTTTATCTTAAATAGTAATATTACATTATTTTGATATTCAATGGTACTGTCTTTCTTTATAGTGTTAATAATTTCATTCGTTACATTAGTAAGTAAATTTATTCTTTTCTTGTACTCTTCATTTATTATTATCTGTTCGTTGTTGTTATCTATTACATTATTTATTTTATTTTTAAGAATGGTAAAATCATTGTGGTCGGGCGATCCCGCAATCCATTTCCATCCTGTTCCGATGAAGTCTAATGATCGTTTTGCTCTACTTACTTTAAGATTTTGGATGATATTTTGAATTTGTTCTATTTCGTGGTGAATAATTGGAAAATAGGGGTTAGTTTTTGGAATTTGTTTGAGAAAAACATTTTGTGCTTTCGAAACGAAGTTTTCGTATGGAGTCAGTTCGACGGTGTGGATAAGCTTAAAGTTTCCTTCAGAGATTTTGGCCTTTCCATTATTTAGGATAATGATGGGTGAGTTGGAATAGTCTAGGATGTTAACGGTTCCTTGGATTGGTTTTATTAGGTATCTGTGGGATAAAGGGAAATGAATAGGGTTTGGATTCTAGGATATGAAAATTAGTTTCTAATGTTCGATTTGTGAACAACTTTTCCTGATTCTGTTAAAATTGTGGTAGATCTATTTTCTTTAACCTTTTCTTTTTTGTAACTTGCCGAAAGTTTGGATCCTAATCGTTTTTTACCTTTATGAAAATAGTGTCTCCAGGGTAATAAGTTTTTAAGTCAGATTTTTTTTTTGTTATGGTATGCTAAATCGTTTTTTTGTTTTGACTCTAATTTTTCAATATTTTTGATACGTGCGTCTTCTACCTGAGCTGTACTTGTAGTGTTTTTACTGAAAAAATATATCAATGGGTTTTTTCTTCGTCACAGAGTGAACGGAAGAATTGTAGGCATGGACGGAGGCTTCTAAAAGTTCTGTGAACGATTCATAGATTTTCTCTGCCTTCAAGCATCTCATAATTTCACCGAGAGTTGAATGAAATCTCTCTATTTGTCCATTAAAGGTACTTGTATAAGGGGGTGTAGTGAAAACTTGAATTCCAAACTCGTTTTGTAACATGAATAGCAGTGATGATGAGCTAAGAGATTTTTCGTTGTCGCAAACTATTAGCTTTGGTATTCCGAAGCTATAAACGATTTCTCTAATTGGTTGTTTAATGTCTTCTACAGCTCTTGACTTGATTAGTTTTGTTACCACATATTTAGAGAATTTGTCTATTGCAGTTATTACTAATTTTCCTTCTGTAGAAAAGATGTCGATATGTATAATTTCTCCAGGATATCTAGGAATTGGAGTTGGTTGTATCGGAACTTTATTCGGGTGCCTTTCATATTTATTCTGTTTACAAATTAGGCATGTTTTGGTAAATTTTTTAAATTTTTTACTTAATGAAGGAAAGAAATATTTTTCCAAAATTTGTGCTCTGTTTTCTCTTTGGTTCCTATGAGCACGACTGTGTTCTTCAATAACTAGATTTTCTTGATCCTGTTCGTTCACAATATCTTGTACTAGAAGTTGTGTAAATCGGATTTTGATTGAACTGAAATTATCTTTGTAAATGTTTTGTATCATACCCATAATGTGTTCAGTTGTTTTAATTCCATTAGTTACGGATGGATTAAGGATTTTCTTAAGGATTTGGACTAAGTTCGATTCGGAGTAATTGGGCTCTGTAATAGTATGTCTATGGTATGTTGGAAATATTATTTGGAACTTTTGGCTGGGGGGTGTACCTTCTAACAGAAAAATTTAATTTTTAAAACAATTTATAGGTGATTCCACACTATAAATGAGTTCATGACTTCATGATTCATCGCTATGAATGGTTGGGGTTAGAGAATTACATTGTGCTTGGGTAGCTAGTGGTGGTCTAGATAGAGCATCCGCCACAACATTAGTACTTCCAGGCTTGTATTTCAACTCATAATTGTAAAACATTTTGTGCTTTCGAAACGAAGTTTTCGTATGGAGTCAGTTCGACGGTGTGGATAAGCTTAAAGTTTCCTTCAGAGATTTTGGCCTTTCCATTATTTAGGATAATGATGGGTGAGTTGGAATAGTCTAGGATGTTAACGGTTCCTTGGATTGGTTTTATTAGGTATCTGTGGGATAAAGGGAAATGAATAGGGTTTGGATTCTAGGATATGAAAATTAGTTTCTAATGTTCGATTTGTGAACAACTTTTCCTGATTCTGTTAAAATTGTGGTAGATCTATTTTCTTTAACCTTTTCTTTTTTGTAACTTGCCGAAAGTTTGGATCCTAATCGTTTTTTACCTTTATGAAAATAGTGTCTCCAGGGTAATAAGTTTTTAAGTCAGATTTTTTTTTTGTTATGGTATGCTAAATCGTTTTTTTGTTTTGACTCTAATTTTTCAATATTTTTGATACGTGCGTCTTCTACCTGAGCTGTACTTGTAGTGTTTTTACTGAAAAAATATATCAATGGGTTTTTTCTTCGTCACAGAGTGAACGGAAGAATTGTAGGCATGGACGGAGGCTTCTAAAAGTTCTGTGAACGATTCATAGATTTTCTCTGCCTTCAAGCATCTCATAATTTCACCGAGAGTTGAATGAAATCTCTCTATTTGTCCATTAAAGGTACTTGTATAAGGGGGTGTAGTGAAAACTTGAATTCCAAACTCGTTTTGTAACATGAATAGCAGTGATGATGAGCTAAGAGATTTTTCGTTGTCGCAAACTATTAGCTTTGGTATTCCGAAGCTATAAACGATTTCTCTAATTGGTTGTTTAATGTCTTCTACAGCTCTTGACTTGATTAGTTTTGTTACCACATATTTAGAGAATTTGTCTATTGCAGTTATTACTAATTTTCCTTCTGTAGAAAAGATGTCGATATGTATAATTTCTCCAGGATATCTAGGAATTGGAGTTGGTTGTATCGGAACTTTATTCGGGTGCCTTTCATATTTATTCTGTTTACAAATTAGGCATGTTTTGGTAAATTTTTTAAATTTTTTACTTAATGAAGGAAAGAAATATTTTTCCAAAATTTGTGCTCTGTTTTCTCTTTGGTTCCTATGAGCACGACTGTGTTCTTCAATAACTAGATTTTCTTGATCCTGTTCGTTCACAATATCTTGTACTAGAAGTTGTGTAAATCGGATTTTGATTGAACTGAAATTATCTTTGTAAATGTTTTGTATCATACCCATAATGTGTTCAGTTGTTTTAATTCCATTAGTTACGGATGGATTAAGGATTTTCTTAAGGATTTGGACTAAGTTCGATTCGGAGTAATTGGGCTCTGTAATAGTATGTCTATGGTATGTTGGAAATATTATTTGGAACTTTTGGCTGGGGGGTGTACCTTCTAACAGAAAAATTTAATTTTTAAAACAATTTATAGGTGATTCCACACTATAAATGAGTTCATGACTTCATGATTCATCGCTATGAATGGTTGGGGTTAGAGAATTACATTGTGCTTGGGTAGCTAGTGGTGGTCTAGATAGAGCATCCGCCACAACATTAGTACTTCCAGGCTTGTATTTCAACTCATAATTGTATTCTTCGAGTTGAGCGTCCCAGCGTTTTAGTTTTGTGTTTTTATTTTTACTACTGAGTGCGTAAGTTAGCTGCTGGTGTTCGGTAAAGATTATAACTTTCACAGAACCGTACAGGTATATTCTTAATGATATCAAAGCCCACACGATAGCGAGTATTTCCTTCTCATTCGTAGCATAGCTTTCTTCGGTTTCTTTCAAAGTCCTAGATATAAAGGTGATTGGTCTTTTTTTTGGGACAGCACAGCGCCTATTGCGTAATCTGAGGCGTCAGTTGTAAGTTCGAGGGGTAAACTGAAATCGGGGTAACTTAAAATGATTTTTTTTTTTTTAATTATTTACAGGCACTCAAGGGGTTATTAGTACCCTTTATATGTTTATATTTAAACACAGTGCGAGCTTTAGGAAAATAGGGTAGGATTTAAGAGGAGATACCGGTGCACATTGGTCTTAAAGTTCTGAACATCAAAATGGGAGGAAAACAGAGTTGGACAAAGCATTCCACATTCTCGATGTGCGATTTAAGAAAGAATCTCTATACTTGACAGTACGCCCGAAATTGAGCTCAAGGTTAAACTGATGAGCATTCCTGGAAGTGCGAGTATTACGGCTGAATCGTTTAAGGGGTGGAATGCAACTGGCTAATTCGACAAAACATTGTTTGTAAAAATATCGATAAAACAACGAAAGGCATGAAACATTGCGGCGGTGTTCTAGCGATGTAAATGTTTCGATTATAGTTCTATCGCCTATCATTTTTAAAGCCCTTTTTTGAATTCTATCCAAGAGATTTAAACTTGTTTTAGGGGCACCTGCCCAGATATGCGAATTATATTCAAGCTTTGGACGGATGAAGGCTTTGTAAATTACAGCCAGATCAGAAGGGGTGAAAAATTTCTTACACCGTCGAAGAAATCCTAAACACCAGGCAGCATTTTTGGCAATGTCAAATATGCGATCATTCCATAAAATGTGATCTGTGATACACATACCAAGTACTGACAGTTGATTAGTTTCCTGGGTGCAAGTGCCACTCATAGAAAGCGGCATCGGGGTCATTGAGAAAGAACTAATAGAGAGAACCAACTTCGACGGTTTTTCTCTTTTTGCCTACAAGCTGTGATTTTGCCACCAACTTGCATATGTGTTAACTCCATATAAAAAAAATGTGGGGAACACATACTTATGAAAGTTTGTGCACATACTCACCACGAGAGAGAAAAAACTTTTCTCTCTTTTCTCTCTGCTCACCACCTTTTAAAAATGGCGACCACCTTTGAAAAATGGCGGATGTAGTCAGCTGTTCAGAGGTGTTCAAAGAAAATTCAAAATTGTGTATGAACAACTTTATGGTACTCTCATTGTGTTCGTTTGAGAGTAATATCATTCGAATATGAAGTGAAATTAATTACTCTTGTTAGGTGCCAGAACAATGAAGATTTAGAAACAATTCTAAATTACGCATTTAGATAAATATTAGTTAGTTATTTGAAGCCAGTTTTAATCATTAAGTAAGTAAAATAAATTATGTGGTGCAACAGTCCAATGAGAATTAGGACCTAGAAACATAAAACTCTGAAAGCACTACAACAATTATTTGTATTACATTTTTATATACTCATCTCTTTTTTCCATTCCTATTTGATTTGCGTGTACTTGTTGTTTATTTTCTTTACATTACTCACTACATTTCCAATATGCTGAAAATAAGTGATTTAAGTAGACACTAAATAAAAAGACCGTCAACTTGTTACTTCTGTTGCCAATTTTCATTGCATAAGATTTGTGATAAGCTATTCTTACTGCTTTCCACTAAGCTAGTGTGTTGCTTTTAAAGGCTTAACTACATAAGCCGAAAAGTACTTTTGTACAAAAGTAAAAATATTTGTATTCTCGCTAGGTCAGTGGTTTTGTGAAAAGAATATACAAATTTGTTCTTCAACCAAATTTTTTATAAGTTTTCCAGTTCTAACTATTTATATCTTATCTTTCAGTTATATAGCGACAAGGAAAAATCAATGAGGGAAAGTTCTAACTACAGTTTTTCTGAAAGTGCATTGTGGCTTATTCATAGATGTTTGGGCTAAACCTGAATAACTATAAACATAGAAAATGCTGTGTTCAAGTAATTATTATCACAGCCAAATTGTATAATTGATTTTTATGGTGTATAAAAAAGTTGAAAAAGTAATTCATGACAAATAAATGTTACGTTAACACTAGGTTCCAGAAAATATCGATTGATACCGCAATTGCAGAAGATATGGATATTTTATATAAATATTCCCGGTAAACTATACCTAGAACTTTATTATTTTCGCCTTTTATAATTCAATGTAAAATAATTCAATGCAGTATATTTTAGATAATACAGTAGTTAAGTTAATAGTTAAGGTATTACTATTGAAATAAACATAACATTCATTTATAAAAAACATGTACTCGTTCAAATATATAAATAAAGTCTAGTCTAAAAAACCTTAACCTTGTTATACTCTTTCTGCACACATCCTTTCTTGTTTTGGTTGTTAATGCCATCTATCTGTAACTCAGAGAAGGTTGTTAATGCCATCTATCTGTAGCTCAGAGAAAGAGAAGAGAAAAACAAATTCACCACGAACTACCGGTATAACTTCTTCCGGTATTTATTGACAAACAAAAATGTTTTCCTAGAATTAATTTGAATTATAGGAGTATTTTTGTAGATATAAAAACGACAAGATGTTGGTAAAATTAAAGAAAGAAATTCATGAGAATTACAAAAATATTATAATGAGACTTTAAAAAACATAGCCTTCTTGGCTATCAATAAACAAAAATGAGAAATGGCGCATTTCCCGGAACTGATGTTTTTTTGTGTACTCTTTTCCGAGGTGAAAACATGTATACACCGATACGAATTCAACACGCTATAAAAAATGAGAGTAAGAGGTATCGAAGTGACGGAGACGAGGAAATTTGGTTCTCTCATTTAGTTTTTTCTCTCTGATCGGGGTGAGTTACGCTTTAACGACAGAAGACAGCATTGAGTTTTCGAAGCATTAAATTCCACACGATTTTTGATTCCCCATTGAACAATGCTGTCAATATCAGAATTTAATGAGCTTATCATACGCTGCCGTTGAAGTTCCACATCCGAAGGACAAGGATGTGAATCTAGAAACTAATATGAAAAGCTGAGGGTACTGTCGTCGGCGAAACAGTTTAATGGATTAGAAGTGACAGAAAAGAGATCATTTATGAATAAAAGGAAGAGAGTCGGAGACAAACCGGAGCCCTGGGGGACACCAGCATTTATTTTATGAATTTCAGACTTGAAACCATCCAATACAACTTGTATTGAACGGTTAGAAAGGTAATTTCTAATCCAACGAAGAAGAGATTCATCAATACCAAAAGCACGCATTTTCGATAAGAGAGCTTGATGCCAAACTCTATCAAATGCTTTTGAAATATCAAGTGCAATAATCTTACTTTCTCCAAAACGATGTAAAGATTTGTTCCACTGTTCGGTGAGATAAACCATGAGATCACCAGTGGACCTATTGCTACGAAAGCCATACTGTCGGTCATTAAGAAGCTTCCGTTCTGCAAGATATTTCTTAAGCTGATAATTAATCAGCGTTTCCATGACCTTGAAAAGAAGGAACGTGAGTGCTATTGGACAATAGTTGGAGGGGGAGGAGGATTCGCCTTTTTTATGGACAGGCTGGACAAATGCTATTTTCCATCCGCTCGGAAAGAGACCAGTAGAGTAGGAAAGATGGAAAAGTTTACGCAGTGGTTTTGCCAGCGTTGAAGAACGCCTCTTCAGAACAATTGGGGAGATACTATCCGGGCCATCGGATTTGTGTATGTCAAGGTCTTTCAGTACTCTTGCAACTGCACGAGTGCGAAAGAAGATTCGTCCCATGGAATCATTTACGCTCTCAAGAACAGGAGGACTCATGACACTTTCCGGTAGCGTCGAATTAACATCGATCGAGCTTACATAGGGAGTGTCATTGTGGACGAGCGTTGGAATCGAGTATGACGTGGTGTTTCGTACGTTTTTTACAAATGACCAGAAATTTTTACTACCTTTGGGACATTGTAGTATTTTTTGCCTTAATTTCTGATCATGCAAAAATTTGGTTCGTCGAATATGACCATTACAGGTCTTTCTAGCTTGTTTGAACTTATTCCGGTTTTCCTCAGTGGGGTTGGCTTTATAACAACGGAAACATCTCTGAACCTAATAACTTCCTTACAGCTCGAATCAAACCATGAGTTCTCTTTGGGTTTGATAGATTTCTCCCTATTCGGGATAAAATTTCTCATTCCACAAAGAATTAAATTTGTAATCATATCTGCGCTGGAATCATCGTCACTATCGAGGAAGCATAGTGACCAGTTAAAGTTCCTGAAAATTCATTGAGACCGTCCCAGTTGGCATTCTCATATTGCCAAACGGTTCTCATAGGAGTTTTTTCTTTAACTGAGTTTTTTAGACATGAGAATTTTGCAGATACGATACAATGATCTGATGTGCCTAGAGGCGGTAATACACTGATTGTGTATTTATTAGGGTCAGAGGTAAGAAACAAGTCTAGGGTGTTGGCGGATTGACCTGCAACGTCAGGGATTCGAGTTGGCTCATCGACAAGCTGAATTAACTGATTTAACTCAGCAAAGATCTCAACATACCTTCCTTTCGGTGTTGACTGGCCAGAATAACGAAGCCAAGAAGAATTGTGTACATTGAAATCGCCCGCAATGACGATTTCAGTGTGAGAATAATGGGCGACAATTCTTTGAATGGATTCAGACAGAGCATCAAATTCGTTAAAAGTTGAATTTCTGTCCAGATTTGGACTTCGATATAAAAAACATGTGTGGATGATGTGCTTATTTACCGTGAATTTTAACCACATGAAGTTAAAGTTTGTGTTAGAGCACAAACCATATTGTGGCTGAAGTTGGTATGCAACATCATTTCTTATATACACGGCTAATCCATGATGAGAAAAAAATAATGGCACTAAGCTATACCCATTTAGATTGAATTCCGAATGATCGGAATCTTCACCTATTTGAGTTTCACTCAATGCCAAAACAGCTGGCCTGTTTGATGCAGTGTGGACATATGTGGCATAGCAGTTCCTTCTTAAACCACGAATGTTACTAAAGTCCACCCTGAATTCATTCAACATTCTGATGAACAAAACTCGTTAAACACAAATTCGGACAATTAACTATAATATATGTTATACCTAGAATTCAATTTGAACTTACAATAACAGACTTTCACTAGTGTTATGCCTTAGTGAAAATCTGTATATTGATCCGCCCCTGGTTAACTAGATATCACATATACTAATCTATCCGAAAACACATCCATATATTCACTGTATAGCAATAAAAAGAACCGTATGCAGTGTCTACATCAATTGAGATAATATGCCTGTTTGGGATGGAGGGAAGGGAGAGAAGGGATTACCCATTACACTCACGGTTGCTAGTTTGGTCTTTTAAGACCAAATTTGGTCATTATTTTCTCACTTGGTCGCATGGTCATTTTTTATTCCATTTGGTCCTTTTTTTAAGAAATTGAAAAAAAATAACTCGACTCTATTCCTTTTATTATCTCAAATATAAAATACATACCTAAAGAATTTTGGGAAAAATTCAATTATCATAAAAACGCTTAAAATGAATATTGTTTTCAAAATTTAAGTTAGTTTGTTTATAACTTGATGTTACTTCCTCACAGCTCAGCTGCTGCTCAGAGGAATTTTTTTGAATTAACTTTGATAAAAACGAAAGGCAGACTTAATTTGGGTACCATTAATAATGTAATGCTGGCCAAAGAGCGTCAAGATGACAAAAATAACCATAGCGTTTGGTCTGCAAAAACATTTTTTTGAATTAATTTTATATGAATTTTATTTAGCCATAGTATTCGATCTCCTGACTTATTCGATCTCCTGACATAATGTTAACATATTGTGATCTGAAAAAAAAATGAGGCTGGGGTGCGTCCCACACTGATAACTTCACATCCCGTCTGCCGATTTGTCTTGCTTAAAAGGTTTGTAGGCTTTCGTGATTTGCTAGTTGTTAGTTGAATTATTCTAAAAAAAAATAAAAATTACCAACAATATTTTGAGTATGATGAAATAGTTTGATTTCAATATCTGTTCTTGTTAACGAGATTTTTAGTCGAAAACCAATTTTTACCAAATTTTCGTAGCGTTTGCGTACTATTTTTTGTAGGTTTTAATTTTTTATGAAAAAAACTGACTGTTGGATTTTTATGCACAATTTACGGAATGTCGGAAACAGTATTTTCTGTGAGATAAAATTAGCTTAAAGCCAATATTTTTTTAATTTTTGAAGAAATACTTGAGTCGAAACTAAATGTTTACCAAGTTTTACTATTGTTTTTTTAAGGTTTTTATTTTTTGTAAAAAAATGTCAATTCGGTTTTCTCAAAATTTTACCAGATATCAAAAACGTTATTCTTCCCGAACGTACGTCGACATGCACGCACAGTCATCTCTCTAAAAATCTTTTATTTAGACTCTAGGAACCTTGAAACGTCGAAAAATGTCAAAATTTTCAATTCTAGAAATCGGACCGATTACAATAACTTTCTATGGGAAGTTAAAAGCCATTGCGGACAAAAATTATTTTGGTCCTTTTTTGGTACGATTGGTCAATTTTATTTTCAGCTTTGGTCATGCAATTTTTTTTCAAGTGGCAACCGTGATTACACTGTGTTTATCACTTTTGCCATTTCATTGCTTATTTATTAATTATTCTATAAGCTTTTTTTGTTTTGTTATTATTATAGGTATTGATTTTTTGTTGCTTTTTTTTCTTTTGTGATAAGAACACTGAACACTGAACAGCCAGCCCCGTCGAGAGGGGGGAAAGGGGGTGGGGAAACCCCCGGGTCCGGGATTTTCTAGGGGCCCGTACAATTGAAAGCAATGAGGAGTGTTTTTTTCAATATAGGTAGTCTAAATTCATCATCAACATACCTATTCCCACTTATTTTTAGGGGCCCGAAAATTTAAAATCATTCAAGCTTTCGCAATCGGGCCCCTGTTTGCATGTTATCTCCCCATCTTTCAGTCACAAGCTTGCCGATCTGGGCCCCTGATTATTATTGGCGTACATTTTTGTTTATATTTAATGAAAAATTGGGCAACTCTGAACTATTGAAAGAAAGTTATAATAAATTGTTTCGCTTTTCTTACTTAATTTAACGTAAATTTCAAATTTATTTTATTTTGAAAATTTTTAAAATCAAAATAAGGGGCCCGGCAACTTAAAACAAAACACAAATATTTATTTGGGTTTCTGTTTTTATAAAGTTTCTTTTCTTTTATTTTTGTTTCTGCTGGGAACGAAATTTTTGATTCGGTTTCGGGGGACCGGAAAATCCCACGCAAACGTTTTTCAATTGTGGTTTCCGTAATATTAATTAATTAATATTTTGAATATATTGTTTACTGAAGATTCAAAGTGTGTATATTAAACCAGCCATACAAAAATAGCAAGGAATTCTATATAGAATATTGGACACTTCCTTGGCGAAAGGGGACTAGGACTACGAGGCGATAGCAATCTTATTGGAGAGCAAAATAATGGACATTTTTTGGGCATTTTTGAATTAATTAGTCATTATGACCCCTTACGTCAGGAGCACTTGGACAAAGTAAGAATTTCACAACAAGAGCACAAACGTTTCCAAGTCCACTAACTTTCCGTTGAGATTTAAAATGAGTTCATTAAAATTTGTGCCCAACATTTGAATTCAGCTATTTTGAAGGAGAGAGAAAACGCCAAATATTTCGCTATAATTGTCGATGCAACACCCGATTCAAGTGATGTGGAACAAAACACATTTATTTTGCGATATCTGCGCTTTGAAGAAAATGTGTTCACCATCCAAGAACGGTTTTTGGAATTTGTCGATTGCAACAAAAAAAAAACTGGCACCGCAATAGCTGATTTGATCGATCGGCGCGGCGAAACATTGGCAAAGAACGGAATCCCTTTAGACGACAAGGCTATGCTATGACAATGGAAGCAATATAGAAGGACAGTATAATGGTGCACAAAGTCATATTTTAAACAAAACTCCGAATGCCGTGTATTCACCATATGCAGCTCACAGCCTTAACTTGCTTGGAGTCGATTAAGCGGGATGTTGTACTGCTGCAATCACATTTTTTGGTGTTGTTCAAAAGTGTTTCAACTTGTTTAGCAACAGTGCTCAACGTTGGGAAATTCTTAAGAAAAATGTGCCCGGATCCCTTCACAAACTTTTCGATACAAGATGGTCAGCTAGAATTGAGGCAGTGAAACCATTTGCAAATCATCTGAAAAACCTTAGAACATCATTAGAAGCCTTAAGTGATATTAATTTAACTGCTGAAGTTCGAAGAGATGTAAATAGCGTTTTAAAATATATGCACAAATTCGAATGCGTCCTGATGTCTTCGATTTGGTGCAAGGTTCTTAGCGCTATAAATGAAAGATGTTTCCTTCTTCGAGCCAGAAACAGTACCATTGACGTTGAAATTCGAGATCTCGACATCTCGATCTTCGATTTGAACATTATTCGAAACGGATGAGATCAATTTTTATCTGAATGCAAAGCAGTTGCTACTGGATTGGGGGATGTTCCAAAATCGTTCCCATCGAACCGAAAAAGGCAATTAAAGAGACATTTTGAAGAAAACCGAAGAGCTTGAAAGCAAATTGAAACAGACGAAGAAATAAATTTCAAGAGAAACACCTTTTACGTCATAGTTGATTCAATTATATGTGGAATTTCTCGTCGGTTCGATACGATGAAAAATTTGAATGCTACAGTTTCATTTTTATGACAGTTTTCAACAATGGACGAACTTGAGATTAAAAACTCCGCTACAAGGTTCATCCAAAAGTATAACTCGCATGTATCTCAAGAGTTGAAAGAAGAAATAATTCACTGAAACACATTTATGAAGCCAATTTTAAAGCAGAACTTCCGCCATTGAGTTTGCTCAATTCTATTTATTCCCAGAACTTGGAGACGATTTTCCCCAACATTTGTGTTGCTCTCCATATGTGTTCCACCATACCTGTAACCATAACTAGTGCCGAACGTTCATTTAGCGTCCTTGCCAGAACAAAGAAGTTTTATCGTTCGTGCTCATCACAAGATCGTGTTTCCAGACTTGCTACACTATGCATCGAAGCACCTTTGGCAAGGAAATTGAATTTCGACGCAGTTTTAAGTTCTTTTGCTGCTCAGAAAGCTAGGAAAGCTCGTTTTCCAAAAGGCCGAGATTTGTCCGTCCCGGTCCCGGAATTCGTCTCGACGGCCCTGTGAACAGCACATGCACTTGATAATACAATTAACACGGCGCGGCGCGAAATTTATTTTTATTATTTAATTTAATATATTTAAAAGAAGGTATAGGTATATGGGCTGGACTATTATTGTTTTTTTAGGTGTGGGTTATTATTTAGAATTTAAACAGACAACAAAATGCACATATAAGTAGACAAATGCAATGGGAACAAGACTCTCGAGACGCGTGCACTGCGGGTGGGATGCAGATCGGCACTCTTCTGATATTAAAGATCTCTTGATTTTAGTAAAGGCTTCATAGGACTCTTCATTTAGATGTATTGGTTTTTTACTTGATATAATTTTGGACACGCGTCCATCCTCCCGTCTTAAAAGGGATGTCAGGGGCTTTGCGATTTTCGCATAGTCTTTGACAAACTGACGGTAATAACCTAACATGCCAAGGAAGGATCTTAATTCCTTTAGAGTTCTTGAAGGTGGAAAGTTTTTGATTGCGCTTACTTTTTCCGGATTGGTCTTAATACCTTTAGAAGAAACAGCAAAACCCAAAAATTCTAGTTCTTCTTTAAAGAACTCACACTTATCGATTTGAACTTTCATATTTGCTTCATTAAGTGTTTTAAAGATTTTACAAATATTTTCAAAATGTGTATTTTCATCTGGACTAAAGATTATAATACAGGGTGGGCCGTTAATAAGTGCACTTTTAGTCTCGCTCTAACTCCCGAACGAAATAACCGAGACGCGCGGGGATGGTATCTCCTTGCAGCTCGAGATCTAAATTTTTAGTCGCAATGAGTCCGTTCACGGGAGAGCGGCGCGATTTCTGCGTTCGCGCCTTTTATGAAAACAATCGCTCATACGTGACTGTTCGTCGGCTTTTTCGGGTAAAGTTTGGATTACGCAACATCACCGAGTGTCCAAGTACGAATGTAATCAAAAAATGGATCGTAACATACAGGACGCCCACGTTCCAGGCGGACTGCAGAAACAATTGAACGCGTACAAGCTTCTGTGCGCGAGGATCCAAGAAGCTCTAGACGGAAACGCGCTGCGGCCCTGGGAGTACCCAGAACGACTTTACGTCGCATTTTACGGGATGATTTGAAGTTATAAAATAAATAAATAAATTAGGTGGCGCAACAGTCCATGGAGAACCAGGGCCTAGTGACTTACAACTCTCAACCATCCCTGTGTGCGAGTAATGTTGTCAGAGATGGAAGGGACCTACAGTTTATATGCCGAATCCGAACGGCTAGTTTGAGAAAGCACTTTTCATGACAAGAATTACTCTTGGAGAATTTGTCAATTCCTCGCAAGAGGCAGTACCCGTGAAAAAAGTTAGGTGGCACAGGCAGGGATTGAACCCAAGACCCCTGGCATGACAGTCCAACGCACTAACCATCACGCTACGGGTACTGTTTTGAAGTTATACCCTTACAAAATTCAGATTGTCCAAGATTTGAAAGAATCCGATTTTGTTTCACGGTTCAATTTCGCAACAGAAATGTTACGGAGATTACCTCACTTCAATAACATTATCTTCTCAGACGAAGCTCATTTTCATGTCAACGGATTTGTTAATCGACAAAATTGTCGATACTGGGGAACAGAAAATACACGCTTAAAACATGGACGACCGTTACACTCTCCGAAAGTGACCGTTTGGGCCGGAATAGCCAAGTGGGGTATCATAGGGCCGTATTTTTATGAAGATCGATACGGGCGTAATGTTACTGTTAATTCAGAGCGTTATGTTTCGATGCTTAGAGATTTTTTAGCTCCAAAACTGCAAGAATCGAGTGGTTTCACTATTCACACCTGGTTCCAGCAAGATGGCGCTACCTGCCATACAAGTAACGACTCTCTGGAGGTCGTTAGAGAAATGTTTCCTCGAAGGTTGATATCGAGGAGGGGTGATATTGCTTGGCCACCCAGGAGCCCTGACTTAACGCCACTGGATTTCTTTTTATGGGGCTACCTCAAGAGTAAGGTGTACTCTAATAATCCTTCAACGACGGCTGAATTAAAAGCGAACATTGAAGAAGAAATCCACTTAATCACTCCGCAACTTTTGACAAAAGTGTTCCAAAATCTCAGAGTCAGATTGGAAGAGTGCTGTAGGCGAAATGGACAATATTTGGATGATTTAATTTTTAAAAAATAAAAATTCATTTCGTTTTGTATAATTTAAAATAAATATTTCATTTAAAAGCGCTACAGTTGTATTAATATAATTTTTTTTTAAGTGCACTTATTTACGGCCCACCCTGTATCATCGATATATTCGTACACGTATCAAATTTTCCCGATAAAGTCACGAAGTATATCGTCTAAAGCCCTTTGAAAGATTGAAGGGGCGTTTTTTAGTCCAAATGGTAACCTGGTAAACTCGTATTTTCCGTGGTTAACAGAAAATGCAGTTTTTTCCATGTCTTTTTCCTTCAAAGGAATTTGATGGAATCCGCTTTTAAGGTCAAGAACAGAAAACCAAGAGTTTTTTCCGAGATTGGCTAAAACCTCATTGATTTCAGGGATGGGATAGCGGTCGGCTATGGTGATGCATCGGTTTTTTTCGGTACAATCCAAACAGGAGAATTGTACGGAGATCTTGATCGCCTGATTATGCCGTCTTGTAATAGTATCTGTACCTGTTTTTCGACTTGTTCTTTTAGTGACATTGGGTAAGGATAAAATTTAGAATAAATAGGAGTTTCTGTCGTTGTTCTTATTTCTCCTTTGACGTTTGTAGTACATGAAAGTTTATTATCCGGGTCATCAAAAAGCCTAGGGAATTCGTCAATTGCTTTTTGAATAATTGTCGGCGAGTCTCACCTAAACAATCTTTTTCGGATCACTTTAGGATACTCTTCTCTATAGACAGGAACTTTACTGAAAAGAAACCTTACAAGAACCCAACTAGAACTAGTAGAATTGGACAGAGTACGAAAAATGGCTGAAAGACTGTATTGATCCACCAGAGGACAATACAAGTCAACCATTGACACTGTTGTCCAAAACTTGTCTAGCAAAATGAGAATGTCTTTTGAAAAACACTGCCCTTTATCTCGTTCCAATAACTCCACTAACCCACCCTGGTGGAATGGTGTACAAAATAAACGTAGAACAGAGGTTAGAAAACTTTTCAATAAAGCTAAACTGAGTAAATTAGAAGAGGACTTAAAGTCTTATAGAGCCGCACTTAACACTTACACCAAAGAGTTAAGGAAGGCCAAATAGGATTCGTGGGCTAAACATTGTAAATCCATTGAAAAAACAAGCGAGGCGGCGAGGCTCCGTAGAACCCTGGCCATTAATCCCACGATCCCGGGGTACATAAAACACCCTGATGGATCATGGTCGAACTCGAGCCTAGAAACGCTTGAACTCTTCATGGAAACTCATTTCCCCAGTTGTAGAAACCCAGAAAGTTCTGACTGCTTGCAATCGAACACGCTGGATTTTACTCACACGGAATCGAATGTAGAACTAAATCAGGTTATTACTGAGGAAAAGATTATCTGGGCAATAAACTCGTTCAAACCCTACAAATCAGCGGGACCAGACGAGATTTTTCCAGCTCTTCTTCAAAATGTTCTCAAAGTAATAACTCCGTGGCTTAGGGTAATCTTCATAAGTTGTATCAAACTTAGATACGTCCCTAATAGCTGGAAAAAAGTAGTCTTTATCCCAAAAGCACGAAAACCGACTCACTCGACCGCTCAGGATTATAGACCAATAAGTCTCTCTTCGTTTCTCCTTAAGACACTAGAGAGGATAATTGATCTACATGTTAGAGAACTTCTCAACGAACACAACTTGTGCAACTACCAACACGCCTACCTTAAAGGTAAATCAGTGGAGACTGCCTTGCATGAAGTAGTTTCACATATTGAGAAAAGTTTTGAACATAAAGAATATACCCTGGCAGCATTTCTTGATATCGAGGGTGCGTTTAATAACGTTAAAACGGAATCGATCAAGACTGCCTTAGTTGAAGTTGGGGTTGAATCTGTCATTGTCGATTGGATCTTCACCATGTTAAATGGCAGAATTATCAACTCTCAAATAGGAGTTAGCACTATCGAGAAAACAGTTACTAGAGGCACACCACAGGGAGGAGTCATCTCACCCCTGCTCTGGATCCTCGTAGTCAACAAAATTCTCACAAAGTTCAAAGATCAAGGCATTAAAATAGTAGCATATGCAGATGACATAGTGGTTTTGGTATCAGGCAAGTTTCTTACCATCATCGAAAACATTATGGAAAATGCATTAAAGGATTTATCTTCTTGGGCAACTAAGAACGGTCTCGGGGTCAACCCCACCAAGACAGAGCTAGTTTTGTTCACGAAGAAACGTAAACTGGAGGGCTTCAACCCTTCCAGACTAAACGGTATTTCTCTAAAACTTTCTAAGGAAGCTAAATTTCTAGGAGTAATCCTTTGACTCCAAGCTTACCTGGAAGCGTAATACTGAGGAGAGAATGAAAAAAGCACTATGTGCATTCTACACATGCAAAAAGACCTTCGGTGTACGTTGGGGTATGCGACCGCAAGTCATCCAATGGATGTACACAGCGATTGTCAGACCCATTCTTACCTATGGCTCTATTGTATGGTGGAAGGCGGTGAAAAAATCAAGCTATCTCAAGAACCTTAATAAGGTACAGAGACTAGCCTGTATAGAAATAACAGGGGCTCAAAGATCCACACCACAAACTGGGTTGGAAATGTTCTTGGACCTCCCGGCTCTGAATGAGTTCATAAGGTGCACGGCAGCCAAAACTGCAATTCGTTTAAGAGAACTGAGTTTTTGGAGGCACAACACTTATGGACACGGGTCAATCTTACAAAGATATGACACGATTCCAGGACTAATGGAGACCACCGATTACATCCCCCCTTTACTAGATTTCGATAGAATATTTTCTATTTTCATACCAGAAAGACAGGGTTGGGATCATAATTCACTTATAAGTAAACAGGGTATCCCTTTCTACACTGACGGTTCAAAAATGGAATCAGGAACAGGTGCGGGAGTGTTTTGCCAATCTCTCAACATCAGAGTGTCATATAAACTCCCAGCTGACTGTAGTGTATTTCAGGCCGAGATCTTTGCCATTGGAAAAGCAGCTGAATTGGCACATCAAGAAAAGCTAAGGTCTTCGGAGATTACTTTTTTCGTGGACAGCCAGGCTGCTATCAAAGCCTTAACCAGTGAGACCATAAGATCAAAAGCAGTTTTAAACTATAGGAAGGAATTAAATAAAATCTGCCACACTAACCAGTAAAGCTCTGCTGGGTTCCTGGACATAGCAATATAGAAGGGAATGATATAGTAGTTAAACTAGCCAGGAAAGGGTCAGAAGCAGACACAAGTAGTAGCTACCATTGAGTTAGGGGACCACTCGTCCCGATTGGGGTACTCAAGAGGAAGATAGACCTCAAACTAAAAGAGAAAATTAATAACTCCTGGAAATCCAGGGACGATTGTGTAATCTCTAGAAGTTTATGGCCTATCACAAATGAAAAGGAAACTCGGTATATTCTATCGCTGAGTAAAAAGAACATTAAAATCTTGATAGGTGTACTAACAGGTCATTGCGCAATTGGCACAATGGCTAACAGGATAGGGGCATTTGCACCCGATTTTTTTAGGAGCTGTCAGGATGAGGAGGAAATAGAAACCATTAAACACCTGCTCTGTGATTGTCCGAACCTCCAAACAAGCCGACTCCGTCATTTCGGAAACAGGTTTGTTGGAGAACTGGATGATCTAGCACAGGTCTCAATGGCAAACATGAGGAAATTTATAGATAGCACAGGCTGGTTCGTTAACGAGCCAGTCTACGTTAATCGGCAAATTGAGGAGCATCGATGTTAACTTTTACTTTTTTTTTTACAGGGGATCACAATGAACCAGTAGGCCCCCGTGTACGCAACAGCTCCATGCTGTGCACACCCCTTATAACCTAACCTAACTTAACCTTGGAATATGTATGTACATTACTTTTACATGCTTATGATTTTGACGAACTTGGAGGAACTACAGCTGTTCGATATATGAAACAGAATGACCCGTACTATATTAATTGTAACAAGTGGAGCAATGACATCAAAAAATTGGGAAATTTCAAATTAAAACAACAAATAATATAGCCAACCCAATTCTTATACAACTAGACTGTCAAAAGACAATATTTGCAACAATAATAAACGCGATATGTTACAACTGTTACAATTGTATGACCTATGGATGATTTGGATGGACATTTCACGTTCACTGAAACCAATCTCAATCTAATACCTCGACTTAGCTGGAAAAATAAATCATCTACCGTATACCAACGTTCCTTGGATTATTTTCTTTTAAACAGTAACGTTTCATTCAACATCTAAATTCAACACCTAACAAATCACTCTCATCCAACTTTGAATTTAAGCAAAAATGGTTTGCCCATCACTGTTGCAAAGCTCGGAAAAATCGTTTGCACTTCTGAAAGCCCTGCAGTCATCAAATGATCTTCAATTGAGAACCTGGTACCTGGAATCAAACTCAAGTTATAAAATGTAATGGGGAGAGTACGATAACTTAGGCGACAAAGTTTAATGACGGTTTTGTATAGAACAGTTAAAAACAAGCATTTTTTACTATGGGAGGGGGGTCTATCTCCCCCCGTTTAGGTGGTAGGGGCAATTTAAAAAAATATGTACGTTAAATGGAAAAAAATAATTAAAAAATAACGGTAAAACTCACATTAAAGTATTATACATTTTTTTAAAGCCAACACTTTTGTCTATTAGCTTGTTTTTAAATCAAGTCAAAACTATGTATAGTTTTTGAAAAAAATAGATTTAAACTCAAAATTTGGACAAAAAAAAGTTAAAAATAAGGTTTAAAGTGTAATTTTTCAAAACCTTATGATTATCTTCTATTGTTTTTTTAGAATTCATTGCTCTTATTTGTTTTTGATCAAAAACTGAAAACCAGATGATTTTATGTCTTCTAGTTCTTGAGAAAATTGAAAATTACCAAAAAAAAATTTTTAATTAAATTATTTTTTCCTTGCTTGAGTATTTGCATAGTCTTATTTTGATAGTCATAATCGAATATGGATTAAGATATACCAAGGATAAATTAATTTTTCTTAAATCCAGCTTATTTAAATGCAAAAGAAACTTTGCATGCACCCCATCTTGCACCCACCGCACCTTTCACCCTCCCCACCTTGCACCCATTCCACCTCGCACCCACCCCAAATCCTATAGTGTGCCCAAGCAGGGGGGGGGGTCGCACACACCCCACTGTTGCATACACCCAAACTCACACCTATTATTATTACTATCAAAAAAAGACCACTCAAGCAAAAAAAAATAATTAAATTAAAATAGTAGTTGTGGTTATTTTCAATTTTCTCAAAAACTAATAGACATAAAATCATCTTGTTTTCAGCTTTGTATGTAAATTGAATAGTACTATCATGAAGGTGAAACGTCGGCAATAAAACTACTTGCCGACTTCCCAAACGTTAGTTCCACGTGTTTGACGTGTGGAATGTATTGCGATGAGGGGAGAAAGAGCGAGAATTGCAATATTAAGAAATAATTTTCCAGATAATCGAAGAATAGAAAAATAATTTTCCAGATAATCGAAAAATAGAAGATAGAGAAGAATGATACAAATTTAGCGATAGTTGGAGGGAAAGGTATTTTTGTTATTATTTTTCAATGCATATTCTATACAAATATGTATAATGTGTTTTTTTTTTGCTTGGTAGGTATTGAGGAATATTGAAAAATATCAACAAGGCAAAAAAAGGATTGAATGAGTACAAATTGTTTCCGGTTCCCAATTTGAAACTTTAAGTAGGTACTCCTTTTTCAAGTATGAATTAGAATGAATGAGAAATTCAATTAGAAATTCAATGAATGAAATGAATAAGAAAATTAATATAATGGTCAGATATTTATTGTTTGTTTTTTATAAGGATAAATATAGGTAGATAGATATTATATCACCTTTACAATGTTGGATATTTTTAGAAATATAACGAACAAATGTAGATTAATGTTTTCTATTTCTTAAGCATAGTAAATACGCAATCATGTAGGTACAGTTCAGGTTAATTTAGAATTAAATTCAGGTGAAAATTAAAATTACATTTCAGTGTTTGTTCACTTAATAAAATTAGCAATTCCTTTAGTTTTAATTGTGAAACATGTTTTATGTAATATAAAACATTTTTGAACAATTTGAATTCCCTTGAAAATGGTTTTAAATTTCATACGTTAAAATTTAAAATCTACTGTAGTTCACGGAAACATTAAAAGAAAATTTTAGTTCACGTAAATGCATTATCGTATACCTATTGGTAGGTACGCATTTATAAGGTGAAATGAAAAACAAATCTTAAATTACTAGTAAATGATTCTATTATATTCACGTTCAAAAGTGGCAGCCCTGTCCTATTTCTTTCAAATGCAAATTTACTGCTCATTGTATATATGTATATCAGTTTTATATACAATGCTTTATATTTAAAATTGATTTGTTTCCTAGAATCAATTCAAATTCAAAACTTTCAAAATTTCAACTTTGGCGGTTGTGCTTGTGCGTTTTGTCTGGTCATTCCAAAAAAATAGTAAAATCTGTGAAAAATTGTGCATTGTTTAGACTAGTTTTTTTCAAAACTAGTAGCATATACCTACATACCTATAAAATTTAAATTAATAAATATAAATAAAGTCTGTCGGTAGAAATACCTATAAACTTAATTTCAACTTTGGCGGTTGTGCTTGTGCGTTTTGTCTGGTGATTCCAAATAATAGTAAAATCTGGGAAAAATTGTGCATTGTTTAGACTAGTTTTTTTCAAAACTAGTAGCATATACATACCTATAAAATTTAAATTAATAAATATAAATAAAGTCTGTCGGTAGAAATACCTATAAACTTTTTCAAAGAAAATTATAAAAACCTAGGAAGTGAAACTTTAGGCACCATTATAGGTACTTAAGTTTTTAAATTCCTATTAAAGTGGGGTTTTCTTACCCGTGTGCATCATATTTGTGTATGGTCTCATAAAACCGGTGTTTGCTTTTAGACAAAATACAATTTCCTTTTATTTTAAAAGCAAAAAGCTAGTTAATTTAAATTCATTTTCAACCTTTGATTGAAAGTGCGGGTTTTTCAGTGTTGTTTCTATTTTGTTTTTGTTATTACCTGTATTTAGATTTTAATAGAAAGTGCGCGTTTTTGTTTTATTTGAAACAATTCAAAAATTGCTGTAGGTATAGCATTTTAATTTATTTTAAAGACAGTGTGTTTCAGGTAATTTCCAAAATATATCAAATATTTGTGATATTAGGCTATTAATTATATATCATCTTCTTTTTCAAAGGTTATTTATTTATTATTATTAGTTATTGTATTTTTTTTTTCAAAATCAAATTTAAAACTTTCATTGAATTTATTGCTTATATAAATTATTTTGTTTTTAATTAGGTATACACGTTTTGCAATAAAATATATTTTATTTATTTTTGTGTGCTTAATACATTTTATTTATTCCTTTTAAATACATTTTATTTATCACTTTTAATTTAATTATATTTATTGCTTTTTATATTAATATTCATTAATTGAATATACTTTTTATATTTTATAGTTTAAATTTACTGCTTTTTAAAATTAATATTTACTGCTTTGTTTATTAACAGTATTTCTTGTTAATAATATTTATTGTAGTTTAGTAAATAAAATTTGTTTATTTACATATATTCGCTGCTTTATTTTTGTATATTCTTATAAAATATATATAAATTATTTAATTCAAAATGGTTATGTGCTGTTACTGCAACTGTTATGAACAGAAAAGGTCGGCAGGCTACGTTTCCTTTTTTCAATTGCCTTCTGACCACCGAAGACCGATTTGGATAAAGCATGGAAATGTTTCGCCCATCAAGCAAGTTGCAAAAACTTCCTTCATGTGCGAAAACCATTTTTATGCTAAGGACATTCAAGTACACGCTACTTATAAGAGTCTGTCCAAATCGGCGCTTCCCATTACCTTTTCGCCCTCCATTTGTTGTTGCTCAGAGGAATCTCTGGACAGATCGTGCGTTCGCGCAATGGAAGCGAACAAAACACGAATCTTGTCAACGATTCGGAATTCTGAGCCGATAAATGTACCTCCAGCCCCACTTCCACCGGTTCCTTCTAGTCCAGCCGTATCAATAGTTAATGCGGTTGCGACTGGTTCTGCAAATTATATACGCAGATTTTCATTACCACCAGCCGATTTCAGTTCGGAAATCATACCGGAGCACCTTCCATCCCCCGGTTTGGGACAGTACAAATTTGTCCCGCGCGTGAAATCATCGGAAACTTCACAACCTTTGTGCAAGTGTTACTTGGACACACCCAAAAAAACAGCGGTGAGACCAGAATACCAGCTGAGGAAAGGACTCGATGCCCATATGGAGGAATTTTCAGAGGAACTGAGAACTTTCATCCTCTCCCAGCTCTTTCACAAGGCGAATGCACCCTGGGCACCAAAAGAGAAAGATTTGTTTATCAAATTTTTCTTTAAGTCCCCAGCATGCTACAATTTCATGTTGAGTGCAGGTTTCAAGCTGCCATCGGTAAGCACGATTTACCGGTGGCATTCAGAAATCCGTCTGCCCACAGGATTGAGCCAAAGGATGAAGGAGCTGCTCATTGACAAAGCAAAGGACATGACATCGTTGGACAAAAAGTGCGTGTTACTTTTCGACGAGATGTTAATCAAGAAAGAGTTGGAATATAACGTCAAGGATGACTTTATATATGGATACACCGACTTTGCAGAATTCGGAAGGAAAAACGATGTGGCCTCTAAGGTAATGGTTTTTACACTTAGAGGTTTAAACAAAAATTGGAAGCAGACTATTGCCTATTACATTGGATCACCTGATACAACCATAATATCAAAGATGTTAGTATCAATTATTACGGGAGTAATAAATTGTGGACTAGCCATTGTCGCAACAAGCTGTGACCAAGGCCCAAATAATGTCGGAGCTTATACCAAAATAGCACCCTTCAAGCATCTTGAACCATATGTGGATATCGAGGGCCATAGAGTTTTTTTACTTTATGACTATCCACATATGTTCAAAAGTGTGAGAAATATATTGCTCAAACACACTATCTCAATGGGAGATGAAGTTGTTGATTGGCGCATAATAGAAAAGATCTTTGAAGACGACTCGAAAGGGATATTTCAAGTTTTCTTCAAACTTTCAAAAGCGCACATCAAACCCAATAGTTTTGAGAAAATGTCCGTGAAATTGGCAACACAAGTTTTTAGCGCTAGTGTGTACTCCGGGATAATGTACGCACTTAACATCAACTTTTTCAAAACGGAGCAGGAGAAAAAAGTTGCGGAGTCAACGGCGAAGTTCATCAAAAGGATGAACGATTTATTCGATACCCTAAATACAGGACAGTTGTACTCCAGGAGCCCTAACAAGCAGGTTCTGTCGGACTCCACTGACACCCTGGATGCACTTAAAAGTGCAAGGGAGTGGGTATCGACTTGGAAATCCAGCAGCAAAGTGTCAATTCCACCTTGCTTTAAGGGATTAAAGCAAACTCTATTAGGAATAGAGAAGATGTGGAATCATTACAAGAGCGATGAACAAAGCTATTTTCTGCTTTCACATCTAAACACAGATGTGGCAGAAAATTTGTTTTCAATGCTTCGATCCAACAGAGGCTTATATGAAAGGAATCCTTCGGCTTGGAGATTCATCCGCAATCTGAAGCAAATCATTTTCCAGCATTTGACTTCAGCGGAGCATTCTGGATACGAGGATGCTGGAGCTGAACCGCTATTGCAAATGGTTGGCAGAATGGATGTAGAAACAGAAAGAAATGAATCTACAAACGAGGAATTCGTATTCGAAGAGCGACCGGAAGAACTTCAGGACGAAGATGTAAACATGGATGGAAAGGATGCAAATGCAAAGAATCTCCAGAAAGGAGCTGCTGCATATTACGCCGGATTTGCTGCAAGAAAACTAAAGAGCAAACTAAACTGTGATAAATGTGCCAAAAATCTAATAGACGAAGAAGAGATGGACACGGAAAGGCAAGAGACGTTTTTAATTAAACTGAGAGCCTATGAGACATCGGCCACAACTTCAAAGTTTGGACAACTGACAGTTCCTTCAATCCGTTTTGAAGAAACTGTCAATGTTCTGCACACCATATTTTTGCAAAATTTTGCAACAATGGGTGCTATGGAAAAGCTGGCTGATACCTGGACGCAAAATATTTTGAAGGTGAAGGACATGATTCCAACAGTAAGCTGTTCAACCGAACATCAAGAAGCTATCACCAAATTTGTGCTGATCGGACTGATCATTTTGGAACTGAGAAGGAAAAACAAAAGCTTTAAGGAAAAAGAAACCAAAGAAAAAAAATATATTCATAATTAGTTTTTAAGATTTTAAATATTATATGAATATATTCTTTTATTGTAGTTTGAGTGCTGTACATAATTTATAGTTTAAGGACGAGGAAAAGGCCTACTGGGGATACCTCGAAAAAAAAAAACGCATCTAGTACTCTACCCCATTGGGTGATGTGGAAAAGAGTACGAAATGCTTTTTTATTACTATATTATTTTTATTGAATTTATTTTTTCCTTTTTTTTTAAATATATACATATGTCAAAAACGTTATTCTTCGTTGCATAAAATTATTCCAATTCTAATATCATTTTTCGTTCGCAAGATACTCGAGGTGGCAAATATTTTCAAAAATAATTTCAAAAACCGGTACCTAATAGATTTCTTTTCAAAATTATCTGGTTCAGTATCATTTGAAATTATGTAAGTTTTTGAGAAATTCAATTTTCTATTTTTGACCAACAAAAATTGTATGAAACTGCTTAGAGACTTATTTTTCAAATTTGAATTTAATCGACCCAATGATTCAATACATACTTGCCAGATAGTTTCATTTAATCGCAAGAAAAAAAAGTACGTATACGCCTGAGTATAACTTACTTACTATTTTCTTTGTTTGAAACGACCATGGTCACCATAAGAAGTTTTAGCAAATCTTGCAACAAAGTTAGCATGGTTTTGATGAAATCAAAACTGAATGATTTTCTCTTTAACATATTGTAGATCGGACGTTCCTTAAAAATATTTAGTACTTAAATTTCATTAATTGATTTAGGTATACATATATTTTTCATATAAAGAAATAGTTTAGTTTGAAAATCTAGTTTTATTAAATAGATTTTTAGGCGAAAACAAATTTTTACCTTATGCTACTTAAATTTCTTAAATTTTTACAACTTGGATGAATGAAATTAATTTGAGAGACATCAAGAACCGAACATCAATTTTTACCAAATTTGCGTGCTATTTTTTGTTTTTTTTTTTATTACAAAACGGACTGTTGAATTTTTATAAAAAAAACTACTGAATATCGAAAACAATATTTTTTGTGAAATAAGAAGAGTTTGAAGACAATATTTTTAATTTTTGAAAAGATATTTGAGTCGAAATTCAATTTTGACCAACTTTGAGTAATGTAGCAAAAAACAAAAAGGCACCTGGTAAAGATGGAATTTCTTTCGAATTTTTGAAAAATGCACCCCTATGTTTCTCTACTATTTAAAAATTCTTTTCAATAAGATATTTATGAAAGCGGACATACATACCTTTATAGTTCAAAAAATCCGTCACTTTCCCCATACACAAAAAATGCTCGGAGAGTCTACCTCAGCCGGTTTCAAAAAAAAACTTTCTAACTATAGATCACATTTTCACACTATTATCATTAGTCAAATCGTTTCAAGCACGTAACTAAAAGGTCTTTGCACACAGAGAAATTCACGCAATACAATTTACAAAAACGTGCAGTAAATTTTACAAAAGGCAATTGTAGTGAAATTTATATCAAAAACTATGAAAACGTAGTACTCGCAATAAAATTCACAACAAAAACTACGAAAATGTAGCGCTCGTATTTTAACGGGGGTTTTTAAAAAAATAAAAAGAATTTGCACTTATTCCTAAATTTTAACTTATTAAATACCAAAAATGTCATTACTGTGGCGTGTCCCAAGCTGTACTTTCCCTCATAAAATGCAAAATATTAATATTTTGAAATATTGACCCACCCGGAAAAGTCAAATTATAATCTCGGATGAAATTTAATCGAAACACATTGTCTAAGACCTTGAAATTGCCTATTATGTACATATTTTTTTTACTCTAAATTTTGTGATTTGTACATTTTCGTGATTTTAATTTGTATCTCGTGTTATGACGTAACTTATTTTAAAACTAAGTTCTTTTAAATATGTATATAATTTGTCGATACTACTTGGTTTTTATAATAATAACAATACAAATTGAATATATCTCATATTTTCATTCTTCCACTGAACTCTTCATTTTCTTTGCTTTTTTTGACAATTTATATAATTTCAACAAAAATTAATGAACATATTTTTGTATAAACAAAATGAAGACCTTTTGTAATCATTAACGCGTGAAAATTATCTCCTTCATTATTAATTCAATTTGCATGTAGTCTTGTGGCAATTACTGCAAATGCAGTGGAATTTACCATAGAAATAATGAAATTTACCAAAAGTAAGGTAAAATTTACTACGTGATTTTATAAAATTCATTACGAATGTAGTATTTTATTTACCCGCCTTTTCTGAAAATACTTTTATTAAATTTACTATAAATACAGTGAAATTTACTACACATACAATAAAACTCACTATTAGTGTGGTGAAATTTACTACCTGATTTTGTAAAATTTTTGCAAATATACTCTTGTGGCTACTACCCATGCCTTGTAATTTGCCTTTTAAACTTTTACGATTTTGTTTTTAAACTTTTATTTAAAAATTTATTTAATTTTTGTGTACTGGTTATAATAATAACAACAATAATAATCATGATATAAGAACAGAATATATCTCATACTATATATTTATTCTTTTACTGAAATTTTCGTTATGTTATAGAATTTTTGATAATTTATATAATTTCAAACAATTAAATATAAACTTAATAAAAATTCTCAAAAAATGGTAGTTTATGTGTTTTTTTAACAAACATAAAATTATTTTAATTTTCGTTTCTTTTAAAAGTCACAATGACGTTTGGTTAAGTTTATCAAAATTGATTAATTTTCTGCAGCGAAATCCATAGGCTAGGCGCGCACTTGCAATTTTTAGTTGCCCAACTGCTTGGTTCGGCAACTAAAAAGTTTGTGTTTCGACACAAACTAAACGATTGCCTAAAATGAGTTCGCTATTTTATTGAACATATAATTATCTGTATATAAGTAACCAAACAGTTGCGCAACTAAAATTGATAGTGCGCGGCTAGCCTTAAGGTATTTCATCTACCTATAAATTGTGTAAATCATTTCTCATACAAAATTTGACAGTTCATTAACCAAGTAAACTTAAACAAATGTTAAACTTATCTTGTGTTTTACATCAGTGTATGAAAAGTTTTAGGTTTTCTTCGCCCATTAAGAACTATATCCTCTAAAATCTGCTTGTTAGTCCTTTTTGCTGACAGGCATATTTATTTGGTTTTTGAATAGTTAGATAGTGTCTTGACAGTGAACCATCATACACATATATGTGAACACTGTTAACTGGTTTTTTTGCCACAAAAATTAATTCCAGCTCACAGAAAATGTTTAGCAAGAGAATTGTTATTTTCCTGGCATGGACACAAGTGTCGTCTTAAAAGTACCCTTTTGTAAATAAATTGTAAAGAAATAAAGATCTTTTGCAAAAAAAAAATCTCTTAATTATCACTCCACTATACTACAAATGAGTAGCTACTGCGAAGTGTATAAGCAGCTTGATGACAGCACTGGCAACCATACCACGGACTAAATTCAAAATGGAGTTCTATTTCATTCGTCTCAGATTTCGGCGTGGGGCGGTGAGTTTAACTTTCGGCATCGGTTAATTAATCAAAAAAAGTTAAAAAAATAGTGAAAAAAAGCAAAAAACACTAAAAACTATTTGCCGGAATAAGCACTCCAATAGGTGAGTTCCAAAAGTTAATTTTTTTTAATGGTGATTCTTTTTTAACAAATTTTGATGCTCGTTTTTGAAGCATCAATTGCTGATTCCAAAAAGGTATCAACCATCGCCGTACGGCTTACGGTTGTTCAGATACACTCCAAAATGTTTTTGATTTTTCTTCATGATGGCAGAAATTAAGAAAATTGAAAAAGGTTTTGGGATGTATCTGACCGACCGACGGTAAGCCGTACAGCGATGGTTGATACCTTTTTGGAATCAGCACTTGATGCTGTTAAAATAAACATTAAAATCTTTTACTCAAAATATGTATTGAGAACAAAAAAACATTTATAACAAAAACAATCTTTACTATTATCTGTTGCATCCATACCACGAAGTGGAAGATAAAAACGTTTAAAAAAGTATTTTCTTGTTAAGTCTGAAATAACTTAAAAAACTGAAACCAAAAGAGCACCAGTAAGCTTTATGAATTTCTTACTTTGTATGGTTTCTGGTATTTTATATAATACGTGTGAAATTGAGAGATTTAAATTTTTCCAATTTACAAAAAAAAAACCAAAGCTGATTTCCAATGTTGTTAATTTTATTTAACCAAAATGTTTAATTAACTCAACTGAACATTTTTTTTTTCATAATACGAAAAATGTACTTAGAGTCCTAAGTTTAAGTGATCTAAAGTCATCCATAATATGCACAAAAACTTATTGTTATTTTAATTCCTCAGGTTTAAATGAGAAGGATTGGCTGAAATACAACTCACAACCAATAGAGTTGGTAGTTATTAAATAGAAAAACTGCTTTCATATCAGGAGGGCAGAAATTTTAGAAAAGAGCGCAGAGGAAATTTTTAATGACTGGCCACTTTTCACGCAATCTATCGGCCTTCATTTGGTATTTCTTTTTTTTTTTCATTTTGGTAATGTTTTTCATATTAATAATTCTTACAGATCGATTTAGACTTTATTTTTCTTTTCGGTGAAGAAAAATCAGTTTGTTTGAAAAAGAAATGGGATAGCTTTCAAAGAACCTTCTTGCAAAGTGTCGATGATCAATTTGAAAGTGCAAGCAAACCTGTTAAGCATATACTCGAGCAAATAAATGGTATTGATTGTAGTCGAGGTAATAAAAAAAATGTTTAAATAACTTAAAAAGCATAAATTTTTGTCTACAATAATAATTACATTTCACCATTTTTCACTTATACTAACATATACAAATTCATTTCTTTACAGATTATAAAAACTTATTAACGTACAAGCTCATCCATTATAAATTGCCTCCATTTCAAAAAATTTCACTTCAAAATGGGAAAAAGTGGCACGCTTCAATCCAAGACTCTATCAATAGCACTATATTAGAAGCCGAAAACCAGGCAGATATCCTTCTTAAATACCAACATATAAAAGAATCGTACAAGGGCTTTCATTTCAACATTCAACCAATGGTAGTGGCAAGTGAAAAATTATATTATGTAATATCAGATAACATATTCCATAAAACAGAAAGCTTTTTATCGGCTCTTGATTCGGCTTTTAAATTAATGTATGTATTTAATCTTAAGTATCCACTTCAAAGCCAAAATGTGTGGTTGTTTTTAGAAAACTTCTTTTATGATCTTAATTCAACTCCTCCTAGCTCTGCAACAACATGATTAATGAGTTAAGAGATAAACAAAATTAAGTTTTTTTTTTTAAACAACACAAATTGTAAGACGTCCTTATAAACCTTATCTAATTGCTTGATAACTTGATACGACTAAGTTTCTAAGGACTTTTTTAACATCTTTTTAAACGTTTATTAGTGCTTAAGAGGATCAAGCTGATAAACTTGATTCTGACTTTGCTACTTAAGACTTTTTAACATACTTTTTAACAGTTTACTAGTTCGGATCAAGCTGATAAACTTTGAAACGACTTAGCTTTTTAAGACTTCTTTATTATCCTTTAAAACAGTTTATTATTGCTTTGGCAGATCAAACTGATAAACTTGATTTTGACTTTGCTACTTAAGACTTTTTAACATCCTTTTTAACAGTTTACTAGTTCGGATCAAGCTGATAAACTTGAAACGACTTAGCTTCTTAAGACTTCTTTAACATCCTTTTAAACAGTTTATTAGTGCTTTGGCAGATCAAGCTGCTAAACTTGATTTTGACTTTGCTACTTAAGACTTTTTTAACATCCTTTTTAAAGTTAACTAGTTCGGATCAAGCTGATAAACTTGAAACGACTTAGCTTCTTAAGACTTCTTTAACATCCTTTTAAACAGTTTATTAGTGCTTTGGCAGATCAAGCTGATAAACTTGATTCTGACTTTGCTACTTAAGACTTTTTTAATATCCTTTTTAAAGTTAACTAGTTCGGATCAAGCTGATAAACTTGAAACGACTTAGCTTCTTGAGACTTCTTTAACATCCTTTTAAACAGTTTATTAGTGCTTTGGCAGATCAAGCTGATAAACTTGATTTTGACTTTGCTACTTAAGACTTTTTTAACATCCTTCTTAAAATTAAATAGTTCGGATCAAGCTAATAAAGCGCTTTCGCTAATAAACTTAATAAATTAAAATAAACATAACAAATTTTTAAGTTAAAAAAAAAACCGAATCAAGGGCCGATAGAATTTATTTTATATTGTGAAGTATTTTATTGCATATACTATTTACATATATAATATATCAAACTTTTGGATTAAATATTAACTGTAGTCAATCATGTTCAATTACTTTGCTTGTGAATTAATTTTTCTAAATTTAGATGATTACTATTCACATTTAAAAGGCAAGCATAAATATGAAAAAGAAATATATTGTAAACAAGGGGATTGTCCTCAAGCATTTTCCAATCTTTTTGTCTTAAAACGGCATTTAAAGAAAGTACATTTTGATTTAAATAGCAATTCCAACACCTCTACCAATACCACAAATTCTACCACTCTCCTCCCTGCGGAAAATGTAAACAATTTGAATCAAGACTTAGGCTTAAATTCAACGCTTTCATCTCAAAAATCAGAGACTTCATTACTTGCCGATCAAAAGTCCATTGAAAATTTTGAAGAATCGTTTATCAATAAAAAAGATGTCGACCTCTCAGAATGTGCCTTAAGATTTGTTTTAAAGTTGATGAATCACAATTCCGTTCCAAGAAATTTAGTATTCAAAGTTGTGACAGAAATTCAAAATCTTTTACTTGACCCTATTAAATGTGTTATTGAATTGAGCGATTCGAGCTTAGCAATTCAAAAAATAAGTCAATTTTGTGATACAGCTTTTTCTAAAAAAGAGACTGAACACTTATAAACCATTTGTCGAAAAAAAATTACTCGAATTACCAATTAATAGTACAGTTTCATCTGAAATTCAAAATACAATTGAACGGGGTAAACCAATTTTAAAATACAAGGAAATAAAAGGAACTATTTTATCTATTCCTTTTGTAATTAAAAAATTTTTTGAAACTGAAAACTTGCTTAAAAAAACTTTGAAAGAAATGGAAGATCTTATGGCGCATTCCGATGATATACAAAATTTTGTTTGTGGTTCTGTTTGGCGAGAAATTCATTCAAGATTTTCAAACGAAAACAAAACGGTTGTCCCATATTTTCTTTATAATGATGACTTTGATCCCGATAATGTGTTAGGCTCGCACTCCGGAGTGAATTCAATTTCTGCATTCTACATGAGCATAAACGTCCCTCTTTGACCAACATTCTGCCTGCTATGCTAATAAAAGCCGAGTATTTTAAAAAGTATGAGCGCCTCGATGTTCTTCATAACCTTCTAAAAATTTTATTAGATTTAGAACTGAATGGCATAATGATTCAGATGGAAGGTGTGGAAAAAAAAATTCATTTTGTTTTAGGCTTAGTTACTGGTGATAATCTTGGACTTAATAAGATTCTGGGCTTCAGATCGTCCTTTTCGGCTCTGCATTTTTGTCGAATCTGTAAGGCTTCTAAAGCAGAAACACAAAATCTTAGTTATGAGTTAAAGAACAGTTTAAGAACGGTTTCAAATTATGATTTAGATCTTTTACTTAATAACCCAAAACATACCGGAATATCGGAAGTATGTGTTTTCAATAGACTTCCGTCTTTTCATGCGGTTGTTAACGTGTCAGTTGATATCATGCATGATCTTTTCGAGGGAGTTTTGAAAAATAATATGTGTGCTATTATTTTATATTTCATTAAAACAAAGAAATATTTTTCTCTCGAAAATTTGAATGACAGAAAACAGCTTTTTGATTATGGAAGCATAGACTCGAAAAACTATTCCCTTCCTATAAAACTTGAGGCTTTACAAAACAAAAATTTGAATATGCAAGCTAGTGAAAGCCATTGCTTTGTACATTTTTTTTTCGTTAATGGTTTGGGATTTTGTACCTAAGGACGATAAATGTTGGCTTTTTTTTTTAAATCTTCAAAAACTTGTAGATCTATGTTTATGTACTTCATTTAATAAAAATGATTTAGAAGAATTGAAATCTCGAGTAGCTGATCATAATAATACTTACAGAGAATTGTTTAATGAAACTCTTAGGCCGAAAGCACATTTTTTGACCCACTATCCCACTGTTATTGAAAGGGTTGGACCCTTAAAAATGATTTGGAGTATGCGAAGTGAAGGCAAACACAAAGAATTAAAACAATATGCCCAGAGCATAACATCTAGGAAAAATTTATGCTACTCCGTTGGAATGAAGTTGTCTTTAAAACTAGCAAACTTTTTTTATTTAAATGAAAAAGACATTAAGATTAAAATTTTAAAAAGTAAAAATGTATGTATATCTCAAAAACCATATTTCAAAGACCTTCAAGAATTTGGCCTTGATGGTATTCAAATATTTTCAGAAAACATACAGTTTATGGGAACACCATACACTTCCGGTTTTTTTTTTGTTTCATAAGCAAAGTAACTTTATTTATAAAATTTCTGAAATAGTAATAAGCAACAAACGTGTAATAATTGTTTCCACTAAATATATGTTTCAATACGATGTTAATATAAATGCTTTTATTATAAAAGATAATACAAATATTTTAAGTTTGAAATTAATTACGGAATTTCAATATTATCCTGCTTTGCCACATAATCTTTCTGATGGTAGAATGGCACTAAGATTTAAAAATGTATAAAATTTATATTATAGTCATTTTATTGTCATTACTTTTATATAAGAGATTTTGATATTAGCTTGTATTTAATATTACCATAGTTATCAAAAATAAAATAAAAATACATATGAACATTCAAAATGATACCTGCTTTATAATTCCAGACATAGTATTCAACTAAAAAGGAAAAAAAAGAGAATTTTATTTCAGAAAGAATGGTTTTGATATAAGAAAAAAATCAGTACTCTAAATCTCTGTACAAGTACCTACGTACGTAAGTATTCCTACATACCTACATAATATTTAATTCATTACTGTTTGTATAGGACTGACAGATCTCTGTAGAAAAACTCATGGTAGATATGCCATTTTTAATTGTATTACAGATTAAAATCAAATCCATTGCATGAAACAGTGAAATTTATTACATAGATATGAAGTAAAATGTATTACAGATTAAAGTTAAATTTATTGCATGAAACAATGAAATCTATTAAAAATGTAGTTAAATGTATCACATCAAATAGGGGAGAATTTACTGCAGTTGTAGTTAAATTTACTACAACTGCAGTTAAAAATCCACTATTTTATGTTAACATTTTACTACATCTGCAATAGATTTCAATGCTTCTATGTAATAAAATTTACTACCATTTTTGTATATGCAATAGATTTCAATGTTCCATGTAATGAATTTTACTACGGCTGTAGTAGGTTTTATTACAATTTTACTACAACTACAATAGGTTTTATTGTTCCATGCAATGATTTTTACTACGGCTGTAGTCCATTTTACTACAAATGCAATAGATTTTACTGTTCCATGTAATGCATTTTACTACGGCTGTAGTAGATTTCACTACAACTGCAATGGATTTTACTTTTCCATGTAATGAATTTTACTACCACTGTAGTAGATTTTACTACAACTGCAATAGATTTAACTGTTCCATGTACTGAATTTTACTACAACTGCAATAGGTTTTACTATTCTATGCAATGATTTTTACTACGGCTGTAGTACATTTTCCTACAACTGCAATAGATTTCACTGTTCTATGTAATAAATTTTACTACGGCTGTAGTACATTTTACTACACCTGCAATTAATTTAATTTTGTAATGTAATAAATTTAACTACCACTGTAGTAGATCTTACTACAGCTGTAATAGATTTCATTGTTTAATATAATGAGTTTTACTACCACTCTAGTAGATTTTACTACAACTGCAATAATGTTCACTGTTTTATGAAATGTATTTTACTACCAATAACGTGGATTTTACCACAACTGCAATAGATTTCACTGCGTCAGTAGTGTATAATATTACTACTGTTGTTCAAAAATTTTAGAACAACTACAATATATTTCACTGTTTATGTAATAAAATTTACTAGAACTACAATAAATTTTAATGCTCATATAGGAAACTTTTAGTACAAATACAGCATATTTTACTGCTTCAGTAGTGAATTTTACTATCATTGCAAAACTTATTTTTATTACATCTTGTAGTGAATTTAACGACGTGTGTAGTAGGTTCGGATTTTACTGCTTTTATCGTAAATTTTACTACAGTTTTTCGTAGATTTTACTGATTTTTTCTCTGTGTGTGCATTTTTTGTTGTATTTAAAACTGCTTTTGACACAACTTGGGCCCTATAATATAGCTGAATAAAACAACTTTTTCAGTTGACTGTTATACTTATAATCCTTTATTTATTTTAATCCTATGTTGTTGAGTGTGGTGTTGAACGGTACATAAGTAAATATTCAATCAAATCAGTTTTCCAGTTTCTATTAGTGCTTTGACTAATAACGACCCTTTTTAGTATTGATCTATTTTGCCTCTCAACCTCACCGTTCTGTTGTGGCCGATATGGTGTCGTGCTAATCAAATGAATATTGTTAATATTACAATAGTCGCGAAATTCTTCACTTATAAATTGTCTTCCATTATCTGCAGTAATCGATAGAGGTAGTCCGAATCGTGCAAATATATTTTGTAGCCGTTTAATTATCTCCGTAGAATCAATCTTTTTCATTATTTCAATTTCTATGTACCGACTATAATAATCAACGATTACAAACAAGTGGTGATGTGATGGTAGCGGGCCCAAAAAATCTATAGCAAGGTGCTGCCAAGGTTCAGACGGCAACAGCGTTCTTTTCAATGGTTCTGGTGCTGATGGTGCAGATACTAACGTGCATCCTCGACATTGCTTGACTCTTGCCTCAACATCTGCGTCCATTTTTGGCCACCAAACTTTATAACGTAATCTTTGCTTCATCAATGTTATTCCGGGATGACCTTCGTGTGCCAAATCAAGCGTTTGACTTCTCAAAGCTTCTGGTATAACGATGCGTGTTCCACGCAGCAAAATCTCACCTGCAAAACAGAATTCAGTTGAAAAAAATTTTAAATTGCAATGCTTTTCCAGTCCAATTATTTTCGCGAAGTGCAATCTTAACTGCTTGAATTGTATCATCTTGAACTGATTGTCGTTCGATTTCAAACATTTTGATTGCAACTGGAGTGGCATTTGATGCAACCCAATGCACATAATGTTCCGTTTGTTCATCAAACGATTGTATGTTATTGTTCTCACATACTGCTAATCGTTATAACGGATCAGCTTTGTTTGTTTTTCCTGTACGATAGATAACTTTATGGTAGGTAGGTAGAAATGGCGATCTCAGGGCAGCCTAGCCTGAGATCCAATTAGCGCTGTAATGCACCGTTTTGATACCAAAACTCGTTTGACCTGTGAATGAAAGGAAAAGATTTATAGAGAAGCTTCATAGCGATTAAATTAGAGCCATTTTGTCGCATTGAGAAAAGAGATTAGGTCTCTAATCTTTGTCTCAGATAGCTCATCCAGTTCGTGAAAGAATGCTTTCCCAAAGCATTTCATTCTAGGGCTTGCCAAGGCAGGACATTTGCAGAGGAAATGGATTATCGTTTCACTTTCTCTTTGGTCGCAGCAACTACGTGTTGCGATGCTGTTGATGTGGCACTGTCACAGGAGCCTTACTTGGCATGCTTGCATGTGCGCGGCTAGGTGCGCCGGATTGGGGTGGTTCTTGCTTCCTGACAGCCCCTCGCATTCAAAGAAAACTTTCATCATGCCAAGGTTTCGAAACTAATGGACTACGGACGGACAACTTAACTCATCTAACCAGGCTTCATGAGTGACAGGTGGATGGTCACGTGGAGTACTTCTTTCCCTCCCTTACTCCTTCCAGGACGCCTTGACGGTTCGCGTACTCATCATTTTCATGGAACCGTCCCTTATCTAAATTATGTTATTCGTTTACACTATTCCATCTTTATTTTTACAGGCTCCACAATCTTCCAACTTACCCCTCATATTCTACAAATTCAAAACATTATATTTAACATTTTACCATTATTTTACTCAAAATTAGAGAATTCAAAAAAAATCATATTCAACCTTTACATAATTTCTATATCCTGATAATGCCCAAAATTACATGCCTAATAATAAAGATCAAGTTCAACTTCCAATTGCATGTAAGCTTTCTTGCGCTTTATTCGGTTTAAATTTGCTAGTTTTGTTTTATCTTCTCTGTCTTTAAATTTGTAATTACTATTTCATTGCATGTAACTTCCAAATCATATGCCTATATTGTTTTATTTTATACTGGTTTTAGTTTGATAGTTTTGATATATATGTATTTAGCTTAGCTTAACTTTATATCTGATATAATACTTTATCCTATTGAAATTTTTAAATATGTAATTTTTATTTAGCTTAGTTTCAGATTGTAAATTTTCTTATATTTGTTTTTCTTTTAGCTAGTTTTTAAAATTTGTTTTTTTTTTCTTTTTAAATGCATGGTAGATTTAGAATTTTGGTTTTACTATTATTGTTTTTTTTGTATGTAATTAAATGTCAAAATTTGCTAGCGGTAGTTTGGCCTATAAGATAAATAGAGATGAAATGCTTTTTAAATTGGAGACTTACCACTTACGGGGAAATTGTGCACAATCCCTCCTGGATCCAATTCCGTTGGTTGTTTTTTTTTTTTTTACTGTTTTGCAGCGCCAGCCAAACTCACACTCACAAATATATATGTATGTTAAACTAAACCTTTTTTTTGATTTTTCCTTTTCGCTTATTTTTTCTTTCTCTTTCACCATGCACCTTTTTTTTCTTTGATATTATTTTCTGGTTCTATTAACCTTTTTCTTTTTAAGATATTCGATATTCTTTGTATTCTTCACTTTATTATTTTTTTTCACTAATTTTTCACTTTTTCAATTTAATGCTATATTATATTTTTTTTTTTATTTGCATTTTAGAATTAGCTTTTCCTGAATAACTATCCCTCCTTTATATTTTGTCCCCCCCTCTCACGACGATACCCTTTCCCTAAACTATTCTTCTCCGCGTGTACGGCCCTCTTCCCCGTGTGCTCGATGTTTCCGCGCCTTGAGGCTTGAGGTTGACCGATCGCCGCCTAATACCCCGATGGACTGGAGTTTTGAGTTGAGATTCCTCTTCAAATTGATGTCTTGTGGCGGGTGATGATAGAAATTATTGATGGAAGGATATTGTTTATAGAGGTAGATTCCAATACTTGGATTAGCTGGTTAGAAATGCTGGGGCAATTGGATTTCTCCTATCAGCCCCGTTAGCAATTTCTTGCAAATTTTTTTTCCAAGTGCTGACAGGTGCACGTTGCCTTCACACAAAGATGAATTGGATCTGTATGATCGTGCAGCCAGCCCCACCTGGATGAACAAAATTTCTGTCAGATCGATAAAATAAAACACTAGGACATTTTCGTTAATTTACCTGATCAACCAGAGGAATTTTTTTTTCAAATGTTTTCTGTTGAGATAAGATTTGTATCGCTTTGTATTTTTTTTGTTCTAGCAGTTTCTCTTCTTAGACCGATTTATTGAGTAGTTCTTTATTTTCTGTTTTTTTAGGTATTCTATTGGAAAAATATATATATATATTTTTTTTTTTTAACTTTGAAAATTTCTTGAACACTCAAATGTATTTGTGAATAAACTCAAAAAAGGAAATCTTACCAGAGAAACTCCTACTCGCTGCGTGGCCTAACTAAGAAAGAAAGAGTTAATCTGGTTTAAAGGGAAACAAAATGAAGGAATGTATTGGCCACTTCCTGTTCGAATATGTTCCTCTTTGAAGTTTTCGAAAACTTGTGTAGTTCGAATTCCACACGAAAACAGGGTGCCAGATTAATTAATTTTTTTTTTTTGTACTTGTACGAAATATTTTAAGATTCGTAACATACGGCAAAAGGTGTTGTAAGAGATACCCAATTTCTCTGCATGAACTCCTATAGGCCAATGTCCGGTACAAACCGCAACAATCCTGGCTATGTCTTGCCTTGGCCTGCATAGAAGATCGTTTGTACTGGTTTTATTATAGGTGGGCCATATCTTCCTAGATATAATGCAGTTGGGTAAATTGCTCCACCTTCGATTTGATTCAGTTTGGTAGATGGAAAAGATTTTACCCTTCATAGCACTAAGAGGAATGTTAACCATTTCCGCAAGTGAGCTATGAAGGGCCGATCCTTGCCTGGCTAGCTCGTCAGCCCGTTCATTTCCCACGATACCACTATGGCCCGGAACCCAGATCAGGGTGACACCGAGATTAATGTTCAGGCTCGCAAGCTCATCGCAACATTGCTGGACCAATTTAGATGAGGATGTATCCGAGTTAATGGCTTTGATAGCTGCCTGACTGTCTGTGAAGATAGCCGCATTTCGGTTTTGGTTTGGGCTTTGTTTAAGTATTCTACATGCCTCCCTAATTGCCAGCAGTTCAGCCTGAAAAACGCTAGCAAAGTCAGGAAGCCTAAAGGATTTAGAAAAGATCCCAGAACCAACTCCGCACTCCATCTTTGAGCCGTCAGTAAAGACGGTTGTATCGAAACCTATCGACACGATGTCATCCTCCCAATCTTCTCTGGATGGGAAAATGACCTTAAAACCCCTACTAAGGCTCAAAGTAGGAGTGCAGTAGTCAGTGTCTACCGTGACCATAAGGTTTTGACAACCAGCTGTTTGATTCCTTCAGCCTAATAGCGCTGCAGGAAACTATGTATTTAATAAAAAGGTCGATTGGTAGAAGATCCAAAATAACGTTTAAGGCGTCCGTTGGGCAAGTACGCATGGCCCCTGTGGTGCCCACGCAAGCTGTTCTCTCAACCTTCTTTAGCTTATCGATATTATAGGCTTTGCTAAGAGCAGGCCACCACACAATCGAACCATAAGTTAAGATTGGACGTACTACGGCTGTGTACGTTCATAAAATCATCTTCGACTGAAGTCCCCACTTTTTGCCGAAAGTTTTGCTGCAGGCGTAGAAGGCAACACAGGCCTTCTTAACCCGCACTTCAATATTTCGTTTCCAGTTTAATTTAGGGTCGAGTATAACTCCCAAATATTTTGCACTGGAAGGCAATGATAGGATTTGACCGTTGAGTCGAGGTAGCGTGAAGGGCGGTACTTTAGTTTTGGTGGTAAAGAGCATCAGTTCAGTTTTACTTTGGTTAACTCCTAGACCACAACTAGTGGCCCAGCTGCTAACTTTCTTCAAAGCTGACTCCGTGATTTCACTAATCACAGAGGTGTACTTTCCTGACACCAATAGCACCAAATCATCCGCATAGGCTACCGCCTTCACTCCACATCTCTCTAATTTAACGAGAATTGTATCCATGACCAGAAGCCACAGAAGAGGCGAAAGGACACCACCCTGGGGTGTTCCCCTACTCACGTGTTTTGTTGCGATTGTATTGCCTAGAGTGGCTTAAATCTTCCTACCACTGAGCATGGAAATAATCCATTCTCGAATGAAGTATTCTACACCGAACTTAACGAGCGATTCTTCTATGGATTCGGTAAGGACGTTGTTAAAAGCACCTTCTATGTCTAAGAAGGTGGCAAGAGTAAATTCTTTATAATGGATTGTTTTTGCTACAGAACGCACTACCTCATGGAGGGCAGTCTCCGTAGATTTGCCCTTAAGATAAGCATGCTGAGAGCTTTCGAGAGGTCGTCCATCTAAGATTTCTCTAATATGGTAATCAAGAATGCGCTCCAAGGTTTTAAGCACAAAAGATGTTAAGCTTATTGGTCTGAAATCCTTCGCGGATTCGTGACCACGCCTACCCACTTTCAGAATAAAAACTACCTTGACCTGTCTCCACGACATGGGCACATGTTTGAAAAGGAGGCATCCTTTGAATATTTGTTCCAGCCATGGAACTGCCACATCATGCAACTTTTGAAGCATAACTGGCAATATGCCATCCATGCCTGGGGATTTATATGGAGAGAAAGTATTGATGGCCCACAAAATATTTTCTCTGGTTATAACGGAATTGACTTGCTCCACATGAACTACGTTTAGCTCAGTGGTTTCAAGCGGTTCGGGATTATCACTCTCGCAACCCGGAAAGTTCGTCTTCATCAGTAGCTCAAAAGATTCGGCTGGAGAGGCTGTCCAGGTTCCATCAGGCTTTTTTAGAAATGAAGGATTACAATGTTCCTTCGATAAAACTTTGCTGAGCCTTGCGGAGTCCTTTATATCCTCGATTGATTGACAGTATTCTCTCCAGCCTTGTCTTTTGGCTGATGACAGGGCTTGCTTGTAAATTTCAAGAGTCTTTATACGGTTGGTAAAACTTATGTTTGTGGCAGATATTGAACATTGTCCTCGTCATTTTCCTAAGACTGGACAGTTCTTCATTCCACCAAGCAGGAAGGGTTTTACGGCTGTATTTAACTGGGCAAGAAACTCTAAAAGCTTTACTTATAGAAGTTTCAAAGGTTTTCCATTCCTTTTCCTTTTTTTTCCATTCTGTGAGATTCGGTAAGTTACTCAGTTTGGAATTAGCAATTTGACTGAATTTCTTCCAGTCAGTTCTTCTGGGATTTCTATAAGGCGGAGGGTTTTTCGACTCGAAATTAATTTGAAAAAGAATCCACTTGTGATCCGAAAACGAATTGAAAGGGGAAACTCTTCAATTCTCCACTAATAAATTACGGTTGTTTACTAAAGTAACATCAAGCACATCCTCCCATCCATCATAATTTTCCGAGCTCGGAAAGACGAAAGTGGGAGTATTGCCTCTGTTACAAATGGTCATATTATGTGCAATAATAAAATCAAAAAGTGACTCACCTCGTTCGTTGATTTCAGAGCTTCCCCAAAGGGTATGCTGAGCATTCGCGTCACCTCCGATCAGAAGGTTTGCCTTATAGAAGCTTTGTTTATGATTTTGCACACCTCCTCCGGAGGTGATGGTGCATTGTGGGTTGAGTAGAAAGAGGCCAGCAGCAAACCCTGTGTATTTTTGTCTTCGAATCTGACAACTGTCAGATCAGGAGTGCTAAAATTTGGACATAAAAAACCTTTTAAATGTTTCTTAGCTAAAATACAAGTTCTGGGATTACCTTGGTCTTGATCTGCGGTTTTATAAAAAAGGTCGTATTGGTTGTCTTGGAGGCCCCGCACCTTGAGGCCGTTTATCCAAGGTTCTTGGATAACGCCAATGTCGAAGTTTTCCTCCCTAAGGAAAACTCTCAGATTATCTGAAGCACACTTAGAGTGTTTCACATTAATCTGGACGACCTTCAGCGCGTTTTTAATTTTTATTTTTAGCTGCAGAGCTGGGGCCCGGCAACTCGCTGGGGACCTCGACTCCGCTAACAACATCGCCAACCTCGACGTTGTCATCAGCTTTGTCGGTGTCTGTTCCCTGACTCTGCAGAATTTTAATTTTGGCATTCCTTATGCCAAAACTAAGCTTATACTCGGCCTTTTCGAGAGCCCCTAGGCTTTCCTTGCTAATCCTCAGAAGGTAAGAGGCGCTGGTCTTCTGTGGTTCTTCTGCTTTAATCACAGCCCAATCGGGGGCCCTCACTGTTAGTTATTGTTTATAAAACACCATCTCAGAAAGCTTGCCCTCGATAGAGTTCCGCACGTTCAGCAGACCTTTGCTGTTTGTGGAGAGCTCATCCACAACTGCTACTTGGAGGTCATCCCTGACAACCTCACTAAGAGTACGCAGTTGCGCTGCTCCAGAAGATGGTGCTTTCCCTGGCTTTGTCCGGCCGTCAAGCTTGCTCTTTTTCTGAGACGTGCAGATCTCTTCCTGAGATCTGTTTCGCTTGACGGCCTTTTCTCGGCTGGCCAGAAGGTTGTTGTATTCATCAACAGCCTTCTGGTACTTTATTTTATCTAGGGCGTCCCTCTCATGAATCGCTCCGGTCTCTTTATTCTTGGCAATCTTGGCAAGAATAAAAGAGGCCATTTTGAAGCGGTTCTTGAGAAGAGCGCCTTCCGATGGCTTTTTGGTTCCTCGAGTTGCACTGCTACTCGAGGGTTTCAGATTTGTTTGCGGTTAAGGAAGCATAGGAGTGCTATGAATAGCACTGCCTGTACTTCCTGTGGTTTTGGGTTGCTCACAAGTGCTGGAACTACCAGCGCTAAATGAGCTCCCCTTCATGGTCTCCTGGCTGGAGGCCAAGAGTTCATCCTCCAAGTCTGCGGATGGTTCTATGTCTGTAAAGTCAAGTTCGTCCATTTTGTTTAAGTATTTTGAATGTTGGTCCCACGAGTAGGTCGGAAAGAAAGAGGTTAGCCCCGGCAGAGCCGATATACCGGGGTAAGGCAGAAAAATAAGACGGACCCTGCCAAGGCATCCGAATGAGCTCGTTAGCGACTGGTTTGCCCCCCAGCCTTTCATTCTTCGGCACGGATTATGTAAAACGCTCACACCACCACTCAAATTAGGGACCTCGTATCTATGGTCAAATTGCATTGCTAAGGCTTGCTACTATTAAGGAGTAGGAAACTTCAGCAATTCAACGTGACCTTAGCTGATCCCCATCTTGACAACATACAAGACAACTGTGGTGATCATTAGCGCCCGGCACCCACTAGGAGGGTTTGAAACGAGGATTTTTGCCGGGCTAGATAACTTTATACTTCTATGACATTAATCTTATAACCCAACGTTCGATTCTTGCACATGGTATTGATTTTATCCCAAAAATCACTTCAAGTGGCTTGTGATCAGTTACCAATTCAAATTCTCGCCCAACCAAATAAAAATGAAACCTTTCTGTGGCCCAAACTAGAGCCAATGCTTCTTTTTCTGTTAATGCATATCGTTTCTCTACATCTGATAAACTCTTGCTGGCATAAGAAATGACTCTTGGACCTAACTCATTAATCTGTATCAATACAGCTCCTAGCCCAGTTGGACTGGCATCTGCTATCAATTGTGTTCGATTTTTCACATCGTAGTATCCCAAAGACAGTTGATCTGACATGTACTCTTTAAGTTTATCAAAAGAGTTCTTCTGTTTAGGGGTGGAATCGGCTAAGGTGATTGTTGATAAATGACAGTCAAAATAATCGTTTTTGATTTATGTAAGGTGATAGTCAAATTGATACCTAAAAGGCTGTCACAATAAAAATTTGATAAGTCGTTTTCAAACAAATATATTTATTCTGAATATATTATGTAGCTACCAGACGCTTACAAAAAACGAATGGAAAATTGTTTCAGTTACTTATTTAGGTACAAAAACACATTCTTATGATGGACAAAGCTTACGACATTCGAAAAAATGCAAGAAAAGTAAGAATTTTATTAAAACAAAACCAATTTAATACTTTTATTTAGATATTTTACATGCATAATTTTAAAATTTTACCATAGCAACAATGAATTGTGACAATTATAATCTGAAAGTGTTCAATCGAATTGAATTGAGTTGAATCATCTTACACAGACGGAATGAAAATGATAGTCAATTTGATTATCAAAAATATGATAGTCAATTATCACCTTAGCCGATTCCACCCCAGTTTTCCAAGTAAACTTTTGACTCTTTTTGTTTAATAATCGAAGTGGATCAGTAATTGTTGCAAGGTTTGGAATAAACTTGCCAACATAATTCACCAATCCTAAAAAACTCCTCACTTCTTCTGCATTTGTTGGTTCACGAAATGTACGAATAGCTTCTAATTTATCATTTTCTGGAAATGTACCCGTTTTTGTTATTCGATGACCTAATAAAACTAATTCTTCGACCCTGAAAACGCACTTTGCTTGATTAAGTGATATTCAATTTGTTTTAAGTGTTTCTATAACAGCAGATAATCTAGAATCATATTTCTGTTTATCCATACCATATACCAAAATATCATCAATAAAGGCAAAACAACCATTAAATCCACTCAATATTTGCTCAATAGTTTTCTGAAAAATTTCGGGAGCACACACAATGCCAAACATTAATCGTTTATAACGAAATAAACCTCTCCGTGTTATAAAGATAGTAATTTCTCTTGATTTCTATGATATTTCAATCTGGTGAAAGGCGTTCTTAACATCAAGTTTAGAGAAAATTTTTCCTTTTCCAAGGTGTGGCAAGAAATCTTCTATTGTTGGAAGAGGGTAATGTTCTCGGTCAATGGCTTCGTTCGCTCGACCCATATCGATGCAGGGCCGGCCCCAGCCAAACTTGCGCCCTGTGCAAGATTTGTAGAAAGCGCCCCTTTTTTATATTTTTTTTTACACATAAACTGATACACAAGCATAAGCCTTTCCCACATTACCCAAGAGGTAGACTTTCAATGCGTTTTTTTTTATTGAGGTATCCGCAGGAGGCCTAAACCATTAAACTAAAACGCAGCGAAGAAATGAGCAGAGGTGAAACTTTTAAACTTGGAAACTTACTTTTCTGGCCTTACATTTTGCAAATTCAGAAATGAGATCATCAAAGTCTAAAGAATTTAATAATTTCTTTTCAATTGACATATTATAGATAAACCTTCCAATCTCTCTTGAGTCATGGTTGTCCTAAGATAATTTTTAATAAACCTTCAAGGTTTAAACTAAAAATAAAATTTAACACATCTAAACTTGAGCTTTGTGGTGTAACAAGCTGGGATATTACGGTTAACTCTTGAAACAATTCTTCTCCATCTAAATCCTTAAAACTACTTTATGTTAAAACATTCTGCAAATTAAGGCATGAAGCACGTACATTTTTATTTTTTAAACATTCGCTTATGTTACTTAAAAATGAAAAATTGATACTATACGTATCAAACCTTTCAAGTATTTAAAAAAAAAATCAACTTTAAATCTTTGTTTCGGGTCTAATATAGTTTCAGGACATTCATCAGCATAAAGTATTTTTCTCCGTTGAGATCGCAATGATGAAGCTACAGGAAACATATTTGGTATTTCTAGGGAACTAGCAATACGCTCGGTTAATTGAACATACCTACTCATAAAATTTTTCATCGGAACGCATTAAAATCAAACTGTTTTTTGTATTTTCTAAAACTGTTATGCCAATTGATAGATTAACGGACGGACTTTTCAAATATTTACTAGTTTAATTTATATTTTCTAAAATATCAAACCAAATTAGCATGCAGCAAATAAATGTAAAATCAAAAATTTTATTTCCTAACGATTCTGCAATGTTTTTTGCCTCTAGATTTCTTAATTCTATAAGGGCTTCATATATTTCTTCTTAATTTGTTTTTAAGTTTTTAAAAGCCTCAATGCATCTTACCCGCTCTCTCATCTAGTCTCAGAATTGGGTTTCAAAGTATGACTTGGAATTTTTTTCTTATAAATATCCCACCTCGTTGTGGAACCGGAAAAAAAGTTATACAAACATTGAATTGTATCGAAAAATTTAACTGCATAAAATGAGCACCGAGCCGCATCATTAACCACTAAATTTAAGGAATGCGGGCAACATGGAACGAAAAATGCTATTGGTTCCAGGGTTTGAATTCGATTCTGAACACCCGCTTCTTTTCCTTTCATATTCGAACCATTATCATAACTTTGGCTTTGACAGTTACTTATTAAAATTTCATGTAATTGAAGCTTGTCTAAAATCAACTGAGTCAGTCACATTCCGGTCTTGTCACAAAATACGTCACTTCTATTAAAAATTGATAGCTATTTATTTAATGTTAATTAACCAACAAAGCGAAAAAACAATTAAAACAATCTGCATTCTGCACCAGACTAGATATACATTAAAAGTAGCCGTTACAACAGTCATTAACTTTCAACAAAAAAAAAAAAAAACAAATTGCCTGCGCAAGACCGATTCGACTCCACATAGATTCATCCCTCTTTAATTTTTAAGCTCTATGCTCCTCTTTTCCATTCTATTAAAAATTTCATCTCCTGTAATCAGCCACTTAACTCTTACACAGTGTGCAATAAGAAAACCTGCACGCTCTGACCCATATGATTCCGTATAAATAAGTTTTTTTTTAAATATCTCCCATGTTACTTTCGATACTCAGTGTGCAAAAAAGAAAACTTGCACATCCATTAACCATTTGCAGTAGTAGGTAGCACAGCAATGTACCTGGTCTCTTTTTTCGGAGGCATTTTTTTGTTGTTTTTTTTGTAGATGAGAACTCACATACAGAGGTACGGTGCATAATACAAAACCTGCACGTTCTAGCCCATACGATTCAATATGAATAAGTATTTTGCTTTGTCATGTTAATTTTGGGACTCAGTGTGCATGAAATAAATCTTGCACATATGAGATGGCATGGAACTTTTTTGTGTTGAGATTTTTTTCTTTTTTTCTCTTGCATGGAACTTTTTTGTGTTGCGATTTTTTCTTTTTTTCTCTTTTACGAAACGAGGATTTTTGCCGGGCTAGATAACTTTATACTTATATGACATTAATCTTATAACCCAACGTTCGATTCTTGCACATGGTATTGATTTTATCCCAAAAATCACTTCAAGTGGCTTGTGATCAGTTACCAATTCAAATTCTCGCCCAACCAAATAAAAATGAAACCTTTCTGTGGCCCAAACTAGAGCCAATGCTTCTTTTTCCGTTAATGCATATCGTTTCTCTACATCTGATAAACTCTTGCTGGCATAAGGCCGCGTTTCTATTTGCAAGAAAAATTCTGCAATAAATGTCCGATAGTCCGTCCGACAGTGAATTGCAAGTGGAAACTGCCAAGCAAGTTCTATCGCGACAGTACTTTCATAACTTCTTGCGAGTAATTGCAAGTGCAATTAATTGCTAGTTTAAACACTTCTGCATCGACTCGCGACAGTTCTTGCAGCTTATCGAAACAGTTTCGTATATCTCGCGCAAGTTATTGTAATGGGTCCGATTTGTCGAATTGAAAATTTTGACATTTCTCGACGTTTCAAGGTCCCTAGAGTCGAAATAAAAGATTTTTAGAAAGATGTCTGTGCGTGCGTGTGTAGGTACGTATGTACGTATGTCCGTACGTCCGTACGTTCGCGACGTTTTTTTCGTCGTCCATAGCTCAATAACCAGAAGAGATATCGACTTCAAATAAATTTTGTTATACAGATAATAAGGCTGAACGACGTAGAAAGGGCTCTCAAGAAAATTGCGTGGGTGGTTTTTTTACCATAGCAATTTAAAAAAAGGTGAAAATTTTGGTTAAGCCTAAATATCTCACGAACCAATAACGCTAGAGACTTGAATTAAATTTTTAATTATTTATTTTAATGGGATACCAAACAAATATATTTTTGGAAAAAAAACCTAATAACGGTTTTTTTATAAATCAAAAAAAAAACTGAAAAAAAAATTTGTCACCTCAAAATTCTACGACTAAAATATGATTTTATCTCCGAAACAATTTTGTGCAACGAAGAATAATGTTTTTTAAAACTGATAAAATTTTGAGAACAATCTAATTGACAGATTTTTCACAAAAAATAAAAACCTAACAAAAAAACAATATTAAAACTTGGTAAAAATTTACTTACGACTCAAATAGCTTTTGAAATATTAAAAATATTGTCTTAAAACGCTTTTTATTTCACAGAAAATATTGTTTTCGAAATTCAGTAGTTTTTTTTTTATAAAAATCCAACAGTCCGTTTTTTCATTAAAAAAAATCTACAAAAAATAGTACGCAAATTTGGTAAAAATTGATGTTCGGTTCTTGATATCTCTCAAATAAATTTCATTCATCCAATTTGTAAAAATTTAAGAAATGCTACTTAAATTGGTAAAAATTTGTTTTCGATTTAATAAAATTTTCAAACTTTATATGATAAATATTGTTGGTAATTTTAAAATTTTTAAGAATAATTCAACTAACAACTTTTTTAACCCAACACGAAAACCTACAAACTTTTAAGCAAGACAAATCGACAGACGGGATGGGAAGTTATCAGTGTGGGTCGCATCCCAGCCTCTTTTTAATAATAAAATGATCATCGCAGCTGCTAATCGTTAAGTAAACAACCAGATTTCTTGCGACATTAATTGCTCTCCTGGTGTAAATACATCTGCAATAAATTGCGACAGTATGATGCGCGAGCTTCTTGCAAGACATTTATTGCAGAAGAAATTGCAAGAATTTACATGACAATGTAAACGCGACTGCAAGTAACTTCTGCAAGACTTCCGCGAGTTGACTTGCAAATGGAAACGCGGCCTAATAATAAAATTATCATCGCAGCTGCTAATCGTTGACGTTTTCACGCCATGACTTTACAATTTTAAGTAAACAACCAGATTTCTTGCGACATTAATTGCTCTCCTGGTGTAAATACATCTGCAATAAATTGCGACAGTATGATGCGCGAGCTTCTTGCAAGACATTTATTGCAGAAGAAATTGCAAGAATTCACATGACAATGTAAACGCGACTGCAAGAAACTTCTGCAAGACTTCCGAGAGTTGTCTTGCAAATGGAAACGCGGCCTAAGAAATGACTCTTGGACCTAACTCATTAATCTGTATCAATTCAGCTCCTAGCCCAGTTGGACTGGCATCTGCTATCAATTGTGTTCGATTTTTCACATCGTAGTATCCCAAAGACAGTTGATCTGACATGTACTCTTTAAGTTTATCAAAAGAGTTCTTCTGTTTAGGGGTGGAATCGGCTAAGGTGATTGTTGATAAATGACAGTCAAAATAATCGTTTTTGATTTATGTAAGGTGATAGTCAAATTGATACCTAAAAGGCTGTCACAATAAAAATTTGATAAGTCGTTTTCAAACAAATATATTTATTCTGAATATATTATGTAGCTACCAGACGCTTACAAAAAACGAATGGAAAATTGTTTCAGTTACTTATTTAGGTACAAAAACACATGCTTATGATGGACAAAGCTTACGACATTCGAAAAAATGCAAGAAAAGTAAGAATTTTATTAAAACAAAACCAATTTAATACTTTTATTTAGATATTTTACACGCATAATTTTAAAATTTTACCATAGCAACAATGAATTGTGACAATTATAATCTGAAAGTGTTCAATCGAATTGAATTGAGTTGAATCATCTTACACAGACGGAATGAAAATGATAGTCAATTTGATTATCAAAAATATGATAGTCAATTATCACCTTAGCCGATTCCACCCCAGTTTTCCAAGTAAACTTTTGACTCTTTTTGTTTAATAATCGAAGTGGATCAGTAATTGTTGCAAGGTTTGGAATAAACTTGCCAACATAATTCACCAATCCTAAAAAAAACCTCACTTCTTCTGCATTTGTTGGTTCACGAAATGTACGAATAGCTTCTAATTTATCATTTTCTGGAAATGTACCCGTTTTTGTTATTCGATGACCTAAGAAAACTAATTCTTCGACCCTGAAAACGCACTTTGCTTGATTAAGTGATATTCAATTTGTTTTAAGTGTTTCTATAACAGCAGATAATCTAGAATCATATTTCTGTTTATCCATACCATATACCAAAATGTCATCAATAAAGGCAAAACAACCATTAAATCCACTCAATATTTGCTCCATAGTTTTTTGAAAAATTTCGGGAGCACACACAATGCCAAACATTAATCGTTTATAACGAAATAAACCTCTCCGTGTTATAAAGATAGTAATTTCTCTTGATTTCTATGATATTTCAATCTGGTGAAAGGCGTTCTTAACATCAAGTTTAGAGAAAATTTTTCCTTTTCCAAGGTGTGGCAAGAAATCTTCTATTGTTGGAAGAGGGTAATGTTCTCGGTCAATGGCTTCGTTCGCTCTACCCATATCGATGCAGGGCCGGCCCCAGCCAAACTTGCGCCCTGTGCAAGATTTGTAGAAAGCGCCCCTTTTTTATATTTTTTTTTACACATAAACTGATACACAAGCATAAGCCTTTCCCACATTACCCAAGAGGTAGACTTTCAATGCGTTTTTTTTCATTGAGGTATCCCCAGGAGGCCTAAACCATTAAACTAAAACGCAGCGAAGAAATGAGCAGAGGTGAAACTTTTAAACTTGGAAACTTACTTTTCTGGCCTTACATTTTGCAAATTCAGAAATGAGATCATCAAAGTCTAAAGAATTTAATAATTTCTTTTCAATGGACATATTATAGATAAACCTTCCAATCTCTCTTGAGTCATGGTTGTCCTAAGATAATTTTTAATAAACCTTCAAGGTTTAAACTAAAAATATAATTTAACACATCTAAACTTGAGCTTTGTGGTGTAACAAGCTGGGATATTACGGTTAACTCTTGAAACAATTCTTCTCCATCTAAATCCTTAAAACTACTTTATGTTAAAACATTCTGCAAATTAAGGCATGAAGCACGTACATTTTTATTTTTTAAACATTCGCTTATGTTACTTAAAAATGAAAAATTGATACTATACGTATCAAACCTTTCAAGTATTTAAAAAAAAATTCAACTTTAAATCTTTGTTTCGGGTCTAATATAGTTTCAGGACATTCATCAGCATAAAGTATTTTTCTCCGTTGAGATCGCAATGATGAAGCTACAGGAAACATATTTGGTATTTCTAGGGAACTAGCAATACGCTCGGTTAATTGAACATACCTACTCATAAAATTTTTCATCGGAACGCATTAAAATCAAACTGTTTTTTGTATTTTCTAAAACTGTTATGCCAATTGATAGATTAACGGACGGACTTTTCAAATATTTACTAGTTTAATTTATATTTTCTAAAATATCAAACCAAATTAGCATGCAGCAAATAAATGTAAAATCAAAAATTTTATTTCCTAACGATTCTGCAATGTTTTTTGCCTCTAGATTTCTTAATTCTATAAGGGCTTCATATATTTCAGTCATTAACTTTCAACAAAAAAAAAAAACAAATTGCCTGCGCAAGAACGATTCGACTCCACATAGATTCATCCCTCTTTAATTTTTAAGCTCTATGCTCCTCTTTTCCATTCTATTAAAAATTTCATCTCCTGTAATCAGCCACTAAACTCTTACACAGTGTGCAATAAGAAAACCTGCACGCTCTGACCCATATGATTCCGTATAAATAAGTTTTTTTTAAATATCTCCCATGTTAGTTTCGATACTCAGTGTGCAAAAAAGAAAACTTGCACATCCATTAACTATTTGCAGTAGTAGGTAGCACAGCAATGTACCTGGTCTCTTTTTTCGGAGGCATTTTTTTTTGTTGTTTTTTTTTTGTAGATGAGAACTCACATACAGAGGTACGGTGCATAATACAAAACCTGCACGTTCTAGCCCATACGATTCAATATGAATAAGTATTTTGCTTTGTCATGTTAATTTTGGGACTCAGTGTGCATGAAATAAATCTTGCATACATGAGATGGCATGGAACTTTTTTGTGTTGAGATTTTTTCTTTTTTTCTCTTGCATGGAACTTTTTTGTGTTGCGATTTTTTCTTTTTTTCTCTTTTACGAACAGGGTGAAATATTTGGAAATGAGGTAGGTAGGATTTTTAGTTCTGCGATATCTTGAGTTAAATTTTCATTGAATGCAACAATGAAAGTGATGTTAGTTAGTGCGCAAGAGATAACTTAGGACAGTTGTGATGGATGTTTTTTGAGATTATTTTAAGAATGTTTGTGGTTAAAGAATGGCAAATAATAGTACATATTTGTTTACAAGATCAGATTACATTTTCTTGCTCCTGGTAATACGCCCCCAGAATTCTGCGCCCTGTGCATTTGCACATCTTGCATATATGCTTTGTCCGGCCCTGTATCGATGCATAGCCGAATATCATCTCCCTTTGGTATAACGACCATTGGAGAAACCCACTTTGCTGGTCCGTTAACTTTTTCAATAACATCTTGCGCAAGAAGTTCCTCAATTTTTGTGTCAACTGTTTTCTCTAATGCTATCGGAATTCTTCGGTACGGTTGAACTACGGGCGTAGCATCTTTATTTATTGGTATATCTACTAAAATACCTTTCATTTTTCCCATTTGCAGCATCTTTCCTTCATCTATATTATTAATTGTATGATCGATTTTCAGATTGCCTATTTTAGTGGCCGTTTCTCGTCCGATCAGAAGTTTCCCTTCATCTTTTATAACATAAAAATCACTTCTGTGTTTACCTGATAGGTCAAGTTTAGCAGAGTAAATGCACCAATTAATGGCAGTTCATATCCACCGTATACTTTAAAAACTTTTCCAGTCTCTTTCCGTTGATTTGATACAATTATGTTTTTTTTGATTTCAATGTCTCCCACGTGTGTTGGCTCATTGTATTCAATGAGGTATGTTTACCACCAAATTGATAACTTTCTTTTTCGCGATCGACATTTCTTGGAGAAATGGTCTCGTCCACCTCATTTATTGCAAAGTTTTCCAAATGCTGGACATTTTTCATCATTCTTAATATGACTGGAATATTCACATCGATGACATTGAATATGTTGTGGGGTATATGATTGATTTCGTTGTTTCGTTTTCCAGGAATTTATTTTTGAGCTGATTTTGTTAACTTCATCAATTTGTGGTTCTCGCTTATCAAAACATTTTTCTTGTTGAGCAACGGTTTCAAAAACTTTTGCAACTCGTTGAATTTCTTTGAGGCTAGAATCACCTCGTTTGAGCAAATCTCTTCGAAGAGTAGTTGACAGGCAATTTTGAATAATTTGATCTTTTACATTTTCTTCCAAATTTGACCCAAAGTCACATCTATCAGCCTGCATGCGTAACCGAATTGTAAACATGTCAATGTTTTCATCTGACTTTTGTTTCATTTGTCTTAATATATGTCTTCCATAAGTGGTATTTGTTTTTGGTAGGAAAAATTTATTTAATTTATTGACTGTTCTCTCATATTGAGTCATATGTGGAATATATTTTTCGATATTCGCTAATGGTCCAAATGTAAAATTTTCCGAAAAGTCTGATAGTGTAGCGATCAACATCTGTATTTTTGAGCCAGCATAATGTAAAAGTAAATCATGTTTCCAATTTTCATCGTGTACACGACTTGCTCGAATCATTGTTTCGAAAGAACGCAACCATTTCTGCCATTCTATTCCAACGTTATTTCTTTATCTCAATTAATCATTACAGCATTTAAGCTACCAGCATATAAGCTATGTATATCAGCATTTAAGCTACCAGCATATAAGCTATGTATATCAGCATTTAAGCTACCAGCATATAAGCTATGTTTATCAGCATTTAAGCTACCAGCATTTAAGCTATACAATCCTCCTCTGGGGTTTCCACCTTGTAGTGGTGGGGAGGCTTACGCTTAAAATTCTCAGCTGATCAGCTGTAGACTTTTATTTCTTAAGTCCTCAGCTGGCCAGCTGAGATCTTTAGGCAAACCAAGAGAAACCCATGAACAGTACACAACAAAAGAACGAAAAACCAGCGGGGATATACGCTGAAACGTCGACAGAGGTCACGGCTGCCGGCGCGGGCTTTGCCTCTCCAACAGTAGGAGGGGAGAAGTCGCCAGTGACAGACAAGAACGTACATAAGGACAAAACTACAGAGGCGACAGTAACGAACATTACACAGGAGGAAGAAGACCTTCTTCTCACTCCTTTTTCCAACTTCGGTGTAGAGGATGGAGCTAGCATCGGAACACTAGACGACGACGACACATGTTCAAATGCTAGTTCTACCCTCTCACGATTGTCTACCACTTCAGTTCGGAGTAGAATCTCCAACTGCAAGAAGACAATCAAACGACTTGGGAAAAGGAAATGGGAGGAATTGACAACAAACGAACAGATGAGACTTTTCAACGCTCGTGCTTTTCTAAAGAACGAATCTCTTATGATGGGGGGGGGCATATGCCCAAACATCGGGGGAGGCGGATTCCAAAGGAAACACTGACATGGGTGCGCTGATGGGACCGCCCAATCCGCCGATTGATATAATTCAATCCAAGAAAGGAATGACCCTTTCAGTTGCACCCCCGACTAGGGAACAGACGCCGTTGCAACCTTCGAGGCCGTCTACACCCGCCAAACCCAGTAAATGGCCATGTGCAACAACGGGCTTGGAGGATGGTAAGACGGTCTCGAAGGAGAAGAATCTGGAGGTTGCTTGTGAAAGCAGTACAAGGGGCCATGTCCCCGAATGCAGCTCTAGCATAATCCCTTCACCTTCGTCAAGCAGCGGTGTCATGGACGTTACTTCACTAAGTACTAGGACGACAAAAACGGTGATCGAGAAAAAGACTACCAAAACTCTCACCGTAGACAGAATACTTCATAGGAGAATACGTAACACTGAACGGACAATTCGACGCCTATCCAACAAAGATCCGGACTCCTTAACGGCAAGGGATAAGATAGTGCTCGAAAACGCTACACGAAACCTTAAGACACTGACAGCAACGAACAAAGACAAAAATATAGGGACTAAGAACCTGATGAAGGAGAAGGAGATGGTGGGCCATGTGCCTCCCCTGGACCCTGATTCAGTGGCAAAAACGTCCAAAAGAACAAGGCAGGATGATACACTTTCGCCCACGAAAAGATCACCCCTGCAGAAAAGAAAAAAGACCTTGGCTACAGAAGAGACGTTAGAGGCGCGCAAATTCGCCATTGCGGATTTCGGCAATCCCTCGAGAAAACTCTCAGAAGACCAATGGCAATTATTGGAAATAAGAATCCTGGATGAGGTTAACGATGCTATTGTTAATAGCAGGCCACCACCACTCTTTGGGAACCTCAGAATCATCCATGGGTTCAAAGTTCTGACGTGCGAGGACGACAATACCCTCGCTTTCCTGCAGGACTTCGTCAAAAGAACGATAGCTCCCTGGCCCAACGCTGATCTCCGCTTAGTCGTTCCGAACAAAATCAGCGACTTCGTCAAACCTAAGGCCAGAATGACGATCAAAGGTCCCGCGATACCCCGAGATCGCGTAGAACGATATCTCCAATCTCTAAATACGGAACAGCTAAGTCAAAGCTGGAAAGTAATAGAGATGGGAGAAAGAACGGAAGAAGGTACAGAAGTGGTGGTGCAACTTAGCCACAAATCTATACCCCTTTTGCGGAAAATCGGATACAGGGTACGCATCGGCATAAACCGGTGCAAACTGCGGCTCATAACAAATAAGGCAAAACAAGTAAGTAACAAAATATGAGCATGAAATTGATTCAAATTAATCTTCATCATAATAAAGCCGCCAGCTCCAATCTTGTCTACATTTTGGGAAGTAGACAAATTGACATTGCCCTAATTCAAGAACCCTGGATTTCAGGTGGCAGAATTAGAGGACTACACACATCAGACTTTACACTATATAAAGCCACACAAGTAGCTAATAGTAATATCAGATCCTGTATTTTAGCCAGGAAGAAGTTTAATCTCTTTCTCTCCACTCCCACCACTGATCCTGACATCGTGCTATATGCCGCACGACGGACAAGAAGGGCCTCCCGCTAATATCACAAGCCAGCTTGTAGAGAAAGCTGCCTCTGGGGGATGGGACGTGGTACTAGGCTGTGATACAAACTCACATCATACTCAATGGGGTAGTACCGACATCAACAACAGAGGTGAGTCTCTTTTTGAATTTATACTAGACCGTAATCTTTTAGTAGCAAACAGAGGTAACGAACCCACTTTTGTAACTAAAAATAGAAAAGAAGTGCTTGACGCCACCCTAACCAATAACTCAAGCACACTAGTAATAGATCAATGGAATGTTCTTAAAGAGGAATCATTCTCAGACCATAAACTGATAGGCTTCTTGATACATAATGAAGTAGCAACTCCAAAACCCTTTCGGAACTTCAGGAAAACCAACTGGAATGTATTCTGTAGGGAAGTAGGACAGGGGATTCAAAACCCGGACACACTTCTAATTCAAGAACCCTCTGACATAGATATTGCGTCAGAAAAACTCAGAGTTGTTCTGAATAGCGCTTTAGAAAAAAGCTGTCCCATTAATCATATGGGAAAAGGTAGGAAAAAACCACCCTGGTGGACCACTGAAATAGGCAACTTAAGAAAAGAAACTAGAAGACTTTTCAACGTCGCCAAAAGAACTAGGAAAGAAGCTGATTGGGAACATTATAAGGCCAGTCAACGTATTTTTAAGGTCGAAACACAACGAGCAAAACGTAGCTCATGGATGGCCTTCTGCGACGAAATAGAAAGTACAAATGTATCAGCAAGACTCAGGAAAATTCTGACCAAGGATGCAGTCGCTCTAGGATCTCTCATAAAACCTACAGGCAGCTGGACTGAATCCGGTGGCGAAACGCTTGAGCTCCTGGCTGCGTAGCTGATATCCGCAGTCCAGAAACAGAGTCTCATATAGAAACCCCAGTACCATCGGATATTATAACGAAAGAAAGGATAAAATGGGCCATTCACTCCTTTTCCCCGTACAAATCGCCTGGTCTAGACGGAATCTTCCCTATGATGCTTCAGAAATGCATAAACCTTATCATCCCACACCTAGCTAGCATTTTCAATAATAGCCTTAAATGGGGGTATGTTCCCTTATCGTGGCGTGAGGTAAAGGTAGTTTTCATCACTAAGGCTGGTAAACCTAGCCATACGGAGGCCAAAGACTATAGACCCATTAGTCTAACATCGTTTATTTTGAAAACTTTTGAAAGGCTAATTGATACACACATCCGAAGCACCCTGAAAACGGACTGTATATCGGAATTTCAACATGCCTACATTAAAGGAAAAAGCGTTGAAACAGCATTGCACAGTGTTGTTAGCGTCATAGAAAAATCACTGAATGACAAGGAATACACCCTTTCTTGGATATTGAGGGAGCCTTCAATAACGTGAAGAACGAAAGAGTGAAGCAAGCCTTGGACGACCACAAAGTCGAAAAAGCAATAACACAGTGGATAATGTGTATGCTCAGAAAGAGACAAATTAACTCTGAGCTAGCGGAAGAAACGGTAAGAGTAACCACATCCAGAGGCACCCCTCAGGGTGGGGTTCTCTCACCGCTACTTAGGGTTCTTGTCATGAACGGCATACTCTCTAAATTGAAATCAAGTGGAGTAAGGATGATAGCCTACGCTGATGATCTTGCATTACTAGCGACTGGCAAGTTCCTACCCACTATCAGTGAACAAACCGAATACGCCCTCTCGTTGGTAAGCAAATGGACTAAGAGCTGTGGGCTGACAGTCAATCCAGCTAAAACAGAACTAGTGCTATTTACTAACAAGCGCAAAATATCTGATTTTAAAATTCCTTCAATTGAAGGCTGCCAGATCCTTCATAAAGTTATGGGTCATAGTACTACAGCAGACTATAAAATACCCAAACTTGATTTTCATAAACCATTCCAGGCTGCTATCCCAAGCCGAGAGGAATGGATAGATAATATACCATACTCCAGTGAGTCGTCAATAGCTATCTATACTGATGGCTCTAAAATGGACACTGGTGTAGGGGCAGGCTTCTATTCTGAATCTCTCAAGTTGACCGCCTCACTTAGGCTTCCAAACCACACAGCAGCGTCTTCCAAGCGGAGGTCCTGGCAGTGACAACAGCTGCTAAAAAGGTATCAATGATGGCGATACCACGAGCTGATATCACCTTTTACATTGATAGCCAAGCGGCAATAAAAGCGATTACTGCAACTGAGGTAAAATCAAAGCTTGTTTCATGCTGCCGCGAAGAGCTTAAGGTTCTTGGCGCACAGCACAACATAAGACTCTGCTGGGCCGCAGGCCACAGCGATATACTAGGCAACGAGAAAGCCGATGAATTAGCAAGATTAGGGTCAATGATCTAAGTGTGACGGATAAGACATCAACTGTCAGCCCCTCAACCTAACCTAACCTAAGCTATACAATCACAATGTTATGACATTGTTTGGCTAAACAAATATAACATTTTGTTTACTCAATCGTTTCAGCAATTAAGCTCTTTTTTTAACATTATGTCTATATTTATATGTATGCATCTTTGTACGTAATTTTAATCTACACTTTATAAGCACACACATAGAAATATTATGTTCATTACATAAGTTAAATGTATGACCATATGATATAAGCTTAACAGCTTCCTTTTAAACAAAAGAAATTACCTTTTTTTTATTTTTGTTTTTTAAATTTTCCTTTCATCTTACCTAAAAAGTCATTTGCCATATTTTTACAAAGCATCTACGGGATCCTCCAAAACATTTCCTTCTTACTGAGTTCTTATTTCACCAATTTATATACAATCTTGAATGTGGCTTCTTATTTATCTATGTAATTTTTTTTTTGTATTCCTCGTCGCCAATATAATATAGCTGAATAAAACAACTTTTTCAGTTGACTGATATACTTAGAATCCTTTATTTATTTCAATCCTAATGAATATTTATTCATTGTCGACTTACAAACTTTCCCAAAATATATTAGTAAAGTACATAATACTACACTTCTACTCTGAACGTCGAACTTGTCGAGTTGTAGAAGCTGAGTAAGGTCAATGATTCTCGAGAATTTTCTCCAGATGAGTCCTGAAATTAAAGGACGTTCTTATCCCTCTAGCTACTCTATCTCCTACGCTCCTTCTCACTCTAGGTAAATTAGCTGAATTGCTGTTACCGAATCCCAATCTTTTCCTCACATATCAGAATGATTAATTAACATCAACTGATTCCTCACCCTATCTCTTCCTTCCCTACCACCTCTCATCTTTATTGGGCTGGGTCCAAGGTGTTAAACGACCCGTGCCGATGATCAGCCTGGCTGGGGGCCCAATTCAAAAATAGCCCAGTCTCTAACGGAGTATCCGGATACCTGGCGACCTCCGGATTAACTAGCCTTATCTGTACATGCGAATCTCTGTACAGACGGACCTCTTTTCTTCGCAACTCGTGGGATTAAGATGAATAAAATAAAAAACAAAAATGTAAAGGATGATGAGATCGGTATCTCTTCAGGACCGGGCGGCAGTTTGGCGTCAAAGCCTGTTGCGTATCTCTTGCGGCCAACACAGAGAAGGGAGTAGTGGCTAACCATGGACCCTCCTCTGCAGTTGGTAACAACGAGGATATGAAGGTAGCGATACCTAATTTCAGTAATGGCAGGGTTGTGAAAAATGACCCTACCACTACTAATGAGAGAAAGGGGAAACTCTCAAAAAGCCAATACAGACAATGGCGGCAAGCGGCGAAAATCCTAAAGGCCTCTGGTGCATCATTGGGGGCTGAAAGGACACCGCAGCAAAGCGCTAGCGTCGTATGGGCAAAAAGCATACTTGCTACTACAAGGACCAGTAAGGACTCTACGTCTAAACGCGAAAGGTCTCTTGAGGGGGCCGTACCGACACCAAAACGGCCTCGGGTGCACAACACCAGCACTCACCTCAATCCCATCAAGAAAGCCAGTTTCAGTGACGTCGCGCAGGGCAAAGTCGAGGTTGCGGTCATTGACAGGAGCGATGATGATGGCACAATATCGGCTGATCGTTGGCAGTTGGTCAAGGTTAAGCTCTCGGGTGGCTTTTTAAGCATTTTCCATTTTCCTTCCATAAGCGATGGGGGTTGGCATCAAGGCCATGTCAAACTCATGGTTTGTGGCGACCAGAGGTCTTGTGACTTATACAAGCTCGCTGTCAGCCGGTTAGGTGAAGTTTGGCCAGGTGCGAAGCTCGAGGTTGTCGCTAAGGAAGACATACCTAGCAGACCTAGAGCCCGCATTTGGATCCCAATGGAACCTGCTGGTATCGAGGACATTCTCGAGATGATCAAAGTTTGGAACCCGTCCCTTCCGACTCATAACTGGAAGATAGCCAAGCTAGAGGAGGTGAAGAATCTTTATAGGAGCGCCATTTTGGTACTCAATAAGGAATCTTTGGCTCCTCTAGCCTTAAACGAGGGCTCGATAAAATATGGATTCGAAACCATTAAAATTCGAGTCTACAAAAAAGATGAGGTTAACGCGGAAAGCGGGCCTCCAAAAACAACCGAGGGTGAACTAGTGGTTGGTGGGCCTGGGACATCGTCTTCTCTCCTAACAGAGGGTGACGATGCACCCATGCCCTCTCCAATAGCGACTCCACTCTCTACAACAGTCGTAGACAGTCCATCCTTAATGGAGACTGAGGACGACCTCAACATGATCCTTTTGAGCGAGGACGAACTCTTGGGTTCATCCTCAGACTCAGAGGATCAAAACAAAACCGAGGTGGAGGTTGATCTGCCTAATTGTAGCCAAAATGCTGCAGTTAGTACAGATTAATCTCCAGCACTCCGTAAAGGCCTCGGCCTCACTTCTTCTTCGGCTGGCAAGAAACGGGGAAGATATTGTCCTGACCCAAAAGCAATGGATTGTGAGATCCGTTGTTCGAGGACTCAGGACTCCTGGGTACTACACACTGTGTGTGACAGATAAAGGTGAACCTAGATCTTGCATACTAGTGAAACGTAGCATTAATGTATTTTTACTCCATCATTTCAGTGACAAAGATACCACCGTAGCTAGGCTGGAAACAACCAAAGGAAGTTTCTGGCTAGTATCGGCGTATCTTGGCCATGACCACCTTGGCCCTTTCCCTAGAAAAACCCTGGAGAAAATCGTCCCTGAAGCGGAAAGGCAAAGGATCCGCCTAATTATTGGGAGCGATGTCAACGCTCATCATACGGTATATGGAAGTACCAATATCAACGACAGAGGTGAGTCTCTTTTTGATTATATTCTTGGTACTAACCTCTTAGTAAGTAACGTTGGAAATGAACCAACCTTCATAACTAAAACTAGAACTAGAACATAACTGAAACTAGACAGACTAATACTTTGGGCTGATCGGTGTGGACTGGGTGTTAACCCACACAAAACCGATTTGGTCTTATTTTCGAGGAGATACAAAATTCCATTTGTCAACCCTCCCCATATTAAAGGAATCCAATTAAAATTCTCAGACGAGGCTAAATACCTGGGTCTTGTCTTAGATAAAAAACTAAATTGGAAACGCAACGTAGAGGAAAGAGTCAAAAAAGCTACTGTAGCTCTCTTTTCCTGCAAAAAAGCCATCGGTAATAAATGGGGCTTACAACCCAGAATCACGCATTGGCTATACACATCGGTAATCAGACCGATTGTAATGTGTGGCAGTATGGTGGACTGCTTTAGAAAAAGGTATAAACCGAGATAAATTAAATAAAGTCCAACGTTCAGCTTGCCTATGTATAAGCGGATCGCTTCGCACGACCCCATCTGCGGCACTGGACACCTTACTCTACCTAACACCTCTTGACATTTTTAGCAAACAAATAGCTGCAAGCTCTACTATTCGCCTCAAAGCTTCGTCGCAGTGGACTAACAACAACATTGGCCACTCCGTAATTCTTAGCTATTTAGAATCAATTCCAAAACACACAGACTACACCATCCCCCAACTGCAATTCGACAGAAATTTCCAGATTTCTATACCTCCCAGATCTTTTTGGGAGGATAGGACATTCCTAGAAGATGAGTCAATCCATTTCTATACAGATGGGTCGAAAACGAAAGAAGGGGTTGGTGGAGGTGTGTACTCTGAACGACTGAATTTAAGTCTCTCATTCCGCCTTCCCAATCATTGTAGCGTGTTCCAGGCGGAACTTTTGGCGATAAAAGAAGTCTTGTCCTGGCTTAAAGAAAACATGATATCAACATCTGATATCCGTATCTTCTCAGATAGTCAGGCCGCTATCAAATCTCTGGATTCTGTCTCTACAAACTCTATAACAGTCCATAACTGTCGATCATCTCTAATGGAGATGGCACAACAGTTTAATATTCACCTTTGCTGGGTGCCGGGCCATAGAGACATTCCAGGTAACTGTAAGGCAGATGAACTCGCCAGGAACGGTACAGTACAGCCCATCCTACCACTTTTGCCTAATAAACTACTGTTTACGCAGGTGCTAAAACTTAAAACAAAAAATCTCCATGTTGTTTTAGTAATTATTTTTTTAACTCCGCTTCTCCAAAAATAAAAAAAAAATTGGTTTCTGCACATATGGTTATTCATGTATTATTAAAATGTGTGTTTTAAAATAAAAACTGACTCTAAGTTCTTGGAACAATGGTAAGAACACTTTTAGAATCAAAAAACGTATACAAAAAAGTAAAAAGTTAGAATTTCAAAAAACAGGGGGCTAGAATCTTTTTAAATTTTGCTCAATCTTTTGAAACTCAATTTCACATTTTCAATTTTCAATTTTCGAAAAAAGGGGGACTAGGTAAAAAGCAGTTTTTGGGGTCTGAAACCCCCGATTTTGGGTATTTTCCAAAAAGAAAAACGTTCAAACAATGCGGAACAAACCGGTAACATTCTGGAACAACTTTCAAAAATTATAAAATAAAAAAAGGGAACTTACTTAACGCACTCTACATTTCTACTTACCTATGATAGTTCAAACTATAATACCCTAATACAATCATCCAATCGTCAAAAATAAAAAATCTCATCTAAGTATAAAAAAAACCTACACGAAATTGTAATTCACCTGCTTTTCTCTTATCATCTTTGTACAGGAAGACTACCGATTTGCATATTTGTAACCCAAAAATGTAAACAAACCAAAACATAAAAACAAAGCAAAACTGCCATTTGTGTTTGCTCATTCACTCAGACTCTTGTTTATTAATCAAAATCTTTCCTTATTTTCGTCTGTTTCTAATAATCGGGATTACTTGGGATGGGAAGCATCGCTACCAGTTGTCTCGGGATATCTACACCCAACCCCTCCTTATACATTTAAAAAAAAATCACCTGAAATTAACACTTCACTTCAAATTTCCATAAGATAAAGGCGTTCTTTTTCATTTTGTCTCTGTAATTTTTTGATTTTTGTAATAATTTAAGAACACTAACATTTTCCTTTTCGAATATGTCATTAACATACACAGCAATATTATCATTTATTTAAAATAGTGTCTTTTAACAAAAATATTTAATAATTCCGTAAATATTTCATAATTTTCCTGTTATATCCTTTTGGATATTCGTATTTTGAGACCGTCTTTTGGTCTCAATATTAACTCTCCCAAAAGTGTTAGATCCTCACGGCGGTCAACAGCCTCTATTTTATAGGTCCTTAATATTTTTGAAAGAACAGCCTTTTCTTCTAAAATAGCAAACTTCTGTCCAATGCAATTTCTTGGACCCGCACTAAAAGGTATATAGGAAAATGGATTTCTTCCATGACAATTCTCTTGCAAGAAGTTATCGGGATTAAATTGCTCGGGTTTGTGAAAAATTGTTGGATTTCTATGCAACATGTATGTCATTATAAGAGCAGTAGTTCCAGCAGGTACGGTATAATTTCCTGTAAATAAAAAATTGTTATTTCGAGTAAAGTTTTGAGTTCGTGCATTTAAGTTTCATTTCATAGCAAAGAGTGCAATATGCATTGTAAAGGGTCCGCCATCTAACTTTTTTTTCAACTAGTGCTTATTTCGTGAATGGTAACACTTAGCTAATATCTGATTTGACAGCTAATTAGTTTTATCCTTCCGCTGAACGAATATGGTTGTGTATACGCTTGAACAACGCTGGGAAATATTGCGACATTACTTTCAAAATCATTTTGGAAGAAGAGAAGCATCGTCAGCTCAGTATGTTCGTTATCTTGTGAAAAAAGTGAAAGAAACTGGCATCCTCATCGATAAACCAAAGCGTGAAAAGCAAAAAACAGTGCGTACACACGAGAATATTGCTGCTGTGGCAGAAAGTGTGCGGGAAGCGCCATCAACATAAATTCACCGTCGTTCTCAACAATTGAACATTTCGGAGACATCATTGAGACGAACAAAGTCCAATTGATTCAGGAGTTGAAGCCAACTGACCATCCAATGCGTTTTCGCTTCGCTAAGAAGGCCTGCGATAGACTCAGGGAAGATGCCGATTTTACCAAAAAAAATCATCTTTTCAGATGAAGCTCATTTTGATCTTGGCGGGTATGTAAACAAGCCAAATTGTCGCATTTGGGACACAGAAAACCTGCACGCATACATTGAAAAGCCAATACACTCAAAACGAGTCAATGTTTGGTGCGGATTTTGGTCCAGTGGTATAATTGGGCCATTTTTCTTCGAAAATGAGCAAGTAGTGGCCGTTACAGTCAATGGCGATCGTTATCGGGCCATGTTGAACGAATTTTTGTTCACAAAAATTGAAGAGGAGGATATTGGCAACATTTTTTTCAACACGACGATGCTTAGTGCCACACAGCCGAAGCTACACTCGATGTTTCTCGCCCTGTTTTTGAAGATCGCATTAACAGCCTCAGAGCTGATGTCGTTTGCCACCTCGGAGCTTCGATTTGAAACCGTTGGACTATTATTTATGGGGTGCCGTAAAAGATAAGTGTTACGCCCACAAGCCAGAGACAATTGACGCTTTAAAAGACAATATTCGTGAAGCCATTAGTGAAATACAGCTGCACACAATCGATAATGTGCTTAAAAATTGGACCGATCGTGTGGGCTACTGAATGGCCAGTCGAGACAGCCATTTCAATGAAATTATTTTCCATTATTAACCGGAAGGATTGTATTTTCAAATAAAAAAAGAAATTTGAGAAAATATTCAGTAGTTTTTTTTATAACATTTTCAAAAAAAAAAGGTATTTGGCAGACCCTTTATATAAATGGGAATAGTTACACAGCAAATAAAGGAGAATTCTGCAATGTACTTATTATACAGGGTGTCCCATAAGTAATGGTCCAAACTGTATGTCATGAATGGTCAAGTCATGATATACCAGAATTTGGTAACTTGTCTATACCGCATCCCAACGGTTTTCGAGTAACGGGTGTTTTAATGAAATTTTCAAAAACACCTACTTTTAGTCGGTTTTTCAATCACCCAGTCCACAAATGATTTTTGTTTTTACTATATGTTAATATTTTACAATTTTGAATAAACATTCCATATTTTTGCATTTAAAAAATTTCAATTTTCGGCACTATTTTGCAAAATATTATTAGTTAAAATCATATTCTTATCAAATTTAATTTTTGAACTTTAAAACAGTTTTATTAAAAAAAAATCATATTACGCAATACTGGTTATCGTTTTGCTTGATTTTTAGCTTTTCAAAAAAGTATAAAACATCACAAAGCTAGCTTTGGTTCAAAAGTTATAAGCATTTCAATTTAATAAGTCACGATTTAAAAAACAAATATATAAAAAAAATGTGTTTCTGTTAGAATTTTTGATAACATCGCCAGAGATATCTTGTTTCCAATTCATTGAATTAGGCTCATAAAAAATTCTAACAGAAACACATTTTTTTCTTTTTATGTTTGTTTTATACTTTATACTATCTACTTGTTTTATGTTTTATACTTTTTTAAAAAGCTAAAAATCAAGCAAGTTTTTATAAACGATAACCAGTATTGCGTAATATGATTTTTTTTTTAATAAAACTGTTTTTAAGTTCGATGTAAAAAATTAAGTTTGATAAGAATATGATTTTAACTATTAATATTTTGCAAAATAGTGCCGAAAATTGAAATTTTTTAAATGCAAAAATATTGAATGTTTATTAAAAATTGTAAAATATTAACACATAGTAGAAACAAAAATCATTTGTGGACAGGGTTATTGAAAAACCGACTAAAAGTAGGTGTTTTTGAAAATTTCATTTAAACAACCGTTACTCGAAAACCGTTGGGATGCGGTATAGACAAGTTACCAAATTCTGGTATTTCATGACTTGACCATTCAGCATATACAGTTTGGATCATTACTTATGGGACACCCAGTGTGTGGAAAGTAAAAATAAGGGAGAAATAAAATAGATTATTTTTGATGACAATTAAGTTATACAAAATAGAAATAAATGTAAACAAATATTGCGAGAGTTCGATAAAGACGATTGAACAAAAAATAAAAACAATTTTATTATTGCTTTATTTTTTAACAAATTCAAAGAAAAAAAAATCTTTTAATTAACGCAGCTTTCTCTGAAGAATGCAAAAGTAATTCCTTCAATGGACAACATGACAGTTTTCTTGTATTTCTCTATAATAAAAGAAACAAATGCAGTTTATCTTTGCCAAACAGAAAACATTGCATTCCACGAAATTAACAAGTAGGTATGTACATATGTATGTATGCAATCCTTTTTCGTTGGATTTAAAGAATATGGGTTTAAGGGAACTTTAAACTATAAACCTAACCTTGAACCTTCCTTACATCCTATAGTATGCCCAAGCATGGGGTTACAGGGAGCAGCATTGCACCTCTATACAAACCTCATTGTTTATAAATTTCGTGTAAGATTTGGCGCTATTTCACTTTGCCAAAGTGTAAAATAACTAACCTGTTGAAACTGATTTAATAACATAAACAGCTTTTCATCTATTTAAGCAAAAATGGTGCTAAGTGCTTACGTTTTCTCCGCCCATGAAAGCAGTTGTTTACCCCTGATCTGGATATAATTTAGGGTTAGGGACAGAATCCTAAAAACCAAAATTCTAAAACGCCAAAATCCCGAAAAGTCAAAACTACGAAAATCCAAAATCCTAAATCCCGAAATTCCATCTCCCTATAATTAACGAAGCCTTTATTTGTCCGAAACTCGAGTATTGTATATTTTGCACAAGAATTCTATATGAAAATTAAGAAAAAAATAAATTATATAGTATCAAACCAAATCGTTGAGATGTTGCTTTCAAGTATAGGTTTAATACCAAAGTAAAGTAAAATATACAATCATAATGTATATTAGCTTAATTTATGTTAACCTTAATTTGACATTGAACTATTCACATTTTCGCTAAGTTTTTGAATTATAAAGGTTGGCAATGCTGATATAAAGCTGAATTTACATTTTGTTTTTATTTTATTTAGGTGTTATTTATTCTAAATGAATTTAAGCTATCATGTTAGTTTTGCACATTCTTCGCACTTCAAGTTCTTGATTCCGGAGCTTTGTTCTGCAACCATCTGAACACGTCCTTTCGAGTTTTGCGAAGTACCACTATCTAATTTGAAATATAAACAAAATGGAACAAATTAGTAATGGAACAAATATAGTGACATAAAGAACAACAACAACATTATTGCATATAAACAATTCAACACTTCATCAGTGCAAACAGTTTTACATATTATGAATATGAAGTTCCGTTATCCTTTGCTATTATACTATGATGCGTAAATTGATCAATTAATTTTTTTCTCGTGCTCGTGTCTTTTACTATCGTTCGTCGTCGCCTTGTGTTAAATTATTTTTCATTTGATTTCGTTGTTTAATTTATAGTATTTGATTATTTTCGTTTATTTTATTAGTACGAGTATATATTAAAATAAATATTAATTTATCGTGAGTGTTAACAACGTTTTTATATTTAACTATCGGTTGCTGGTCGCAGATGAATTGGGTAAGTGTTTTTTTTTGTTTATTTATTTTAAATTAATACATTTTGTTATTGCGGGCGGTTGTTTTTAAATAATTGTTTCATAAGTTTAATTAATTATTTCGTAATTTTTATTTTAAATAATATGTGTGAATGTATATATGTTAAATATACTATATGGCGCCAGTTATAGCTATCATTGGTTTTCATCTTTGAAAACAAACATTGGAATTTTTTTTTGGCAGGTCGTTTATAGCTATCATTAGAAATTTCTGTCATTGAAAAAAATTTCCTGATTGAAATCTACCCAAAAATTTTTACTGACCGAAATCTGTCATTGGAAATATGTGAAATTGGAACACAAATGAGTGGAACGATTCGTTTCACTTTTGAACATAAAAATATCAGCTGTTCAGGATAATGAATTTCCGTCCGGAAAATAGAAAAATACATTTTTAGAGAAAAATAAATGCGCATTTACACTTTTTTTCCTCAAAAAAAATTCTTTGTGTGATTTCCGATCGATCAGTATATAATTTTCATTTCTAATCAAAGGGAAACACCGTCAAATATCGATTCAAAAATTTTTCCGGATCGATTTCAATGATAGCTATAACTGGTATGTATATACATACGCCGCGACCGAGTTGAATTATGTTAAAATGCTTAATGCAACGGTAATTTAAGTTTGTATGTGCAATGAGTGTTTATGTATAAGTAAATTATATAATTTGTGATATGAGGTATTTGTGCGTGGTGAAATTCGTATAAAATATTAGTGACGTCATTAATTGACTTTTGTGTTATTTTTATTTATTTGGAATATGGAATTGATATTAGATTTTGATATCGTGAGTGAAGTTTGAATTTATATTTTCAATTGTGGTATGTATGTTATGTGAAAATATTTATTTTGTGAAAATTTATTGTTTATGATTCCAATTTCATTTTATAATTCAAATAGGGCATTAATGCAGCTAGTGTTTTTTTTTGTTTTTTTTTTGTGAATATTATTTCGTTTCGGATTTTGATGTCGATGTCATTTTGTAGCACAGCATGAAGGGATTCGCTGATTAAAAAATGTGCTGGGGTTAACACATCTAAATCATCCATACTATCGGAAAGAGGACACAAAGTTCTCGAATTTAAGCACGCTTCTATTTGAGTTAGAAGTGATGTGAGCTCCTCAAAAGTTAGTCTCTCTGTTCCAACAATTCGTTTTAAATGGTAATTGATCGACTTCACACCGGCTTCCCACAATCCACCGAAGTGAGGAGAAGCGGGAGGAATAAAATGACATTCTGTACCTTGATTTGCAAGGTTTTCCGCGATTTCCTTAAAATCATGTTGTACAGCTTTTAACATTTTGTTTAGTTCAGTATTAGCTCTAATAAAGTTGGTACCACAATCACCATGGATTTGTTTTCAAATTTCGCGCCTGGCAGTAAATCTTCTAAATGCTGACGAAAATGCTTGTGTCCTCAAGTCTGAAAAAGTCTGAAACGACTTCTAAATGTATAGCCTTTGTTGTCAGTCAAATAAAGATAGCGAAGTATCCTTTCAGGATTTTACTGCCGCGTTCCTTCCAGGCTTTGATTTCAATGGGTCCTGCGTAGTCTACGACAGTGTGACAAAATGGTCTACCAATACGAACTCTTGCAGCTGGTAAATTTCCCATCAATTGCTGCATCTCTGCAGCCTTTTGCGGATAGCAAGTCGTGCAATGATGTAGTTGGTACTTCACACTTCTTCGAATTTTGCCGATCCAAAATCGTTGTACGCTATCATTTGTTGGATTCCACCATGCATAGTATTTTTGTGAGCATGTTTTGCCACAAGTCTTTTGAAATGGTGGGTATTATGCAATAAAATTGGATGCTGCGCCTCATAAGGTAGCAGTGAATTTCTAAGTCGACCGCCGACTCTCAGAATTCCGATTGTATCAATGAATACATTTAGTGTTTCTAACTGTTTGGGTATTTTATTATTTTCTCGCAGATCTTTCAATTCTTTGGAGAACATCTCGCTCTGGGCTGTTTTGATAGCAAGAATTCGAGCTGCTTTCAACTCAGAAACCGTTAATGGTCCGGTGAGTTTCGAGGCAGTCACTACCACTCACGCTGGTGAGTTCTTCTACTACTTGGATGGTATGGATCTTTACTGGACGACGTTCTTCTTCTGTTTCAACACTTTCAGCTTGGCAGGGCACATCAAACTCCCACTGCGATCTTAAAAATATTAGACCGTTCCACCAGACATCTAAGGATTCCATAATTGATGGTTATACGCCTCGGGATGCCAAATCATCTGGATTGTGCTGTGTTGGGACATGAGACCAACAGTCGCTACTTTAGTAGTAGTAATAATGACTTTATTTCAATATAAAAGTTACAAACAATTTTTGTTTTCTAAGTCTATTTTGGTTTGGCCCAAGGCTGTCTACCAGATTGGAATTGATTTAAATAAAAAGTTAAGTCTATAATTTATATTTATATTACTTTAATTTATGCGGATGGATTAGAAGTCACCCTCAATTATGCGTTTTCTGTAGTGAAGTGCGCTTACGGTGTAGTTGTACAATATGTCCCAGCCTTGTTCTCCGTTTAAAATATCGATGGCAGCAACGTCATTCAGAACATATGAACGAAAAATTGTTTTCGAATTACCTTTAAAATTGGACATATTGCTAGAAAGTGTAAAACGTCTTCCCTAGCTTTCATATTACATAATGTTGCATAATATAGGTAGTTCTGGTCGGTGTGGGATGTAATTCAAATTAACTAATTCTCCTCTCATTTTAAGAATAGTGCATATTTTATCAGTTGTATAGCGGTTTAAAAGATATGTTTGTTCTTCTAGATTGTATTTAAGTTTGCTATAGTACACCCTGTATTGGGAAGCTTGGGCTTCATTGACATATTTTTGATATACAGTGTTGCTAGTTTTTTCTAATAAGTTATCAAACTGTCTTCTTAGAGATTCAGAATTAAGATCTGGCGTAATGTCAAGGGCTACTCTACATTCAGAAGCTAGACGCTCCCATTCTTGCATTAGATTTCCTTTTGTTCTTATAACATGCTTAAGGACTTTTTTAGGTAACCTCTCTTCCTCCATCGCAATCACTTTTATCATGTAATTGAAATGCATTTTTAATGTCTTCAAAAACATAGGAGCCGTTCCCGTTTCTAAATGTAGCATGTAGTTGGGTGTACTACTTGGTAATCTAAATATTCGCTTAAGAAAGTAGCGCAGAAATTTTTCAACTGCTTCAAATGAACAGTATCCCCACACTTGGGCTCCATATAAAAGAATTGTGGATGCTGTCGATTGGAATAGCTGTTGCTTAGCACTGTGACTTACATGTCTATTACTTATGCATTTGCCCCAAACTGAACATATCGCGCGTTTAGCTTCAGATAACTTGCTTTTAAGATGTTTGTTTAAGCTAACATTAGGTGTGATAAGAACTCCAAGGTACTTGTATTCTCGAACAATTTCAATGGGTTCATCTTGCAAAGTCCACTTTTCATTTCGACTGTATCTTCCGCCACCATTTCTAAATATCATCATTTTGGATTTTGTTAGGTTTACAGAGAGATTCCAAGTGTTGCAGTACCCATCAAGCCGGTTTATCATAAGCTGCATACATTCTACAGTATCTGCGAGAAAAACGATGTCATCTGCAAACATAAGCGTTGGAATACTTGTTCGGTCTATCTCAATCCCACCTCTTACGGTCTTCGTTATGTCGTTTATATATAGTATAAAGAGTAATGTGCTCAATACACAGCCTTGCTTCACACCCATTGTAGTCTCAAAACCTTCGGACAAGAAGTTTCCATCCCAAACGGAAGCTATATTATTTGTATACATTGCTCGCAAAACGTTTATTACTTTTGTCGATATTCCATATCCATAAAGCTTATAGAAAAGCGCCTCTCTAGAAACAGAGTCGAATGCTGCTCGAAAATCTATAAAAAATGCGTAAAGTTTTTTGTGGTTCCTCTTGTAGATTTCAACGATGTTAGTTAGCGGAAATATTTGGTCGATTGTGGAATAGTTCTTCCTGAAGCCCGCTTGAAATTCATGAATGATTTTCTTCTTATCTACCCATTGAATAAGTCTGTTAAAAAGCACTGCACCAAAAAGCTTGGTTGAAGTATTTAAAAAAGATATTCCTCTATAGTTTGTCGCGTCATTACAATCACCCTTCTTGTGCAGTGGAAATATTATTGATTTCAAAAAACTCCCTGGTATATCAGCGTTTTCAAAAATGCGATTGAATTCATATACAAGCGCTGAAAGGAATTCACTCGTACAGTTCTTATAAAATTCAAATGAAATGCGGTCGTCTCCTGGGGCTTTGTTATTTTTAGAGTTAAAGATTACATTTTGAACCTCATCTAGAGTTATCGGTGAATCTAGGAATTCATCAACAATCCACGGTGCTGCATATTGAAATGGCTGGGAGATTTGTGTTGTGTTGAGCAAGTTTTTAAAGTGATCTTTAAGTTGTTCCGCTTGCAAGCTTAGTGCGATATTGTTTTTTCTACCATTGACATGCTTAACAGCTTTCCAAAACTCTGCTGGGCATTTTGCTTTGTTTAAAAGGGCAATATTTTCCTCGTTAAACGTTTGTTTTTTAGAAAGGCATACGTTTTTGAAATGCTTATTTGCTTCTGCATAAAGTGTTTTTAACGTATTGGTGTTGTTCTTTCTAACAAGCTTGAGAAATGCAAAACATGCATCTCTAGCTCGCTTGCAGTCTATATCAAACCATTTTTGTTTGCTCCTACCTTTGGCATTTTTTAATGGTGTTATTTTGGGTACGGCTTTTTTCATTATTTCTGTAAGGCTTTCAATATTTGGTGGCGCATTAACATTTGTCAGAGCTACGAGTTCTTTGTTGAGGTTTATTTGATACGATCTTCGAAAACTATCTCTCCATAGTAGTTTTGGTAGGAGGCTCAACTGTGTTATGCTGCTAATTAGTGGGTTTTCGTGCAAGTATAACGTAACTTCAAGAGGCATGTGGTCAGAATATGTCTTTGTTCCTACCTTGAATTCCTTAAGAAATGAGCACAAGTTTTCGGTTATAAAACAGTAATCTATGACAGAACATGCTGTCCCACGTATAAATGTGAACTCCCCACGCGAATCTCCCTCACAGCTTCCATTCAGTACTCGGCAATCAAATGCATCCGTTAATTCCAGAATCGCACCACCTTTGGCATCACAGATCTCGTCCTTAGAGTCGCGTTCTGTATTTATCAAGGATGTACCCAATTCACTGACAAAGTTATTTTGCGACATGCCTATCCTTCCATTAAAATCGCCGATAAGTACTAAATTCACCGAATCTAATGCGTTCAGTAGGTCGTTTATTTTGTTGTAGTCACGCGCCCAGTGATTGCAGTTTAAATATATCGGCACGATGTGAGAGGTGTTTAAGTCCGTTTTCAGTTCAAGTACGTACGATTCTTCTATGTTTTTAAAGCTAATTTTTGCTCCTTCTATCTGTTTACGGATTCCGTATAGTTCACCACCGCTTCCTCTTCCATACACGCTTGTTTTTATTGCAGGTATAAATTTTAATTCATAATTCTTGAAAATATTCTTAACTATTACATCTTCATTATCTAGTAAATGTGTTTCAAATAATAACAAAATATCAAATTCTTTAACATAATTGAAAAATTCTACAAATAACTGTTTATTTTTTAGCCCTGATACATTATAACTTAATATTCTTAAATTTAATAGATTATAATTGTTTTTCTGGTAAACGGATTTATCTCAAAAAGATGGCTCGTGTAAACTCCCACTTGTGTGTGCGCCTAAATTGATTACAGCGGTTGTTCTTGGTGAGGTTACGCCTTTAGGTGCTCTTGCTGGTTGACTTCTTGTACTGTCAGATCCAGATGACGTTGACATTGACGTTTTGTGCACATTTGTGTTGTTTTGTGTTTTGTTATGATTTTGTAATTCACCATTAATTTTTTTTAAGGATGCCGGTATCGCTCCAAAAACTTCATGGATTATTTTCACACCGTTTTCTCTACCACATTTTAGTCCCTCTGATAAATCCCAAGTGAATATTTTCCCCCCTACATGCAACTTGTCGTCTCTCAAAGCTATTTTCATTTGTGGCTTCGAAAACTTCTCGCGCAACTCAATCATTAAAGGGATTAGCTTTGCCCTTCTTTGACGAACGTTAGGCGGTAAATCCTTACGGATGCTGATATTTGTGTTTCTTAGTTTGTTTGTTTTGCGTAGAACATTGATAGCTGTGTCTCGAGATTTCATTTTGACGATTATTGTAGCTGTTCTCTCGTCCCGGGTATTTATCTTGTAGGCAGATTCAACAGCAGTACTTGTTTCGCCTTCTGCCAGCAAGCCAACACATACAGATTTTGCCTTTTCTGTGGGATCGCTGACGTTTTCTGAAGGGAAGCGTACCACAACATTAGTTTCGGTGCTTTTCATCATTAGTTTGTCCATTTGCTCTTCCAGAAGCTTGTTGCGATTTTTCAACTCCACAACCTTTGCTGAAATCACATCTTGTTTTATTTTGATTCCTGACAGCTCAGAATAAAGCTGTTGAAAGTCGGATTTTGAGACAAGTCGCTACTAATTAATCATTATATTTCGGATACTCGATTTGAAACAAATGTAGTCCAATTTGATGGAGTTGTTCGAATCGAAGCCAGATCAATTGTAGAATCAATCCAGGCAAAAATGCGAACATTAAGAATGGCTAAGACATCTCTAGTATATTGTAAAAGTTGTGCCAAAATGACTGCACCGCAAAGTTCAAGACGAGGTAATGTGATCGTCCGCTTGCTCGAAACAATCTTTATCTTTGCTAGAAGTAAGTTATTGTGGATGTCTTCTTTGTTAACTAATACTCGAATATAAACCACTGCTCCATATGCTTTGGTTGAAGCGTCGCAAAAGCTATGCAACTCGATGATTTGATGGGCTCATTCGATTCCATCGCGGAATTCTTACCTTTTCTATTATTGGGAGTTCTAGCTGAAAAGCTTGGCAACTCTTTTTGATGTGGGCTAGAATTTGCTCGTCCCAATCACACCCAAGATCCCAGAGCTTATGCATAATAATCTTCGTAGTGATTATGGTGAAATCCATCCAAGTGGATCGAAAAGCTTGACAAAGGTCGACAAAATAGTTCTTTTTGTTGTCCTTTCATTTTTTTCCTGTACATTTTTATATGAAAAGAAATCGCAGCATTTGATGCCAAGAGTTTTGACGTTGACGTTTGACGAGGTTCAAATCAGTTGTTTGAAAGAAACTGCGGATTTGTTGACGTGAATGTGTTGAAACTCTTCCTAGTACAATCTAGCCCAATTCTGTTAATTGTGCCATCGGTACGGTGCCGTCTTTCGGACGTTAAATTTTTGGTAGAAATATTTCGATGGGTGCAGGTTCGTGGAGATGTGAATCTGTCAACGGAAGTCCAATTAGGTGTTTCCATGTGTCAGGTACCATTCTTTGGGTTGGTAGAAGGCCAGTAAGCGACTTAAAAGTGAATGCCTGTAAGGCAGTTTGACACGGTGAGTGGCAAGATATTATCTGTACCTGCACAGCGTTCTGCGAGGTGCCACTACTAACCAACCCCAGCCCTGATACCTCGACACATGTCCTTAATTTTTTCAGCTTAAGCAACTGAGCAGCTTCTTCAGTAATGAATTAAGATTCGGAACCTGTATCAATCATGGCTCTTACAAAATGTAACCGGCCGTCTGAAGAACGGGCCTTAACTAAAGCGGTTGATAATAGCACTTGGTGGGAATTTTGAGCATCATTGTTGGGTTGGAATTCGAAGGCATTTGCATTCATGGTTGTTTGAACTACATTTGAGGTAGTTGTTCTCGGTTGTGTTGGAAATCTCGAAGAAGATTGCGCAGGATTTCTTTGGAAATTGTTTTTCTGCAATTATTGTTGGTTCACATGCAACAAAGAATGATGTCTCTGCTGACAAAAGAAGCAGCTTAGTGGACTTGGACATTCATTTAAGGAATGCCTGTAAGAAAGGCAATTTTCACATACTATAAAACGTCGAACAACATCTGTACGTCCCATGGTGTCCATATTTAAAAATTGTTGACATCTTTTCAAGAAATGTTTTTCCTTATTACATTCAGAAGCTAGACGCTCCCATTCTTGCATTAGATTTCCTTTTGTTCTTATAACATGCTTAAGGACTTTTTTAGGTAACCTCTCTTCCTCCATCGCAATCACTTTTATCATGTAATTGAAATGCATTTTTAATGTCTTCAAAAACATAGGAGCCGTTCCCGTTTCTAAATGTAGCATGTAGTTGGGTGTACTACTTGGTAATCTAAATATTCGCTTAAGAAAGTAGCGCAGAAATTTTTCAACTGCTTCAAATGAACAGTATCCCCACACTTGGGCTCCATATAAAAGAATTGTGGATGCTGTCGATTGGAATAGCTGTTGCTTAGCACTGTGACTTACATGTCTATTACTTATGCATTTGCCCCAAACTGAACATATCGCGCGTTTAGCTTCAGATAACTTGCTTTTAAGATGTTTGTTTAAGCTAACATTAGGGGTGATAAGAACTCCAAGGTACTTGTATTCTCGAACAATTTCAATGGTTTTATCTTGCAAAGTCCACTTTTCATTTCGACTGTATCTTCCGCCACCATTTCTAAATATCATCATTTTGGATTTTGTTAGGTTTACAGAGAGATTCCAAGTGTTGCAGTACCCATCAAGCCGGTTTATCATAAGCTGCATACATTCTACAGTATCTGCGAGAAAAACGATGTCATCTGCAAACATAAGCGTTGGAATACTTGTTCGGTCTATCTCAATCCCACCTCTTACGGTCTTCGTTATGTCGTTTATATATAGTATAAAGAGTAATGTGCTCAATACACAGCCTTGCTTCACACCCATTGTAGTCTCAAAACCTTCGGACAAGAAGTTTCCATCCCAAACGGAAGCTATATTATTTGTATACATTGCTCGCAAAACGTTTATTACTTTTGTCGATATTCCATATCCATAAAGCTTATAGAAAAGCGCCTCTCTAGAAACAGAGTCGAATGCTGCTCGAAAATCTATAAAAAATGCGTAAAGTTTTTTGTGGTTCCTCTTGTAGATTTCAACGATGTTAGTTAGCGGAAATATTTGGTCGATTGTGGAATAGTTCTTCCTGAAGCCCGCTTGAAATTCATGAATGATTTTCTTCTTATCTACCCATTGAATAAGTCTGTTAAAAAGCACTGCACCAAAAAGCTTGGTTGAAGTATTTAAAAAAGATATTCCTCTATAGTTTGTCGGGTCATTACAATCACCCTTCTTGTGCAGTGGAAATATTATTGATTTCAAAAAACTCCCTGGTATATCAGCGTTTTCAAAAATGCGATTGAATTCAAATACAAGCGCTGAAAGGAATTCACTCGTACAGTTCTTATAAAATTCAAATGAAATGCGGTCGTCTCCTGGGGCTTTGTTATTTTTAGAGTTAAAGATTACATTTTGAACCTCATCTAGAGTTATCGGTGAATCTAGGAATTCATCAACAATCCACGGTGCTGCATATTGAAATGGCTGGGAGATTTGTGTTGTGTTGAGCAAGTTTTTAAAGTGATCTTTAAGTTGCTCCGCTTGCAAGCTTAGTGCGATATTGTTTTTTCTACCATTGACATGCTTAACAGCTTTCCAAAACTCTGCTGGGCATTTTGCTTTGTTTAAAAGGGCAATATTTTCCTCGTTAAACGTTTGTTTTTTAGAAAGGCATACGTTTTTGAAATGCTTATTTGCTTCTGCATAAAGTGTTTTTAACGTATTGGTGTTGTTCTTTCTAACAAGCTTGAGAAATGCAAAACATGCATCTCTAGCTCGCTTGCAGTCTATATCAAACCATTTTTGTTTGCTCCTACCTTTGGCATTTTTTAATGGTGTTATTTTGGGTACGGCTTTTTTCATTATTTCTGTAAGGCTTTCAATATTTGGTGGCGCATTAACATTTGTCAGAGCTACGAGTTCTTTGTTGAGGTTTATTTGATACGATCTTCGAAAACTATCTCTCCATAGTAGTTTTGGTAGGAGGCTCAACTGTGTTATGCTGCTAATTAGTGGGCTTTCGTGCAAGTATAACGTAACTTCAAGAGGCATGTGGTCAGAATATGTCTTTGTTCCTACCTTGAATTCCTTAAGAAATGAGCACAAGTTTTCGGTTATAAAACAGTAATCTATGACAGAACATGCTGTCCCACGTATAAATGTGAACTCCCCACGCGAATCTCTCTCACAGCTTCCATTCAGTACTCGGCAATCAAATGCATCCGTTAATTCCAGAATCGCACCACCTTTGGCATCACAGATCTCGTCCTTAGAGTCGCGTTCTGTATTTATCAAGGATGTACCCAATTCACTGACAAAGTTATTTTGCGACATGCCTATCCTTCCATTAAAATCGCCGATAAGTACTAAATTTACCGAATCTAATGCGTTCAGTAGGTCGTTTATTTTGTTGTAGTCACGCGCCCAGTGATTGCAGTTTAAATATATCGGCACGATGTGAGAGGTGTTTAAGTCCGTTTTCAGTTCAAGTACGTACGATTCTTCTATGTTTTTAAAGCTAATTTTTGCTCCTTCTATCTGTTTACGGATTCCGTATAGTTCACCACCGCTTCCTCTTCCATACACGCTTGTTTTTATTGCAGGTATAAATTTTAATTCATGATTCTTGAAAATATTCTTAACTATTACATCTTCATTATCTAGTAAATGTGTTTCAAATAATAACAAAATATCAAATTCTTTAACATAATTGAAAAATTCTACAAATAACTGTTTATTTTTTAGCCCTGATACATTATAACTTAATATTCTTAAATTTAATAGATTATAATTGTTTTTCTGGTAAACGGATTTATCTCAAAAAGATGGCTCGTGTAAACTCCCACTTGTGTGTGCGCCTAAATTGATTACAGCGGTTGTTCTTGGTGAGGTTACGCCTTTAGGTGCTCTTGCTGGTTGACTTCTTGTACTGTCAGATCCAGATGACGTTGACATTGACGTTTTGTGCACATTTGTGTTGTTTTGTGTTTTGTTATGATTTTGTAATTCACCATTAATTTTTTTTAAGGATGCCGGTATCGCTCCAAAAACTTCATGGATTATTTTCACACCGTTTTCTCTACCACATTTTAGTCCCTCTGATAAATCCCAAGTGAATATTTTCCCCCCTACATGCAACTTGTCGTCTCTCAAAGCTATTTTCATTTGTGGCTTCGAAAACTTCTCGCGCAACTCAATCATTAAAGGGATTAGCTTTGCCCTTCTTTGACGAACGTTAGGCGGTAAATCCTTACGGATGCTGATATTTGTGTTTCTTAGTTTGTTTGTTTTGCGTAGAACATTGATAGCTGTGTCTCGAGATTTCATTTTGACGATTATTGTAGCTGTTCTCTCGTCCCGGGTATTTATCTTGTAGGCAGATTCAACAGCAGTACTTGTTTCGCCTTCTGCCAGCAAGCCAACACATACAGATTTTGCCTTTTCTGTGGGATCGCTGACGTTTTCTGAAGGGAAGCGTACCACAACATTAGTTTCGGTGCTTTTCATCATTAGTTTGTCCATTTGCTCTTCCAGAAGCTTGTTGCGATTTTCCAACTCCACAACCTTTGCTGAAATCACATCTTGTTTTATTTTGATTCCTGACAGCTCAGAATAAAGCTGTTGAAAGTCGGATTTTGAGACAAGTCGCTACTAATTAATCATTATATTTCGGATACTCGATTTGAAACAAATGTAGTCCAATTTGATGGAGTTGTTCGAATCGAAGCCAGATCAATTGTAGAATCAATCCAGGCAAAAATGCGAACATTAAGAATGGCTAAGACATCTCTAGTATATTGTAAAAGTTGTGCCAAAATGACTGCACCGCAAAGTTCAAGACGAGGTAATGTGATCGTCCGCTTGCTCGAAACAATCTTTATCTTTGCTAGAAGTAAGTTATTGTGGATGTCTTCTTTGTTAACTAATACTCGAATATAAACCACTGCTCCATATGCTTTGGTTGAAGCGTCGCAAAAGCTATGCAACTCGATGATTTGATGGGCTCATTCGATTCCATCGCGGAATTCTTACCTTTTCTATTATTGGGAGTTCTAGCTGAAAAGCTTGGCAACTCTTTTTGATGTGGGCTAGAATTTGCTCGTCCCAATCACACCCAAGATCCCAGAGCTTATGCATAATAATCTTCGTAGTGATTATGGTGAAATCCATCCAAGTGGATCGAAAAGCTTGACAAAGGTCGACAAAATAGTTCTTTTTGTTGTCCTTTCATTTTTTTCCTGTACATTTTTATATGAAAAGAAATCGCAGCATTTGATGCCAAGAGTTTTGACGTTGACGTTTGACGAGGTTCAAATCAGTTGTTTGAAAGAAACTGCGGATTTGTTGACGTGAATGTGTTGAAACTCTTCCTAGTACAATCTAGCCCAATTCTGTTAATTGTGCCATCGGTACGGTGCCGTCTTTCGGACGTTAAATTTTCGGTAGAAATATTTCGATGGGTGCAGGTTCGTGGAGATGTGAATCTGTCAACGGAAGTCCAATTAGGTGTTTCCATGTGTCAGGTACCATTCTTTGGGTTGGTAGAAGGCCAGTAAGCGACTTAAAAGTGAATGCCTGTAAGGCAGTTTGACACGGTGAGTGGCAAGATATTATCTGTACCTGCACAGCGTTCTGCGAGGTGCCACTACTAACCAACCCCAGCCCTGATACCTCGACACATGTCCTTAATTTTTTCAGCTTAAGCAACTGAGCAGCTTCTTCAGTAATGAATTAAGATTCGGAGCCTGTATCAATCATGGCTCTTACAAAATGTAACCGGCCGTCTGAAGAACGGGCCTTAACTAAAGCGGTTGATAATAGCACTTGGTGGGGATTTTGAGCATCATTGTTGGGTTGGAATTCGAAGGCATTTGCATTCATGGTTGTTTGAACTACATTTGAGGTAGTTGTTCTCGGTTGTGTTGGAAATCTCGAAGAAGATTGCGCAGGATTTCTTGGGAAATTGTTTTTCTGCAATTATTGTTGGTTCACATGCAACAAAGAATGATGTCTCTGCTGACAAAAGAAGCAGCTTAGTGGACTTGGACATTCATTTAAGGAATGCCTGTAAGAAAGGCAATTTTCACATACTATAAACCGTCGAACAACATCTGTACGTCCCATGGTGTCCATATTTAAAAATTGTTGACATCTTTTCAAGAAATGTTTTTCCTTATTACATAATTGGCATATAAAATTTTCCATAAAACCTTGGATTTCAGTGGAAAACGCAGTTTCGCATTAGCTGCTGGATCAAATTTGGTGTAATTTGAAATACTCTGGTCCTTTTGATCGAAAACTTCAAGAGTTCGGAAACGTTTTTCCAAAAACAAATTAAATTCATTGAATTTCGGTAGATCCTTTTTATCACCTAAACTTTCTTTCCACAGCTTCTGAGTAGCCGACGGCAATTTTTGGTTTATGAACCAGATGAAAACAATGTCCCACTTTTCAACCGGAACGTCCATATTTTGCAACGCAATAAAACATTCTTTTGTAGTGTACAAAAGATTTCTCAAACCTGCAGCAGTTTCACGAGGAAGTGGAGACTGTCCAAAAAGTTGTTGCATTTGTATATGCACCAGAATGCGTTTGTGATCATATCTTTCCTTTAAAAGTGTCCATGCCTTCTCATAATTGGCAGCTTCAACAGTTAAGTTATGAAGGAACCGTTTTGCGTCATCAGTTAAACAAGACTGCAGAAAATGGAGCCTATCTAAATTCGTCAAACTTTTTTTGTTGTGGACTAGAGCCTGAAATCTGTCATAAAATGGCCGCCAGGTGGTACATGAACCATCAAACTTAGGAAAATCGATGCGAGGGAAGCAGGTGGAGGCGTCGAAAACTTTTCTAATGATTCCATTAAAATGGCTTTATAGTCAAGGTAAATATCACTAATTTTGTCATAATTATATAACCTTCAAATCTTCTAATTTTAAGCCTTCTTCCAGACAACCTCCACCAAGAATTGCCTCGTGATAAGATTTGGCCGATTTTTCATCGTCATTCAACTTATCTAAGCGTCCTGATATATGCGTCTTTGTCAAGCGTTCTTTTGATGACTTTTTTAAACTTTCAAGGTCTCTTACTATTTTATTCAGAATTTCCTTTTGGAGTTCACAATATTTAAAACCTGTACGGTCCATTTTCTTAATAAAATATGTTTATCTTACAGATAGAACCACAAAATATTAATATTGGCGAGTTTACAACACAAATCAAGCAAGACTTTACTGCGTTCTTTGTAGATGTTGATGCTGCTGGTGATGCCACTGTAACCTTCGCTGCCGTTGTCGCCGTCACTGTATCCGTCGCTATTATTGCTTAGATGCAATTTGTTAGCGATTTTTATATCGCAATTTAGATTAAGTTGATTTAAAGTTTTTAAATACTTATTATTTGTAAATTGTTTTGTCAGAGATTTACTTTAACCCTTTTAAGGTTATAAAAATATGTTGCATTTAAGTAATAAAATTAAATATAGTTATTTAACCAATTTTGAAATTAAATATTTTAAAACAGGGCTCGAAGGACCAATGTATATTTTGCACAAGAATTTTATATAAAAATTAAGAAAAAAAAGAAATTATATAGAATCAAACCAAATCGTTGAGATGTTGGTTTCAAGTATAGGTTTGTTACCAAAGTAAAGTAAAATGTACAATCATAATGTATATTAGCAGTAGGAATAGGTGCACTAGTTGAGCGACCGTTACACAGTTGAGAATTTGAATATTTGAAATTTGAAAAAAAGGTCAATGTAAGAGATGGGATCGTGTCTTGTATAAATAAATGATTTTATAAGTAAGTCACAAAACCCAATGTACGATGTTGTTTATGGTTGTTTGTAAAGGATCGATGCGATACACGGTTGATGTAAAAGAAAAGCGGAAAGGGTCAAGATACAGGTAAAGCAATGTTTGATTGTTTGTAAAAAAAGGGCAAATTATGATGACGATTGAAAGTGGTTTCTAGTAAATTTTATTGTTGACGATGCGAGTCATAAAACCTAATTTTCGAACTAATTTATGACTGCAAAGGATCGACGTCGTACACCTTCGTTGCCCCCTATTTGATAGGTATTGTATTGATGAACAAAATAATCAAATATTGATATCTACGGATAAATCAACGGAGGATTCTGAATACTAAATTGGTAGGGGAATGCTATATTTGTTTGAGGGGGAAAGGCAGGTCAAATAAATGCATGCGATCGTTAATCGGTTGAAAATTTGAAAATTTAAAAAAAGTCAAAGAAAGAGATGGGAACGCGTCTTGTATAAATAAATGATTTTATTAGTAAGTCACAAAACCCAATGTACGATGTTGTTTATGGTTGTTTGTAAGGATTTGTATTGATGAACAAAATATTCAAATATTGATATCTACGGATAAATCAACAGAGAATTCTGAATATAAAACTGGTAAGGGAATGCTATATTTGTTTTAGGGGAAAGGCAGGTCACATAAGTGCACTGAGTGTCAGGAGTGGTAATTCTTCGATTTTTTTTTAAATTCCATATTAGGGAAAATGACCAAAATATTCGTCAGTCCATACTTTAAAAGCAATAGTTGCCTGAGTTTTTGATTCAGTTTTAGTTCTTCAGTGAAAACGCACATTCAATATGTCAAACTTTTTAAAAAATTAAATCTGCAGTGAGTTTACGCAAGGAGGAGCCGACAAGTTCAACCAGGAGACCACTTCTCTCTCTATCTACATAAGTTGGTTCAGAAGATGAAGTTTCCCATTACTTCTGCCAAAAGGAGAGCAACCAAGTTTGGCCAACAAATTTTAGTCGAGCTAGACGACTATGTGGTATGTTTAAATTTTTCTTACTATTTTCTTTAAAAAATTATAATAAACTTTTAGTTTTAGGTATTCCTACCAAAAAGGTGTAATACCCAAATGGAAGAGGAGGACGTCGCGGAGCTACACACGCTCTGTCTGGAAGTCGTGGAGCCTTTCGATCGCTCCTTTTTGATCGATTTCCACGATAAAGAGCAACCAGCACAGGTGCAACAAACTTATCAACATCAGGTGCATCAACAACAACAGCAACACCAACAGCAGGAGCAACACAAACAGTAGGAACAACAACATCTACAAGGAATACAAGAACAACATCAACAGCAGCAACATGAACAACAGCAACATCAACAAGAACAGCAACATCAACAACAGAAACTCCGAAGAGAGAGGAAACAAAAACATGAAATTATAATTGAAGAGGTAGAACATATTTTGCCTACACTCTTCTTAAATACACAAAACGAATTACTTAATTCGCAAAAAAACTTTTTTAAATAAAATAAAAATTTAAAAAAAATTAATTTTTTCCTGTGTTTTTATTTTTAATTTCAACGAATTCAAGTTTTGACAGATATTAACACCAAAATTAAGCGGTTCAATTTAAATGGCCGGAAAATAGATTTTAAAATCAACCCTATTTCAAGGCATGAAGAACCAACTTCATGGATAAGAAAGGCGATTGAAGATATGGTACGATTTGCTGTGGAAGGTCTGAATGAATCCGACAAGGTGGGAATAACGTTTTCGGAAAAAAGTTTTGCTCATGAGCGAGGTAGTGGATGGATCAATTACAAAACCTGTTCAGAGCTCAGCATGGATGATGTTTGGGAGATGATTTCCAAAATATTCCAGAGTAATTCTGATGGCCTAAGTCAGTGGCGGACTAAGGGGGGGGGGGGCGGTGGGGGCGGTCCGCCCCGGGTGGCAGACTAATAGGGGGTGCCATCAGTAACAGAAAAATAACTTTGCACACTACAAAAAATAAAAACACAAATAAAACAATAAAATTTGTTTCCCAAATACCTACCTATATATATGTGCGCATGAATTTCGTTACTGGCCTATTCTCTTAATATAAGTAATATGGAAATAAAATATTTATCGCCCAAGAGCAACAACCAATCATTTACCAAGCGTCGCAGTTCTGTGTTCAGTTCTTTTTTCTTTACTGATATGAGTATTTTTCTTCGTTTCGTTTTTAAATAACGGTACGCATTTTTTATGGCATATAACTCTAATCTTCTATCCGACGTAGATACACAAGTTTGTGTGTATATATCTATTATCATTAGGCCAGAGGACGGAGTATAAAACCAAGCAAGCCGCGCAATTTTATGCTCTGTTTTTCTTTTTTTTTAGTCTGTTCACTGTTGTTTGTTTTTGCTCAAGCTCTGACATTAGAATAAAAACTAAAGATATAATACAGAATATTGAATAAAATATAAAGCACACAGGATGATATTTCGCCATATCGCAGCACTTCCAGTCATCAATGCTGATTGTTGTTGTTTTTCTTACTGCTGCTGCAGCTGGCCCGTTGCAGTTGCCCGTTGATATTTATTTTCCTTCGATGACGTCGTTCTCGGTCGCAAGTACCGCTTATCACGACACTATGAAAAAAGGTGTGGCCTGCGCACGTGTATGTTGATAGTCTGATTTCGATTCGATCGTCAACGTCGTCGATGATGAGGATGCGCAGCGATGATGTGATTGTTGTTGTGCTCGTTCCCAAAAATTTACCGGACGAAGAATACTTTCTTGTCGGCACCGTTGCTCTGCTCATGGTTATTGTGCAAGTAGAACTTGCACTTGGTGATGGTGTTATGGTGTCCCGTTGGATGTTAAGGTGGCTCCTATGTCTATCGCTCAGTGACTACAGATGGTCAGATGTGAATCTCTAACAATCTCCTTTACATCACCACCAACCCTACGCTTTTTTCTCCCATATACATACATACGTATTTATTAAACTTATTTTTGCGGAGCGAGTGCAAGACTGTAAGATACATATATTTTTTGTTTTGTGGCCTGGTTCTGGTCATTCGTTTTCATGCAGTCGACACATGCAGGCAGTTTTATTTATTATTGTTCTGTTCTAGAAAACCTACATTCCTATTATATGAAAAAAAGAATTATTGTTAACAAATTAACTCCCACCCAAGGCTTGTTGTGTGACAAAAGGTTAGTCTACATCTTAGATGTAGATCACGCTCACTGTTTGCACAATTCTAGTAGGTAAGGTGAAAATATACAAAAATGAATGAGAGTTTATTTTCTTTTTATTTATTAGAAGTTCTTAAGGCACCTACTTAGTCGCTTATCGATTAAATTTTATATTTATGCACTAAAAACATAAGGAAATTACTTCTAAAATAAAAAGGACATTTGCTGGTAAAATTTCAAGTTTGGTGGAGGTAAGCGTTGTGATGTTTTTCTTACTAGCTTTATTAACGTAGATAATAAATAGACTAAAACATGAAGCGAACCAAAATAAGTGGGTTTCAGCAGCGGAAAATCAAGAAGGCAAAAGATTTGTTAACTAAAGCGTGTTCAGGAGACATCTATAAGTATATGACACCAGCAGCTTCTACATCTAGTGCAGAAATTGAACCCTCAAGCTCATTAGAAAAGCCTACCCCGTCAAGTTCATTAGAAGAAGTCGAATTACATACCACTGATGCAAATGAAGAAGGTTTTGATCGGGATAAGGAGCATGATAATATTAGCGTTCAGGAAAAAGAAGATTTTGGTGAGTTGGAAAAGCAAACGACAAGCAAAGAGTGTTCTTTTTATACTGATATTGCAAATTGGCCGATTCCGCTGTCTGACGATTTGAGAGTTGATTTAGTGAAAAAGGGTAGTACTCATTTTCAAAATAAAGATGGTCCTTTTAACCTTCCGACCACAACACTTTTAAAATATACATACACCACAACAGGGGTGGCATAGCACCCCAGCCAAGAAAATATATAAAAAAAGTACTTTAAAGATCAACATACAATTTTTATTTAAACATAACAATTAATATGATTTATTGAAAACATAAAAAAACTTAATTCATGAAAAAGTAAATATTTTTACGAAAAACGGTAGAAAAAAGAATGAACCAAAATCAAAATTACATTTAAAATAAAAATGCCTGGGGTGTTATAGCACCCCTGTTGTGGTCGGAAGGTTAATACAACAGAAGTTCAAAGGTCAGGCGATAAAACCAAGGGGACGAGTAGGTATCTTAATACGGGCTGGTTTTACAGTACCCTCCCAAATGGTGAAAGTGTATTGCGGAAGTGGATGGTATACTCCAAGCTAACAAACAGTTTGTTTTGTTTTTGCTGTCGGTTATTTGCTTTCAATGAATCACAATATTTCGTCACTGGGTTAAATTTGTGGTGGAAGCTTAATCCTAAGGTATTCGAGCACGAGGCATCTGATCGCCACCTAACTGCATTAGAAAATTGGAAAACTTTGGAAATGGGCTTAAAGATGCAAAACACAATCGACAACAATTTGCAAATGTCAATGGGTGCAGAAAAAAAGAAATGGCGCGATATTCTAACACGGCTTTTGGATGTTGTTTTGTTTCTTGCTCGTCAAAACCTTTCTTTTCGAGGCCACAGAGAGGACTTGTCATCAGAAAATAGAGGCAATTTCTTGGAATTGGTGAAACTTATATCCAAATATGACCCAGTTTTAAAGGAGCATTTGTTGAGAATCGAGCATTCAATAGGTGATAAGACACGAGTCGGCTCGTATTTGTCCAAGAATATTCAAAATGAATTTATAAGCCTTTTGGGTAAAGAAGTGAGGACAAAAATTGTGAAAGACATCCACCAGGCGAAGTACTTTGGCATTATATTCGACAGCACACCCGATGAATCACATATCGACCAATTGAGCGAAATCATTAGATACGTTCACATTCAGGACGGCAAAGTTGAGGTTAGGGAATCTTTTCTAGGGTTTTTTCCTACATCTGGAAAGACTGCCAAAGAACTTACCGACGATATCTTAAAGCAACTCAATGAAGAAAGTCTTGACATTAATCTTTGTCGGGCTCAGGGATATGACAATGCTGCGACTATGGCGGGTATTCATGGAGGAGTTCAAAAATTAATTCGGCAAATTAATCCAAAAGCTTTGTTTACGCCATGTGCAAACCATTCTTTAAACCTTTGTGGAGTTCACTCTTTGGGAAGCACTCCTTCAAGTACAACGTTTTTTGGGACAGTGGAAAGACTTTACACATTTTTCTCAGCATCTACGCATCGTTGGGATATTCTCATAAAAAATGTAGGTGTGTCAGTCAAGCGACTTGTAGACACTAGATGGAGCGCTCATCACGAGGCTGTTAAGCCATTGAAGGAAAATTTTGTGAAGATAGTTTCAACTCTTGAACTCCTTTGTGATCCTGAAAAGGAAAATTTAGATACAAGAGGTGCTGCAACCATACTCTTATCTGCTGTATGCGACTTTACGTTCTTATGTTATCTTTCATTCTGGTTCGATATTTTGGAAGAAGTTGATTCAGCACAGAAATTCTTGCAAAAATCCGGGCTCACTCTAGAAAAAAGTGTAATAAAACTTAAGGCACTAGCGAGTTTTCTTCGTGAACACCGTGATGAATCCGTGAAAAAGGCCGTAATATACGCAAGAGAACAATGCACCGAGCTAGAAATTTCAATTGAAAGGCGGGGAAGAAGAAAAAAGAAGAAAATTATGCCAGGCGAAAAGGCTCAAGATGCTGGTTTGACGTTGGAAGAGGAAACACGAAGAGCCATGTTAGAATGTCAGGATACATTTTATACTGAACTTGTGCATCGATCTAAGGCCATGGAAGATATTGCGTCAGTTTTCTCAGCTCTTCAACCGAAAATATTGCTGTATGGAACGGAAGAAGAACTGCGGGATGTGGTTCCAATGCTTACCTCGACATTTACAGAACTTATAGACAACAGTATCATATTGGAAATCCAGCAAATTCGGCGTCACATGGTAGCTTCAAAGATAAATTTAAAAGATGCAGAAATTTGGACAGCCTTTGAATTTTTAAGCTTCATTGTTAAGTGGGATTTTTCAGACTCTTTACCGAGTCTGTCATTGGCGATGAGAATTTATTTAACAATTTGCGTCTCAGTGGCATCGTGTGAACGAAGTTTTTCCAAATTAAAATTAATAAAGACTTATCTAAGATCAACGATGAGCCAAAATAGGTTGACTAATTTGGCTATACTTTCAATCGAAACGGAGCACACAAAAATATAGATTTTAATGATATAATCGAAACATTCAGTGCAATAAAAGCTCGTAAGCACCTTTAAATAAAATCTTTGTTCGTGTTTTTTTCTTAAATTGTTCAAGGGGTGTAAGCTTGCTTTACCGCCCCGGGTGTCACTGCCTCTTAGTCCGCCACTGGCCTAAGTACTGATGATTTTTACGTTATCCATCACATCAGTTCAAATGCCAGCTGGCACGTTCAATTCGTTCAACGAAGAATGTGCCAACCGTAGAGGAATTATTTGTGTAAAAAACACAGATAAATTATGCTTGCCTCGAGCTCTGGTTATAGCAAAGGCATACACGGACAAGGAGTACAATTTTGATAGTATACGAAGAGATATAGGCAATATCCAAACTGAGAGAGCGCTGAAACTTCTGAGCGATACTGGAATCCAAATACCACCAGGAGGTTGTGGAATTGAGGAGTTGAAATTATTTCAAACTCATTTAAGAAACTATAAAATTACTGTTTACGAACACAGAACAAAAGGCCGTAAATTAATTTACGAAGGAGTTTCAAATGACAGCAACGATAAAAAAATATATTTATTATATTATAATAATCATTTTAATGTCATAAAATCTTTAACCGCCGCATTTTGCTGTTCTTTCTACAGTGAAATTTGCCATGCACCCTACAATACAAAGAGTAAACATTATGGATGTCTTGCTTTTTGTTCGCAATGTCAGAGTTCTCCAATATGTAAGGAAACTCAGAATCAAATTTTATGCCCCGACTGCAACCGAAATTTTAAAGGAACAGAATGTTATGACAACCACAAAACCACAACAACAATCTATATGTGAGCAAATTAAAAGATGTTTCGCTTGTTTAAAATCCTACGGAGGGAGTCGAGGACACATTTGTGGAGAGTTTTTTTGTAAGAACTGTAAAAAACATGTACCCAAAGACCATATGTGTTTTATTCTGCCTGATACAAGAACGCCTAATTTGGAAAATTACCTATATATATTTTATGATCTTGAAAGTCGGCAAGAAAAGGTAATTGGAGAGAAAATCTGGAATGATGATGCAGCAATATCAAAAGCTTTAATTAAAAAAACATGAACCAAATTTGTGCGTGTTTCAAAACAAATGTAGTCACTGTATAGAACTTCCTGACTTGGATTTCTGTCAATATTGTGGATTGTCAATGAACGTTATAAAAGGAGAAGAAATTGTACCTAAATTTATTCAACATATACTTGAAATTCGGAAAAAATTTAAAAAGGTGATTGTAGTTGCTCACAACGGTCAATAATACGATCATCAGTTCGTTTTAAACTATATTTTAGAAAAAAACGCACCACCTATCCCCCGAATTAATAATGCGTGGTACAAAAATAATATTAATGGAAATAGGAAACATAAAATTTATTGACTCCATAAACTATTTTCCTTTGGCTTTATCGAAACTTCCAAAAGCATTCGATTTACCTTCTGCTTTAAAGAAAGGTTACTTTCCGTATCTCTTCAATACGAAAGAAAATGAGAGATACATTGGAACATTGCCACCAATGAAATATTATAGTGCAGATACTATGCGAACGGAGGAACGTACAATTTTCTTAAAATGGTATTCGGAACATAAAAATGATTATTTTGATATGGAGAACGAACTGGTAGAATACTGCAAAAGTGATGTCAAAATTTTGACAGGAGCATGCTTAGAATTCCGAAAACTATTTCTGAGTCAATGTAACGTTGAGCCATTTATAGAATCGGTAACGATTGCTTCAGCATGCAATTTGTTATATAGACGCAACTTTCTAAAGCCAGACACTATCGGACTAATACCGAAAAACGGCTACAGATGTGTTGACAACCAATCACCAGAAGCCATCAAGTGGATGATTTTGGAAGAACGAAATAGAAAAATAAACATCAGATATTCGTATAAAGGAAAAGAGGTTTTAATCAACGGGGTAAAAGTTGATGGTTTTTGTCAAGAAACCAATCAAATTTTTCAGTACCACATATGCTATTACCATGGCCACCCTCTCTGCTTGAAGCATAGACGGGATGATCCTCTGCACGAAAACGAGAATGACACGTTGAACCGAAGGTATGAGACAACAAAAGCGAGGACAGAAAGACTGAGGGATTTCGGTTACGAGGTAATTGAAATGTGGTCTTGTGTGTTTCGGAAGAATCTCAAGTCGTTTAAAAAAGAAGACAGAGATTTCTTAAACTCCCACCAACTTATTCAAAGTTCCCCTCTAAATCCTCGCGATGCTTTTTATGGCGGTCGAACCGGAAATGTCGTCGATTTCTATAAATGCAAAAAAGGGGGAAAAGATAAAGTACATTGATATATGCTCTCTTTACCCGTGGGTGTGTAAGAATGGAAAATTCCCCACTGGACATCCTAAGATCCACATCACTGGTGATGCAGCCTGCTCAACTACGTCGAATTGGGAAGGAATGAATGGGCTCGTAAAATGTAAAATTTTACCTCCAGAAAACCTGCTTCATCCAATTTTACCGATCAAGCAAAATTCTAAGGTCATGTTTTCACTATGTCGAAGCTGTAGTGATGAGAGAAATGTAGAACCATTGTGTTCTCATACTGATGAGGAAAAGCTCTCGAGCAGTACAGACGTGTTTTAATTTGGTCCGCAATATTGTACAACCGTTTGCATTTTAATTAGAGGTGAAATAAAGTTTAAAATAAAAAATGGAAACTGAATGTAAAAAATGTAAAAAACGATTCAAAGGAGAAAAAAACATTGTGTGTAGTGGCCTTTGTGGCAAAGTTTTTCATGAAAAATGCACTGGCTTAGCCGATTATGATGCGCGCTCGGTCCACGAAAAAAGAAACCTTGCCTTCATCTGTGATGAGTGTGTTGATGAAAAAAATGCAATTTTTAAAACTTTGAATGAAATGTTAAACTCGATAAACGAAAATAAAGAATATATAATGAAACAAGAACGTCTCGTGCGCGAAATTCTCGAAAGTTGTAACTCTCTTGGCAGGCGCGAGACTTCGTGTGCGGGTGTGAATCCGAAAGCCAAGGAAACGTACGCGAGCCAGCTACAAAAAGAGCCTTCGATAATAATTAAACCAAAATCGAAACAACCAAGTGAAAAAACAAAAGAAGATCTTAAGAAAAATGTTGATCCAAGTAACCTAAAAATTAGTGAAGTAGCTACAAAGCAAAATGGAGTCGTCCAAATATCATGTATCAGTGAGGGAGATAGAAGTATAGTTCAACATGTAGTTGAAGAAAAGCTTGGTGAAGATTATAAAATTAAAATACCGGTTTTTAATAAACCAAAAGTAATCATATGCGGTTTGAGTGACGAAATCGATTCAGGGGAAATAGAGAAAAGCTTAAGAGCCCAAAACAATATGCTTGCCGCAAGTGAAATTAAGTGCGTTAAAATATTAAAAAAAAGTGGAGAGAAAGGAAAAAGAAAGTTTGTTTACTTTAATGCAGTGGTAGAATTAGACAGTGAAAGCTTTGCCAAAGTTATCGAAGTAGGGCGAGTCAATGTCGGATGGGATAAATGTAAAGTGTTTGAATCGATTTTGGTAAAAAGATGTTATAATTGTTTGGGGTTCAACCACATATCGAAAGAATGCAAAAGTAAATCTTGCTGTCGTAATTGCTGTGGTGAACACGATACCAAGGATTGTGACAGTGCTGAAATTATCAAATGTATAAACTGTGTTAAAACAAATGAGAGACTCGGTTTAAATCTAAACACTGATCATAAAACGTTAGATTACTTGTGTCCTGTTTATCTCAAAAAGTTAGATGGGGTGCGAAGTCGGGTGCAGTATTAGCAATTAATCCAAAATTTTTTTAATGAAAAACCCCCTACTTTTCTTAGAGGGGTTCTCCTTAATGTGCAAGGTATTACCGGAAACTTTGAACTAATTGAAGAATTAACAAAAAATAATAAATTGGATTTTTTGTGTCTCACCGAAACTCATCTCACACCGGAAATCGAAAAATGCGAGGTGTCCTTGAATAATTATAAGAACTTTAATTGTTTAAGTAATTCTAGACATACAGGTGGAGTAACTATGTATGTTAAAAAAACAATAAAGTCTGCGGAAGTTAAACAATTCTCAATTGAAAAAAAAGTATGGATTTTGTCAATTAATATGTCTGTAAAAAATGATTCTTGGAACATAATTTTATTATATAGATCAGAAAAAATGCCTGCACGTGAATTTTTTGAGTTTTTAAATGAATGGACCTTAAACAACACTAGTGAAAATGAAAGAAGATTGATATTAGGTGACTTTAATGTAGACTTTTTAGTAAAAAATAGTTATGAGTGTAAATTAGTAAATGATTTCTTGATCAACACTGGCCTTGAGCAATTTGTATCCCAACCTACTAGAGTAACTCAAAGATCCAAAACCCTAATAGACTATGTTTTAGGTGAGCATACATTGAAAGTAGACGCTTTGGTTCGTGACGAGTGGAAAGTATCTGATCATGAAACCTTAAGTATTAAATTGCCTACGAACTCATTTAAAAATGCGAACCAAAATCGGAAAAAATATATTAAATATACCCATGACCCTTTTGTGAGTGCTTTAAATTGTGAAAACTTCAATAGCATAACCGAAACAAATGATTTAAATATTTGTGCAAAAAAATTTGAAGAAAGTATTGAAGCAGCATTGCATAGTATCACAAAATCGTCTAAATTTCGTGAAAACTCTGTTGAATGGTATAACACCGAATTGTTTAATTTAAAGAGATCTAAAATTCTATCTTACGAACGGGCTAGATTCGAAAATTCTTTGGAAACTTGGAATATTTATAAAATGGCTCGAAATGTTTATAAACGCGAATGTGTAAAAGCAAAATGTTCATATATTGAATCTAAAATAAACTGTTGTGCTGGTGACCAGAAAGGCTTATGGAAGGTTTTGAAGAGTCAAATTCTAAAAACGGAACTAAATGAAATAAAAGAGTTGAAAATCGAAAATCGGTCAATTAAAACAGAAATTGAAATTGCAAGCGCGTTTAATAATTATTTTGTAAGAAGTGTCGAAGTTATTCATAATAGTATAGAACAAATTCCATACTCTGATAATATCCCAACCCATAGAAGTAGTTTCAAATTTAAATTGATCAGCATTCAAGAACTAGAACAGACAATAAAATCTATGAATAATAAAAAAGACTGTTTCGGACTAAATTGTAGTATAGTTCTAGATTGTTATGATGAAATTTTGCCAAAATTATTAAAAATTATTAATTTGTCTCTATTAAATGGTGAGTTCCCAGATAGCTGGAAGGAATCGGTTGTTATCCCGATTGAAAAAGTACAAAATCCAAAAATTCCTGAAGATTGGCGACCTATAAATATGCTTCCGATTTATGAAAAAATCCTCGAAGAGATTGTGTGCAATCAACTAACGAACTTTATTGAAAAAGAAAATATACTGTGTTTAGAACAATCGGGTTTTAGAAAAGGTCACTCTTGCGAAACATCGATATGTTGGCTTATTAATGAGTGGAAAAAAGAAATTGATAGCGGTAAAACTATAATTGGTGTTTTTCTTGACTTAAAACGCGCGTTTGAAACTATAGACAGAAATATATTAATTGAAAAACTTAACAAGTATGGTATTCGTGAAGTTGAACAACAGTGGTTTAAAAGCTATTTGTCAGAAAGATTCCAAAAAGTAAAGATAAGTGAAACATTTTCGGAAAAAATAAAGGTTGACCTTGGCGTGCCCCAAGGATCGAAATTGGGTGTAATTTTATTTCTTTTGTATATAAACGATATCGTGAAAATTATATCTGATGTTAAAATGTCATTATTCGCAGACGATACCCTGATCTACGTTGTAGGAGATGATTTCAAGTCTTGTGAAAGTGTAATGCAAAATCAAATTGAAAAAATTAACAACTGGCTCTGCAAAAATAAATTAAAACTTAATGTAACTAAGACTAAATGTATGTGCTTAAATAATGGTGGTTTAAATGCCAATATATTAATAAATAGTCAACTTATCGAGTGTGTGGATGGAATAAAATACCTCGGTGTTTTTATCGACAATAAACTTAAATTTAGTCAACATGTTTATAATCAATGCGCTAAAATCTCTAAAAAGATCGGTTTTTTCAAAAGAATTCGAAAGTATATAACTTTAAATTGTGCATTAACTATTTATAATACATTGATTCTACCATATTTCGATTACTGTTCGTCGATAATATACATGTCAAATAGTGAAAATATAAGAAAACTTCAAGTATTACAGAATAGAGCAATGAGAACAGTGCTTAAGTGCGAATTTAGAACACCAATTTATGATATGCTTACGGTCCTCGGATGGTTAAATATTGAACAAAGACTTAAATTTAATGCGCTTTGATGATTTTTAAAATCAAAAATGAAATGTATCCTACATATTTACAACGGAACGTGAGCTATATAACAAATTCGTTTTATAATCTAAGGAATACCGGTGATTTCAGACTTCCATTATACAGAAGAGCTGCAACCCAAAACAATCTACTATACAAAGGAATCCAACTTTTTAATAGCCTTCCTAATATCTTAAAGACTGAGCAAAACTTAAATAAATTTAAATCTTTATTAAAACCTCTTTTAAAAAATAATGCTGTATAATACTGTGCTTATATTTTAAGTATTATTTTAAATATAATATGTTATTGTTAAGAGTTTTTTAAAACTAATAAATCAAATAAAAAAAAAAAAAAAAAAAAAAAAAATGAGCAAAGAGCATTGGTAGGGACTTGGGTAATTGACGAGGTTAATAAAGCAGTGGAAAAAGGATACATCATACTCAATATATTTGAAATATGGGAATATAATGTAGTCCAGTATAACCCAGATAAAAATTTAGATGATGGGTTGTTCACATCTATGATGAATAAGTTTCTAAAAATAAAACAAGAAGCATCTGGCTGGCCAAGTGAGTGTTCGTCTCAGCAAAAAAAGGAAAAATATGTTTCTGATTTCCTTCAAAAAGAAAATATTCAGCTGGAATGTTCAGAGATATGTAATAATCCAGGAAAGAGATCACTTGCAAAACTGATACTAAATTCGTTTTGGGGAAAGTTTGGACAACGCGAAAATCAACTTCAAACTATCGTTGTGAACAACCCTTCAACTTTCTTTCATTTGCTAACGCATCCATCTATTGAAGTGCTTCACATTCTTCCTGTAAATGAAGAAAACGTCGTCGTTAACTTCGAGATGAAAGAAGAAGCTATCGACTCTTTATCCACAGTAAATGTCTGTGTTGCTGCTTACACAACAACTTTAGCTCGGCTTAAACTTTATAACTACCTGGAGTGCTTAGGAGAAAGAGTTTTGTATTACGATACTGATTCGGTTATTTACATAAGTCGTGAAGGAGAATTCGAACCTCCTACTGGACAATTCATCGGTGATATGACAGACGAATTGGAAAGTTATGGAGTTGGAAGCTATATCACAGAATTCGTTAGTGGAGGACCTAAGAATTATTCGTATAAAGATGATTAGAGCAAAAGACAATATGGAATACGTGTATGCAAAGTGAAAGGGATTTTTCTTAATTATGCAGCATCTCAACAAATTAATTTTGACTCAATTAAAGAATCAGTACTAAATTCATCTTCTTCAGGCAGTGAAAAAATTTTAATAAAATCAGAAAACATTCGACGAACGAAAGACCATCAGGTGATAACCATTCCAGAAATAAAAACCTACAGCGTTAAATCTGAAAAACGTCGTTTTCTTGAAGACCATAGTTCGCTACCATATGGATTTAAAAGACAACGATACAAGCCTGCTTAAAAATATATATAAAAACAAACAAACTAATTATGTCAAACATTGTAAAAATTATAATAAAATGTAAAAATGTATGAAAAACTGTTCTAAAAAATGTATGTTGTTTTTATTTCATAAAAAATTTCGGAGCTCGATAGATTAATAACAAAAAATATCAAAACAACCATCGCAACGGAAACAGCCCCAATGAGAACCTGAGTTAGCGTTTAAAGAAAAACAAACAAAATACTGTTTTTTTGATGATAAAATTTATTTATTTTATTTAAACATGTTTACATATTTCATTTCTGAATTCAAACAATTCTGTTGATTACTTGATCAAGTGGATTATATTCAATTATACGATCATGGAGCATAAGACAGTAAGCTGATGTGTTTGCTGGTATATTTTTTGATGTTCTCATCTCAAGGCGTATGTCGACAGGTCCTGTTTTTAAGGTTTCGTTTTGATGTCTGAAGTCTATAACAAAAATTGGGGAACGCGATTTAAATAGCTCCCAGGAAAGTAATGGTTCGGGGTTAGATTTATTATAGTATGTTTTCTGAAAATCGGTATACATTCTGTACAACAAACTATATCTGTTTCTTTCAAAAGATATATTTAGGTCTTCATGTGGGGTGGGTAGACATCGGAGTTTAGATAAACTTTTAAGTCTGTTAGATCACAATGATCAAAAAATGTAGGGTCAGCAGATAATTTTTTATTTTTTTCAGTTTGTAGAGCAAGGATAATGTAACGAGGTTTCTCTATTTGTGTTGTTGTTTTCACGTTCCAGATATGATGGGTAGAAGTTGATAGCGTGGGGTATTCATAAAGATCCCAGTTTCGAAAAGCAATTTTCATAAAACTATTTTTGTTTATAGATTTGTATAGAGTTAATTTCATAGCATCTGATAAAGTCACATGCGGTATTTTCCATTGAACCTTGTGAAGTTTTATTTGAACATTTTCATCTGTTGGGGATATAAGTGCATTTTCATCAATTCTAGCCCGTGTAATAATTAGATCATGTCGGGCATTTGAGATAATTTTTTTATAATCTTCGGCGAACACCAAAAGTCTGTTCAGTGGAATACAATAATTACAATGTAGTGGTTTCAAATTAATAGCTGAGTCGGGGGACCAAGATGCATTCAGTAGCATATCACTTTCATTTTTGGATAAATGTTTTTTGAACAACAACAACAACTTAAAGGTGCTACCACTCATTGTTTTTGGCTGGAGATATAGCTATTTCGTGCTTTGCCACTTTCATTTCCCCTACGTAGATATCAATATTTGATTATTTAGTTCATTAATACAATACCTATCAAATAGGATGCGACGATCGATCCTTTGCAGTCATAAATTAGTTCGAAAATTAGGTTTTTTGACTCGCATCGTCAACAATAAAATTTACTAGAAACCACTTTCAATCGTCATCATAATTTGCCCCTTTTTTTACAAACAATCAAACATTCCTTTACCTGTAACTTGACCCTTTCCGCTTTCCTTTTTTAAACAATCTAACATGATTTAACAGTTTTATATTCAGAATCCTCTGTTTATTTATACATCAACCGTGTCGCATAGATCCTTTACAAACAACCATAAACAACATCGTACATTGGGTTTTGTGACTTGCTAATAAAATCATTTATTTATACAAGACACGTTCCCATCTCTTTCATTGACTTTTTTTAAATTTTCAAATTTTCATATCTTCCTATTGAAAAATTACAACTCCTGACACTCAGTGCATTTATTTGACCTGCCTTTCCCCCTCAAACAAATATAGCATTCTCCTACCAATTTAGTATTCAGAATCCCCTGCTGATTAATCCGTAGATATCAATATTTGATTATTTTGTTCATCAATACAATACCTATCAAATAGGGGGCAACGAAGGTGTACGACGTCGATCCTTTGCAGTCATAAATTAGTTCGAAAATTAGGTTTTATGACTCGCATCGTCAACAATAAAATTTACAAGAAACCACTTTTAATCGTCATCATAATTTGCCCTTTTTTACAATCAATCAAACATTCCTTTACCTGTATTTCGACCCTTTCCGCTTTTCTTTTACATCAAGTGTGTATCGCATCGATCCTTTACAAACAACCATAAACAACATCGTACAATCTCTTACATTGACCTTTTTTTTCAAATTTCAAATATTCAAATTCTCAGCTGTGTAACGGTCGCTCCACTAGTGCACCTATTCCTATTATTAGCTTAATTTATGTTATCCTTAATTTGACATTGAACTATTCACATTTTCGACTAGTTTTTTTTTGAATTATAAAGGTTGGCAATACTGATATAAAGCTAAATTTACATTTTGTTTTTATTTATATTATTTATTTAAAATAAATTTAAGCTATCATGTTAGTTTTGCACAAATACAATTCCTATGTTTTGGGCTGGTGCCCCAATAACGTACATACGTTATATTAATAAAATTGAAACAAGAGCTTTAAAAATGATAGGCAATCGTTCTCTTACTGAGAAATTTGCTACTCATTCCTCATGTTTGATTGTTTTATCGATATTTTCACAAAAAGCAAGTTAGATTCCTCCCTTCAAACAATTCAACCACAATGCACTTATCTCTAGGAATTCTCATCAGTTTACCCCTGAACCCAATTTTGAAAGTAATGTAATGAAATAACTATCATTACATGGATTCTTTTTTATCCATATTACACGAATAAGGAATGCTTTAATAGCCTCAATATTCCTCACCCATAACAATGTGCCGACATTCAAAACCAATATGTAGCGGTATCTACTTTCTAATCTCATCCTCCTTTCTCAATTGCTCGCACTGTGTTTAATCATTAAAAGGGTATTCATTGCACGAGTTAAGCATCCGTATCACTATATATCTATTTGTAGAAAGATAAGGAAGGATATAAATACGACTCGACTGTATGATGAGTGTTAGCCTTAAGCTTCTTTTAAGATTAATGTAGAATATTAGAAAATAAAGGATATAGTTCCAAAAAATATTCTTTTAATTTTAAAAGTACAAAACAAATGTTTTAATTGGCGATCCTGCCATGAGGTTAAATATACTTTTTAACTTCAACCGAGCGGACCTCGTGAACAAGAAGTAAAATCTCGTATAAACAAAACACTCGCGTTACAGTTTACAAAAGCATCCGCGAATGTGTTAACTAATTATAACACCATTTTTAATTTTGAGGCAATGTGTAACAGATTAGATTATAAGTGCTCTAATCAAGAACCTCTATACGTACTACAAGGCACGATGAAAGCCATCACGCAAAAAAGAAGCACACTGTCTGAATACCACGACGAGATAAATAAAATTCTCAATTTAGTAATAGCAAAAATCACTGTCAGGAATATAATAGACATATAATTAAAAATGCTAACGACGACGCGGTTCGTATGTTCATTGATGGTACAGCTACAATAAATGATCAAGAACACGCATTCGCAATTGCTCGTGGAGTATAACATGATAATGTGCACAGGCATTTACATCTTACTCAAGATAGGCACCACAAAAATATGCCACATTAGAGCAGAAACGAGAGAAGACCAAATTTTTCGAGCCAAACCACGAATTATCAACCCCAGAAGCAGTACGATAATATGCAGCAACACAACAACACAATCAAACACCACACCTAAAGCGTTTAAATCTGAATGACTCAGCATTAGAAGCGGTTAGAATTTTAAAAAATTATTTGAAAGAACAGGTCGAAGTTTTTCAACCGGACTATAGTACCAATCGAACTTACTATTGATGCATCCAACAAAGGTATCGGAGCCGTACTAAGTCAGAATAAGCAACCTATACATTTCTTGTCAAGAACACTGAGTAAGATAGGAACAATCAAGAAACAGCTATTAGCGATCATATTATGGTCCTCACAAAAAATCAGAAACTACATAATGTACATGGTATAACAGACTTAATCATGTATACCGATCACCAAAGACTTATATAATATGTATATATTCTGTATCAGAAAAGAATCCCAACACAAAGCTGAAACGTTGGAAGGGAATCATAGAAAACTTTGAAGCAAAATTAATTTATAAACCAGGAAACCTTAATATTGTTGCTGATGCATTAACACGTCAACGCATAAAAACTTCTACCATAGAAACAGCACATTCAACTGAAAGTTCTTCAAATGAACTAATAAAAACTGTGAATCAGCCTTTTAATGCATACGCTGCACAATTCGAACTTATTGAAGATATAACAAAAAATATCGCAACACAAATCTATTTTAGTAACAAAATACAAAATAAGACTCATAATAAAGTTTTAGGACAAAGACTCTTTACTAAGACAGATGAAAGAAGTTATAAAGGGTGTCCCTAAATTAACGCAAGATTTGAATTAAATAGAAAACGCCGTTTTTAGTCTTTTGATAGTTATATTTTTATTGACTCGTAAAGTACATAGGATAGGGTTATGTATGGAATAACACATCGGACAAATGGCCTCCACGGCTTTGCATGCACATGCGCACTCTTTTGTTGAAATTTTCCATGACCATTCTGCATAAATGTGGCTGAATTTCGTTGATGCAGCGTTGAATCTCCACATCCACACCATACAGTCACGCGTTGTGGATGCATTTGTTTTTCGACAATCACATGTGGGTTCTCCGAACCCCAAATGCGGCAATTTTGGCGATTGACAAAGCCATCAAGATGAAAATGTTCTTCATCCCTTAGGATGATTTTGCTCGAAAAATCAGGGTCCATTTGTTGATGTTTAATAATCCATTCAACGAACTCTCTTCTCTGTCCATGGTCATTAGGCTTCAATTGTTGTGTTAATTGAATTTTGTAAGCATGAAGACACAGATCTTTCGTGAGTATACGCTGTAGAGAGGTTCTTGAAATTTGCAATTCTTGTCCACGACGTCGAATTGAGGTTCCTGGATTGTCAGCAACACTCTCACGCACTGCTTCGACATTCACATTTGAACGGCTTGTTTTTGGACGACCAGTGTGTTTGGCGTCTCCAACGGATCCAGTCTCCATGCATTTTTCAATTAATCTCTTCACAGTTGACGAAGTTAAAACACTATTCCGAAATTTTCGAACTGCAGCCGCCAAGCTTTCACTATTTTTGAAATATTCTTTAATAATGAAGACACGTTGTTCTCTCGTGTAACGCTCCATTTTTAATAACCCTATACTGTTAGCTGTCAAATTGCTTTTTTTTCAGGGTTGCCAACACTTCACTGCACAAATGGCGGCAAATTCAAATCTTGCGTTAATTTTGGGACACCCTTTACAACCCCATAAGATTATAGCCTCACAAACAAAATTTGAAAACATTTACAAATATGGTTAAAACATAAAAAAGGAATTTCCACTAGTAAGATTTATATTAACACCAAGAAAACTTCAAGACGTGGCAAATTTGAAGGAACAATTGAAACTTGTTAAGAATATTCACGAAAGAGTACATCGACGGTTGCGTAACAATATACAAGAAATCTCGGAGAAATATTATTGGCCCGATCTAAATAAACAAGCAAAGAGTTTTCGCAAAAAATGCATAGCATGTCTATTTGGAAAATATGAAAGAAATAATTCTATAAGAGAACCTCTGAATAATTCATAAATACAAACACATGTGGGAACACACATTCATATGGACATATATGTACTTCAACAAGAAGGATACTTGCCTTGTAACAGTAGATAAGTATTCTAAATATATAATCCTTCGGGAAATCGAAACAGACTGTACGACGTTATGGAAGAGGTCTTATCTAATTATTTCCCAAAATGTGAACGACTCATGACAGAAAACGAGAAGGGCTTCAAAACAGAAATGGTGAACCAAATGTGTTTGAAATGCAACATAACTAAAGTAGAAACTCTAGTATACAGATTGACAGCTAACGGTCAATTCGAACGTGTAAACGGTACAATAACTGAACTGAACTGTCTAGAATATTCACAGTTCAGAATAAAACAAGACTCATCGAGGAAATGTTTAGAACAGTGCGTGAGTTAAATAATTCTATACACTCAGTTACAGGTTTCAAACCTAGAGACATTTTCTTTAACCAATATAAATATAGCAATAGTGATATTATAATAGATAAACTAAACTCAGCATCCAAAAAAGTGATCGAACGTTTAAATAAAGGAACTCGACACAGAGAGTATAAAAAAGGAGATAAAATAATGGTAAGAATCACAGGCCAGGAAAGAAATCTAACGCCAGATACATAACAAGAATAGCCTTAGAGAAGATTTAATAATAGGACAAGTGTACAAACAGTTATTATAATTGACCAGAACTACTAATGCAGCAAAAAATAATGAATATTTATCAGAAAGCCTAGACTTAGAAGACATTAAAAATATTATTCAATATGAAATAATTCAATTACCCATAATAAATATACTTGAGTACTCTAAGATATTATTAGCTAGAACTGATGAATTCTTCATCACAATATATATAAATATCCAATTCTAATTAAATCATGTAAATTAATTAATTAGATCATGCAAATTAAATAAAGTAAAACCTTTAAGTTCAAAACACGGAAGAATCAATAAAAATAAAACAATTGCCTTATGTAAAGAAACTTATGTAAGAACAAAAAATTGTCAAAATCATCTAAGTAAAAATATTTGTGAAATTAACTTTGAAGAAGTAAATTGTCTTATTCCATTTTTAAAGAATATAACTTAAAAATGTAACATTAAGGAAAAATACGATTATGACTTAGAAATTGAATCCGGTGTTATGTTATGAAACGGTAAGCATGTTGCGGTAAAATTTACCACCACAAGTTTTACTAGCCTATCTCATATCCCCTTTCCTTTTTTAACCTTCATTTCGTCGTTGCGGCTCCAAAATATTTTAAGAGTTCAGTTGAATCCTGCTTTTCATCAGTCAGTGTCCGCCTCTTATTGTATTTTGAAAAAGCAAACAAAATAAGGTTTTCAGTGGTAATGCGGAGTTGTGTGACAGAAGGTCCACATTTTAATTTACTTTTAAAATTTGTGACGGGCGGTCACAAAATGCATAATTGTGTGACGGATGAGTCACGACGGCCGTATTGAGTGTGCGGCAGGTGGCCCACCCAAGGAGAAAAACATGAAGAGTTTACCCATGTTCAACGAATAGTGTGCATCCTTTCTATAATTTGCACACTACCCTAAAACTATTATGGCTTAATGCCCAACCTAATGTGTCGGAATACTAAGAAAGATCACCTTGCGATGTCTTTTCCCTTCCCCTAAAATGGTCTGCACGGAAGTCTAAGGGTTTAGAGTCTAAATTGCAAACTATCGGACCCTGACTCTCAATCTTGGTGGAGAAATTCCAAGGTTCCTAATTACAAGAACACTTTCCTCAAGTTATTAAACTGGACCGGTTTGGCTGGGGATTTTATTCGCGAACTCTCAATAATTTTTCGTTTACTTTTTTTTAGACCAATTGGATTCGACGGATAAGAACTGAACTCCACCATTAAGCCAAGGTTGGTGTTCAAATCACCAAGGTGAAAGATAACACAAAGGTTTGGCTGGTTTTTGAATTCGGCATGCACCCCAGCGAAAAAGCCGGGTGCCGCAGTTAGACCGAAAGAGAAAACCAGATCATAACAAAAGGTCAGAGTAGGATAGCATACTTGTCGTGGCCTCTTGGATGAGGGAAGTTCGCCATGAATAAGGAGAGGAGAGGAGAGTGAGGTCCTGAAAGAAAAAAAGTAGTGAAACATTTTTGAGAAAAGAAAAAAAGAAGAAAAATCGTGATAGTTTGCGTTGGGTGTTAATAAAATTTGATAAACCAAACAAAATTTGTGAGGAAGGCGTTTCTGGGTTTTCTCCCTATATTTATAAAGGTTTTTAAGATCTAAAATAAAATAAAATACCTTAACTTTTTTAGGTGAAAAATCATTCTTTAATTTTATTTTAATTGGGAAGAAAATTTCCGCTCTTTTTTATTATTTTTCTTGATTGGTGATAGTAAGTAGGTACCATAATACTTCCTGACGCCCATTTTCATTATTTTTTTTTTGCTACGAGCCTGGGTAGTATCCTTTATTGATTTTATAATTCATTTCGATTTTATTAATCGAGTTCGATTAATAAAATCTACCTTTTTCCAAACCCACCCCAAACTGAGCTACTGGGTGACAGCACTGTTTTTGCTGTCGGTGGTAAAATTGACAAACAAACCCTTTTTGGAATTTGACATTTATAATTGTTTTCAATAAGAAGTAGGTATCAGCTCGTGCGTAGTACCCGTAGCATGATGGTTAGTGCGTTGGACTGTCAGTCGTTCTTTGACTTCCAAAGAGAGAGCAAGCATAAGTGATTGGTAGTGTTAATTTTAAATTAAACAATAAATAAGAAAAGTGCATTTGTATGGTTTTGCATTTAAGACGGCAGTAAGCCACAGTTTCAAATAAGAAATCGGTAGCCTAGTGGAGGTGGCGTCCGAACGCTACTACGCTGAGACTGAGAAGACAGAATATGTGTCCGAAGGTGGAGAGGGACTCTTCAGGCCTCCGAATATGGATTTAATCCTATCGGAGGCGTAGCCAGTCCCGCCGACAACGAAAGCTTTGGAGGTAGTGGCGGACCTCCAAGATGAAAGAGAACTGGTGGAGCAACTGCAAGCCAAACAGGCAGTCATCAGCTAGTTCGAGGAAGACCTCAGAAAGCTCAAGGAGGAAATGGAGCCCCTCCTCAGTAAGCTAAAATTAAAACAAGAGGCGCGCCGACAACATGAGGCAGCGCAACGGCAACAAACAAGCAGCAAAAACAACAGCAGCAAAAACAACAGCAACAACAACCACAGCAGCAAAAACAACCACAACCCAAGCCCGCTTCCAAAAACACAGGAGCGGAGCAAAACAAAAAGACGGCAGCAGCAGTGACAGGCCCAAGTTCTGAGGGCCCATCGCCCTCAGATAAAGCAATACAGCAGCAACAACAGCAGCAGAAACAGCAGCCGCAGAAGCAGCAGCAGAAACAGCAGCAACAGAAACAGCAGCAGCAGAAACAGCAGCAGCAGCAACAGCAGCAGAAACAGAAGCAGCAACACCAGCAACAACCACAGCCCAAGAAAGAGTAGGTGCCACCAATTAGGACCTACCGGGTTGACCTGCAGGACTTGAAACAGGTATGTAAGTCGGCCACTAAGGGCAATTTTGTAATAAATATTCTGAATGAAAAAATAAAGCGGTATTCGGTACAGTGCTTCTCGCTGGCCGAATACAAGCTACTGAAAGAAGTGCTTAAGCAGGCCACCGCTGAGTTCTTCAGCTTCACGCCGAAAAGCGAAAAATTTAAGACGGTCCTACTGAAGGGCATAAGTTCCTGCACGGAACCGGAGGCGCTCCTAGCTGAGCTCCGCCAAAAAGCCATCGACGATCTCGATTTCATTGGGGTCAAGCCTTTCACTACGGTGAAGTCCAGGCGAGGGGGTTACAGGCTGCCAATGTTCCTCGTAACATTATCGCCCCAAAGTAGTTTTGAGAGTCTGAGGGAAATCAAATGCCTCGACTATCAAGCCATACACTGGGAGACATTAAAAAGGCACAACGACAGGTTCGGCCATGCCGGAGCCAACTGCAATATGCAGTTGCGCTGCGTCAGGTGCTCAGAAACCCACAACGAGGGAGAATGCAAGCTGGGGAATGAGCGGGTTGAGGATTTGACCCAGCTCAAGTGTGTCCTTTGTGGAAACCAAGGGCACCCGGCTTACTATAGGGGTTGCCCTAAGGTCCAGCAAATGAAACAAAAACAGGCCAGTCAAAAAGCCGAAGGAAGTCGAACAGTTCGACAGGCTATAACACAAAAATTCGTGGATCTCAAATTCTCTTACGCCCAAATGGTGTCAGGGAATGGGAACACGAGACAGGCTCCACCAACGGTTGCCCCAAAGGCCCCTGTGCCTAAGGCACCAGAGGTGCAGCCTGACATTGTAGCTTTGTTGTTGAGCATTCAAGGTCAACTAACAAGGCTGCAAAGTCAGATAAAGGAGCAAGGCAAAAGGGTAGATCATCTCTACTCTCTGTTGCCTGGCCTGGCGCAATTTAGACCATAATGGGCGCGCTGCCGGAGACGCGCCTAAAAGTCCTAGCTGTGAATGTAAATTCACTGATTAGGATTGAACGAAGAGCCAATATGTTCCAATTGTTGAAAAACTACAGTCCCGATGTGTTTATGGCTAGCGAAACTAAGCTAAACCACAAACACAAATTGACTCATAAAAATTACAATATCGTAAGAAGAGACCGGCCCGACTCCACTCAAGGGGGCGGTGTCGCTCTCTTTATACGAAAAGGCATTAATTATAAGGTCATATACAACAATGAATTGCGAAAGCTCAAGACGCTAGAAGTTTGCGTTGTATGCATCTCTCTCACTCAAGGGAAGCGGATGTATATGATTGCGGCTTATGCGGCTGGAGCTCCGCAGGTTACTTACTTTGCTTCAGAACTCGAGATTCTTTTTAGGGAACTTAAACTGAGCTTGGAAGAAAACTATTTCATCTTGGCCGGTGATTTGAACGCAAAACATGAAGATTGGGGAAATCAACATAGTAATCCCAGAGGTAACCATCTTTTTAATTTGATGAATCTTTACAGCGTTGAATATGGCGTCCACCTGCTGGCTACTGAAAAGCCATCGTATCCAAGAAGCGACTCCTTTCTGGATCTTTTGCTCTACGACACAAGACTGACAGTTACAGACAAAGTGGGTAATCACCCTCGAAACTGCTTACAGACAGTCGAGTACGACAGTGATCACTGCGGCCTGGCTGCTGTAATGCAGATTCCGAACGAACGCGTTGAGTTGGAGGAATACGTTGCAACGCACTCTTACAATTACAGTAAGATGCGCTGGCCTCGTTTCACCAACGCCTTAGCGAGAGAACTTCGTTCGAGTGACATAGCCCCACCAAACAACAGAAACCTGACAAATACAGAAATTGACCAACATTTACAACAGATGGACGAAATAATAAAACGAAGGATGGAACGGACAATACCAAAGTACAAAGAACGGGACCAAATGGACGCTTACAGAAACGCGACTATTGACGCACTACGTAGGCACAAGAGTGGCTTACTGACAAAACTCAAAAACTTGTACAGACGACTTACAGACCCACACGACTTGGAGGTTAGGACACTGAAGTCGTCAATAAAAAATGTCAATCTGTTGATTAAGGAGAACTACAGGTTATCGATTAACAAGTACTGGGACCGCAAGATCCGGTCAGTTAATTCCAGTGACCCTAGTATGTTCCCTAAAATCAACAAGATATTCAGGAAAAAGAACGACAATGACCTTCCGTGTCTGAAACTCCAAAGAACTGAAGAGAACACAGACGTACTCAGGACAGCGCAAATAGATCCAGAAGAAGCCATCTTTGACGATGACTTTTTTATAATTGAAGATCCGAAGGAAAAAGTGGAGGCGGTGGGAGCTGCTTTCCGGCAAGTGTACAAGGTGAATGTTAGCATTCGCCCCAACCACGACCTGGAAAACAGAGCCCTACTTAATCACTTTTACCTTCGAAATGATATAACACATTGGCGATCTGAGAACCGCGGTTTTATGCGGTTCGATGACGATTCCTTGTCAAATGCCATAATCGCCGAGCAAACGGGACCAAGTCCCTTGTTAGTGACGAAGGTTGAGCTTCAGCTCATCTTCAACTCAATAAAAAATAAAAAGTCAGCAGGTGTCGATGGTATATCCAACGTTGTACTAAGACATTTACCGATGGAGGCAATTGACATTTACACCACACTCTTCAATAATGCACTGAATAATGCATATTATCTTGGAAGACCGCTGGGGTTCATCCTCTCCCGAAAAAGGGAAAGGAAAACTCCAACCCGTCAAATATTCGGTCAATAAGTCTTCTTCCGAGCATCAGCAAAGTTTTCGAAAAGATCATCAATAGGGCTCTGACGAATTCCGGATAAACAGTTCGTGTTCAAGGCGGGTCATGACACAATTCATGCTGCGTCTAAACTCGTTTCTGATATCCAATGGAATAAATCAAAACAACAATGCACAGGTGCTGTTCTGGTTGATTTGGAAAAGGCCTTTGACACCGTATGGTTAGAGGGTCTTTACCTAAAACTGAGCAGGCTTGGCATAAGCAAGCCATTGTTGTATATACTTTATGATATGCTTAACGGTAGAAAGTTTGTTGTCAAAAGTGGCAATGTAACTTCTACCAAAACATTCTTAATTAAAAATGGTCTTCAACAGGGAGCGGTGAATTCGCCGATTCTCTTCAGCATTTACACCAGCGATCTGATAGGTAGTCTTACAAAGGCAATTGCGTACGCCGACGATCTTATTGCGTACAGAACGGCCCGAAAGGTTGAGGTTATTAGAATTATCTTGCAGCGTGATTTCGACAAGATTCAGCGATATTGCGACGACTGGAAACTGAAAATAAATGTCCAGAAGTCGGAGACAATTCTGTTCCGGACTCCGTTGGCTAGGGTCACGAGGGATACGTGCAAGAATTGGCGCAAGATGGTCATCGTTGATCTTCACGGCAGCCATTAGCGAGCATAAGTGTAGTGAAGTACCTCGGTATCTGGTTAGATCAGTATTTATATTTCGACAGACATATAAATGCTGCTCTGACCAGGGCCAGAGGAGCCTTCGCTCTGACGAAACGTCTGTTTTTTAGCAGTCGGCTTGACCCCAGAGTGAAGGTAATTTGCTACATGGCCCCTCATACGGCCGATGATTGTTTATGGTTGTCCTGTGTGGTTCAACGTTGCCCCTTCCCAAATGGAAAAGTTTCGGGTGTTCGAGCGGCAGTGTTTACGACGCTGTACCGGCTTATATCGAACAGCCGAATCTTCTTACGTGCATTACTATTCCAACGAGGTCCTATACAACGGGGCTCGAATCAACAGAATTGACAATTTCGTGATAAAAATCGTTCGAGGTCACATTGCAAGAGCTATGTCTTCGACCAACAATTTAATTTTCGGGGCGTTCTGTCCGAACGACGAGTATTTTGAAAGTGCACGCTTGAGCGGCTTCATTCCACCAGAGGCATTCCTCTTTTTAGATAGATGCGGTCTGATACAGGATAGATTGGCAGTTCCGTTAATCTACCACGTCAGACGACGAACCGTGGATAGGCGACTCCTGTACAATCGGGACGTCATGGCACAAGGCGGAGCAGAGCTTCTTCGGTTCAGTAGGGCTGTGTCCGAAATGGACCGAACTGATAGGGTGAAGCAGGGGAGCCAGTTTTGGTGGCTTCAATCGGCACTTGATAGTGAGTAGTCGGGATGGGGTTTTAAGCCTTGGCCGGCTTACATACTTGTTTTATAGTTTTAGGGTTTAGTTTTAAGTAGAATAGGCATGGTGGCACAAAAAAAACATACAAAAAAAATACAAAAAAAAAATATACACAAAAAATACAGAAAAAAACTAAAAAAAAACAAAAAAAAAATAATAAAAAAATAGACAACAAAATATGAAAAACAAAAAACGTAAGATAGTTAGATTTGCTGCTGTGGTTGTTCTAGTTTTAAGTAGTTTATAGGTAGAATAGGTAGTTTTAGTTAGCTTTAAGTTTTATATTAAGGACTCTATTTTAAGTAGTTTTTAAGTAAAAATAAAAAAAAGGATATTGATATTAGTTTTTTTCAATTTTGTAATGAATCAAAAAATAAATAAAATGGAATTGAAGTTAAATAGATCTTAGGGCCGAAAGGCATAAGCATTAAGTATTATTGTTTAACTAAGAGTGTCCGTATGGGACCAGTAAGTTAGTTGTAAGTTATGGTTAGTTAGGCTAGTTTTATGAATTTTTGTCTAGCTTTAAGATAGGTTTAAGATTGAATTAATAAAAATGAATTTACAAAAAAAAAAAAAGTGGCGTCCGAACACAACTCCAAGGGTCGTGGGTTCGAATCCCGTGCAGAGTGCACTAGAAATCTTGAAGCTTTTTTTCACAATCGTGAAATCGTAGATTTTATAGATTGGGGAAAAAAGCAAATGGAGAAGGAGAGGAAAGCAGGGGTATCGAAAGATACCTCTGCCAATACATCAGGTGATGTTGCTGTGGTGCCAGCAGCGGTACAAAAAATCACCGAAATCAATAATAAAGAGGAAGAGGCAAACTCCCAACTTGGTTCAACGAACCAATCCTGCTAAGAGAAAAGCAAATAAAAAAAAATGCAGCAGAAAACCAAAGGCGTGACGTCAGACCATGAGACCTCAGAGAGTGACGACTCTGGGAGCCCAGATTACGTCTCAGAGGGTAGAGAAGGGCAGTTAAGGTCTCCGAAATATAGGAACAAGATCCTATCGGAGCCAGAACCGTCAAAAAATAAATCGTTGGAGGGGGAGGTGGACCAAATCCTCCAAGAGGAGAATCAACTGATGGAGGCACTGCAAACTAAGCAGGCCGCTATCAGTAAACATGAAGACAGCTTAAAAAAACTAAAGGAGGAAATGGGGCCAATCCTCAGCCAACTTAAACTAAAGCAAAAAGCGCGCCGACAGCAAGAGGCGGCGCAACGGCAACTGCAACAAAAACAACAACAGCAAAAACAACAGCAGCAAAAACAACAGCAACAACAACCACAGCAGCAGAAACAACCACAACCCAAGCCCGCTACCAAAAACACAGGAGCGGAGCAAATTAAAAAACCGCAAATTAAAAAACCGACAGGCCCAAATGTTGAGGGCCCATCGACCTCAACTAAAGCAATACAGCAGCAACAACAGCAGCAGCAACAACAGCAACAGAAACAGCAGCAGCAGCAGAAACAGCAGCAGCAAAAACAGCAGCAGCAGCAACACCAGAAACAACCACAGCCCAAGAAGGAGTAGGTGCCACCAATAAGGACACACAGAGTTGACCTGGACGACATAAAACAGGTATGTAAGTCGGCCACTAAGGGCAAATTTCTCATAAAAATTGTAAACGAAAAAGAAAAGAATTATTCGGTCCAGTGTTTCTCACTGGCCGATTACAAGTTAGTAAAAATGTTATTAAAAGAGGCCACAGCTGAGTTCTTCAGCTACACGCCTAAAAGCGAAAAATTTAAGACGGTCCTTCTGAAGGGCATAAGTTCCTGCACGGAACCGGAGGCGCTCTTAGCTGAGCTCCGTGAAAATGCCAATGACGATTTCGATTTTATCGGGGTCAAGCCTTTCACTACGGTGAAGTCCAGGCGAGGGGGTTACAGGCTGCCAATGTTCCTCGTAACATTATCGCCCCAAAGTAGTTTTGAGAGTCTGAGGGAAATCAAATGCCTCGACTATCAAGCCATACACTGGGAGACATTAAAAAGACACGACGACATTTTACAATGTACGAAGTGCCAGAGGTTCGGCCATGCCGGAGCCAACTGCAATATGCAGTTGCGCTGCTTCAGGTGCTCCGAAACCCACAACGAGGGAGAATGCAAGCTGGGGAATGAGAGGGTTGAGGATTTGACCCAGCTCAAGTGTGTCCTTTGTGGAAACCAAGGGCACCCGGCTAACTATAGGGGTTGCCCTAAGGTCCAGCAAATGAAACAAAAACAGGCCAGTCAAAAAGCCGAAGGAAGTCGAACAGTTCGACAGGCTCTAACACAAAAATTCGTGGATCCCAAATTCTCTTACGCCCAAATGGTGCCAGGGAATGGGAACACGAGACAGGCTCCACCAACGGTTGCCCCAAAGGCCCCTGTGTCTAAGGCACCAGAGGTGCAGCCTGACATTGTAGCCTTGTTGTTGAGCATTCAAGGTCAACTAACAGGGCTGCAAAGTCAGATAAAGGAGCAAGGCAAAAGGGTAGATCATCTCTACTCTTTGTTGCCTGGCCTGGCGCAATTTAGACCATAATGGGCGCGCTGCCGGAGACGCGCCTAAAAGTCCTAGCTGTGAATGTAAATTCACTGATTAGGATTGAACGAAGAGCCAATATGTTCCAATTGTTGAAAGACTACAGTCCCGATGTGTTTATGGCTAGCGAAACCAAGCTAAACCACAAACACAAATTGACTCATAAAAATTACATTATCGTGAGAAAAGACCGGCCCGACTCCACTGAAGTTGGCGGTGTCGCTCTCTTTATACGAAAAGGCATTAATTATAAAGTCATATACAACAATGAATTGCGAAAGCTCAAGACGCTAGAAGTTTGCGTTGTATGCATCTCTCTCACTCAAGGGAAGCGGATGTATATGATTGCGGCTTATGCGGCTGGAGCTTCGCAGGTTACTTACTTTGCTTCAGAACTCGAGATTCTTTTTAGGGAACTAAAATTGAGCTTGGAAGAAAACTATTTCGTCTTGGCCGGTGATTTGAACGCAAAACATGAAGATTGGGGAAATCAACATAGTAATCCCAGAGGTAACCATCTTTTTAATTTGATGAATCTTCACAGCGTTGAATATGGCGTCGACCTGCTGGCTACTGAAAAGCCATCGTATCCAAGAAGCGGCTCCTTTCTGGATCTTTTGCTGTACGACACAAGACTGACAGCTACAGACAAAGTGGGTAATCACCCTCGAAACTGCTTACAGACAGTCGAGTACGATAGTGATCACTGCGGACTGGCTGCTGTAATGCAGATTCCGAACGAACGCGTGGAGTTGGAGGAATACGTTGCAACGCATTCTTACAATTACAGTAAGATGCGCTGGCCTCGTTTCACCAACGCCCTAGCGAGAGAACTTCGTTCGAGTGACATAGCCCCACCAAACAACAGAAACCTGACAAATACAGAAATTGACCAACATTTACAACAGATGGACGAAATAATAAAACAAAGGATGGAACGGACAATACCAAAGTACAAAGAACGGGACCAAATGGACGCTTACAGAAACGCGACTATTGACGCACTACGTAGGCACAAGAGTGGCTTACTGACAAGACTCAAAAACTTGTACAGACGACTTACAGACTCACACGACCTGGAGGTTAGGACACTGAAGTCGTCAATAAAAAATGTCAATCTGTTGTTTAAGGAGAACTACAGGTTATCAATTAACAAGTACTGGGACCGCAAGATCCGGTCAATTAATTCCAGTGACCCTGGTATGTTCCCTAAAATCAACAAGATATTTAGGAAAAAGAACGACAATGACCTTCCGTGTCTGCAACTCCAAAGAACTGAACAGAACAGAGACGTACTCATGACAGCGCAAATAGATCCAGAAGAAGCCATCTTTGACGATGACTTTTATATAATTGAAGATCCGAAGGAAAAAGTGGAGGCGGTGGGAGCTGCTTTCCAGCAAGTGTACAAGGTGAATGTTAGCATTCGCCCCAACCACGACCTGGAAAACAGAGCCCTACTTAATCACTTTTACCTTCGAAATGATATGACACAATGGCGATCTGAGAACCGCGGTTTCATGCGGTTCAATGACGATTCCTTGGCAAATGCCATAATCGCCGAGCAAACGGGAGCAAGTCCCCTGTTAGTGACGAAGGTTGAGCTTCAGCTCATCTTTAATTCAATAAAAAATAAAAAGTCAGCAGGTGTCTATGGTATATCCAACGTTGTGCTAAGACATTTACCGATGGAGGCAATTGACATTTACACCACACTCTTCAATAATGCACTGAATAATGCATATTATCTTGGAAGACCGCTGGGGTTCATCCTCTCCCGAAAAAGGGAAAGGAAAACTCCAACCCGCCAAATATTCGGTCAATAAGTCTTCTTCCGAGCATCAGCAAAGTTTTCGAAAAGATCATCAATAGGGCTCTGACGAATTCCGGATAAACAGTTCGTGTTCAAGGCGGGTCATGACACAATTCATGCTGCGTCTAAACTCGTTTCTGATATCCAATGGAATAAATCAAAACAACAATGCACAGGTGCTGTTCTGGTTGATTTGGAAAAGGCCTTTGACACCGTATGGTTAGAGGGTCTTTACCTAAAACTGAGCAGGCTTGGCATAAGCAAGCCATTGTTGTATATACTTTATGATATGCTTAACGGTAGAAAGTTTGTTGTCAAAAGTGGCAATGTAACTTCTACCAAAACATTCTTAATTAAAAATGGTCTTCAACAGGGAGCGGTGAATTCGCCGATTCTCTTCAGCATTTACACCAGCGATCTGACAGGTAGTCTTACAAAGGCAATTGCGTACGCCGACGATCTTATTGCGTACAGAACGGCCCGAAAGGCTGAGGTTATTAGAATTATCTTGCAGCGTGATTTCGACAAGATTCAGCGATATTGCGACGACTGGAAACTGAAAATAAATGTCCAGAAGTCGGAGACAATTCTGTTCCGGACTCCGTTGGCTAGGGCCACGAGGGATACGTGCAAGAATTGGCGCAAGATGGTCATCGTTGATCTTCACGGGCAGCCATTAGCGAGCAAAAGTGTAGTGAAGTACCTCGGTATCTGGTTAGATCAGTATTTATATTTCGACAGACATATAAATGCTGTTCTGACCAGGGCAGACGAGCCTTCGCTCTGACGAAACGTCTGTTTTTTAGCAGTCGGCTTGACCCCAGATTGAAGGTAATTTGCTACATGGCCCTCATACGGCCGATGATTGTTTATGGTTGTCCTGTGTGGTTCAACGTTGCCCCTTCCCAAATGGAGAAGTTTCGGGTGTTCGAGCGGCAGTGTTTACGACGCTGTACCGGCTTATATCGAACAGCCGAATCTTCTTACGTGCACTACTATTCCAACGAGGTCCTATACAACGGGGCTCGAATCAACAGAATTGACAATTTCGTGATAAAACTCGTTCGAGGTCACATTGCAAGAGCTATGTCTTCGACCAACAATTCAATTTTCGGGGCGTTCTATCCGAACGACGAGTATTTTGAAAGTGCACGCTTGAGCGGCTTCATTCCACCAGAGGTATTCCTCTTTTTAGATAGATGCGGTCTGATACAGGATAGATTGGCAGTTCCGTTAATCTACCACGTCAGACGACGAACCGTGGATAGGCGACTCCTGTACAATCGGGACGTCATGGCACAAGGCGGAGCAGAGCTCCTTCGGTTCAGTAGGGCTGTGTCCGAACGGGACCGAACTGATAGGGTGAAGCAGGAGAACCAGTTTTGGTGGCTTCAATCGGCACTTGATAGTGGGTAGTCGGGATGGGGTTTAAAGCCTTGGCTGGCTTACATACTTGTTTTATAATTTTAGGGTTTAATTTTAAGTAGAATAGGCATGGTGGCAGAAAAAAAAATACAAAAAAAGAAACATACAAAAAAAAATACACAAAAAAAAACATAAAACAAAAAATAAAAAAAAAATAAAAAAAAGACAACAAAACATGAAAAACAAAAAGCGTTAGATAGTTAGATTTGCTGCTGTGGTTGTTCTAGTTTTAAGTAGTTTATAGGTAGAATAGGTAGTTTTAGTTAGCTTTAAGTTTTATATTAAGGACCTTATTTTAAGTAGTTTTTAAGTAAAAATAAAAAGGATATTGATATTAGTTTTTTTGAAATTTTCTAATGAATAAAAAAAAACAAATAAAATGGAACTGAAGGTTAATAGATCTTAGGGCCGAAAGGCATTAGCATTAAGTATTATTGTTTAACTTAGAGCGTCCGTATGGGATCAGTAAGTTAGTTGTAAGTTATGGTTAATTATGCTAGTTTTATGAATTTTTGTCTAGCTCTAAGATAGGTTTAAGATTGAATTAATAAAAATGAATTAAAAAAAAAAAAAAAAAGTGGCGTCCGAAGACAAATCCATGGGTCGTGCGTTCGAATCCCGTGCGGAGTGCACGAGAAATATTCAAGCTTTTTTTCACAATCGAGAAATTGTGGAATTTATTGATTGGGAAGAAAAGCTGATGGAGAAGGAGAGGAAAGCAGGGGTATCGAAATATACCTCTGCCAACACATCGGGCGATGTTGCGGTGGTGCCAGCAGCGGTACCGCAAGCAACCGCAACAACATCAGGTCAGGCATCTGACCAGTGGATGACTGCAACAACTAACAAAAAAAAGAAAGCTAAAGAAGCATAGCCCAAACAAAGTGGAGAGGGCCAACTCCGCTAAGCGGCGGGATATGCGGAAAGAAATGGAGAGTGGTAAAGGAGAAATTACCACCGAGAGTGGCCGAAAGGTTGAGGTTATTAGAATTATCTTGCAGCGTGATTTCGACAAGATTCAGCGATATTGCGACGACTGGAAACTGAAAATAAATGTCCAGAAGTCGGAGACAATTCTGTTCCGGACTCCGTTGGCTAGGGCCACGAGGGATACGTGCAAGAATTGGCGCAAGATGGTCATCGTTGATCTTCACGGGCAGCCATTAGCGAGCAAAAGTGTAGTGAAGTACCTCGGTATCTGGTTAGATCAGTATTTATATTTCGACAGACATATAAATGCTGTTCTGACCAGGGCAGACGAGCCTTCGCTCTGACGAAACGTCTGTTTTTTAGCAGTCGGCTTGACCCCAGATTGAAGGTAATTTGCTACATGGCCCTCATACGGCCGATGATTGTTTATGGTTGTCCTGTGTGGTTCAACGTTGCCCCTTCCCAAATGGAGAAGTTTCGGGTGTTCGAGCGGCAGTGTTTACGACGCTGTACCGGCTTATATCGAACAGCCGAATCTTCTTACGTGCACTACTATTCCAACGAGGTCCTATACAACGGGGCTCGAATCAACAGAATTGACAATTTCGTGATAAAACTCGTTCGAGGTCACATTGCAAGAGCTATGTCTTCGACCAACAATTCAATTTTCGGGGCGTTCTATCCGAACGACGAGTATTTTGAAAGTGCACGCTTGAGCGGCTTCATTCCACCAGAGGTATTCCTCTTTTTAGATAGATGCGGTCTGATACAGGATAGATTGGCAGTTCCGTTAATCTACCACGTCAGACGACGAACCGTGGATAGGCGACTCCTGTACAATCGGGACGTCATGGCACAAGGCGGAGCAGAGCTCCTTCGGTTCAGTAGGGCTGTGTCCGAACGGGACCGAACTGATAGGGTGAAGCAGGAGAACCAGTTTTGGTGGCTTCAATCGGCACTTGATAGTGGGTAGTCGGGATGGGGTTTAAAGCCTTGGCTGGCTTACATACTTGTTTTATAATTTTAGGGTTTAATTTTAAGTAGAATAGGCATGGTGGCAGAAAAAAAAATACAAAAAAAGAAACATACAAAAAAAAATACACAAAAAAAAACATAAAACAAAAAATAAAAAAAAAATAAAAAAAAGACAACAAAACATGAAAAACAAAAAGCGTTAGATAGTTAGATTTGCTGCTGTGGTTGTTCTAGTTTTAAGTAGTTTATAGGTAGAATAGGTAGTTTTAGTTAGCTTTAAGTTTTATATTAAGGACCTTATTTTAAGTAGTTTTTAAGTAAAAATAAAAAGGATATTGATATTAGTTTTTTTGAAATTTTCTAATGAATAAAAAAAAACAAATAAAATGGAACTGAAGGTTAATAGATCTTAGGGCCGAAAGGCATTAGCATTAAGTATTATTGTTTAACTTAGAGCGTCCGTATGGGATCAGTAAGTTAGTTGTAAGTTATGGTTAATTATGCTAGTTTTATGAATTTTTGTCTAGCTCTAAGATAGGTTTAAGATTGAATTAATAAAAATGAATTTAAAAAAAAAAAAAAAAGTGGCGTCCGAAGACAAATCCATGGGTCGTGCGTTCGAATCCCGTGCGGAGTGCACGAGAAATATTCAAGCTTTTTTTCACAATCGAGAAATTGTGGAATTTATTGATTGGGAAGAAAAGCTGATGGAGAAGGAGAGGAAAGCAGGGGTATCGAAATATACCTCTGCCAACACATCGGGCGATGTTGCGGTGGTGCCAGCAGCGGTACCGCAAGCAACCGCAACAACATCAGGTCAGGCATCTGACCAGTGGATGACTGCAACAACTAACAAAAAAAAGAAAGCTAAAGAAGCATAGCCCAAACAAAGTGGAGAGGGCCAACTCCGCTAAGCGGCGGGATATGCGGAAAGAAATGGAGAGTGGTAAAGGAGAAATTACCACCGAGAGTGAGTTCTTAGACTACGCCAAGTCTGAGAAAACAGAGTATGTTTCCGAAGGTGGAGAGGGACTCTTCAGGCCTCCGAATATGGATTTAATCCTATCGGAGCCAGAGCCAGTCCCGCCGACAACGAAGGCTTTGGAGGTAGAGGCTGACCTCCAAGATGAGACAACACTTGTAAAGGCCTGCAAGTCAAACAAGCAACCATCAGCCAATTCGAGGAAAACCTCAGAAAGCTCAAAGAGGAAATGGAGCCCCTCCTCAGTCAACTAAAGCTGAAACAAGAGGCGCGCCGACAACAAGAGGCAGCTCAACGGCAACAAAAACAACAGCAGCAAAAACAACTGCAGCAAAAACAACAGCAACAACAACCACAGCAGCAAAAACAACCACAACCCAAGCCCGATACCAAAAATACAGGAGCGGAGCAAAATAAAAAGATGCCAGCAGCGGTGACAGGCCCAAGTTCTGAGGGCCCATCGAGCTCAGCTAAAGCAATGCAGCAGCAACAACAGCAGCAGAAACAGCAGCCGCAGAAACAGCAACAACAGCAACAGAAGCAGCAGCAGCATAAACAGCAGAAGCAAAAACAGCAGCAGCAACACCAGAAATAACCACAGCCCAAGAAGGAGAAGGTGCCACCAATTAGGACCTACCGGGTTGACCTGCAGGACTTGAAACAGGTATGTAAGTCGGCCACTAAGGGCAATTTTGTAATAAATATTTTGAATGAAAAAGAAAAGCGGTATTCGGTACAGTACTTCTCACTTGCCTAATACAATTTACTTAAAGAAGTGCTTAAGCAGGCCACCGCTGAGTTCTTCAGCTTCACGCCTAAAATCGAGAAATTTAAGACGGTCCTACTGAAGGGCATAAGTTCCTGCACAGAACCGGAGGCGCTCTTAGCTGAGCTCCGTGAAAAAGCCACTGATGATCTCGATTTTATCGGGGTCAAGCCTTTCACTACGGTGAAGTCCAGGCGAGGGGTTATAGGCTGCCAATGTTCCTCGTAATATTATCGCCCCAAAGCAGTTTTGAGAGTGTGAAGAAAATCAAATCCCTCGACTATCAAGCTGTACACTGGGACACATTACAAAGGCACGACGACATTTTACAATGTACGAAGTGCCAGAGGTTTGGCCATGCCAAAGCCAACTGCAATATGCAGTTGCGCTGCTTCAGGTGCTCAGAAACCCACATCGAAGGAGAATGCAAGCTGGGGAATGAGAGGGTTGAGGATTTAACCCAGCTCAAGTGTGTCCTATGTGGAAACCAAGGGCACCCGGCTAGCTATAGGGGTTGTCCTAAGGTCCAAGAAATAAAACAAAAACAGGCCAGTCAAAAAGCCGAAAGAAGTCGAACAGTTCGACAGGCTCCTACACAAAAATTCGTGGATCCCAAATTCTCTTACGCCCAAATGGTGTCAGGGAATGGGAACACGAGACAGACTCCACCAACGGTTGTCCCAAAGGCCCCCGTGCCTGAGGCACCAGAGGTGCAGCCTGACATTGTAGCCTTGTTGAGCATTCAAGGTCAACTAACAGGGCTGCAAAGTCAGATAAAGGAGCAAGGCAAAAGGGTAGATCATCTCTACTCTTTGTTGCCTGGCCTGGCGCAATTTAGACCATAATGGGCGCGCTGCCGGAGACGCGCCTAAAATTCCTAGCTGTGAATGTAAATTCACTGATTAGGATTGAACGAAGAGCCAATATGTTCCAATTGTTGAAAGACTACAGTCCCGATGTGTTTATGGCTAGCGAAACCAAGCTAAACCACAAACACAAATTGACTCATAAAAATTACATTATCGTGAGAAAAGACCGGCCCGACTCCACTGAAGTTGGCGGTGTCGCTCTCTTTATACGAAAAGGCATTAATTATAAAGTCATATACAACAATGAATTGCGAAAACTCAAGACGCTAGAAGTTTGCGTTGTATGCATCTCTCTCACTCAAGGGAAGCGGATGTATATGATTGCGGCTTATGCGGCTGGAGCTTCGCAGGTTACTTACTTTGCTTCAGAACTCGAGATTCTTTTTAGGGAACTAAAATTGAGCTTGGAAGAAAACTATTTCGTCTTGGCCGGTGATTTAAACGCAAAACATGAAGATTGGGGAAATCAACATAGTAATCCCAGAGGTAACCATCTTTTTAATTTGATGAATCTTCACAGCGTTGAATATGGCGTCGACCTGCTGGCTACTGAAAAGCCATCGTATCTAAGAAGCGGCTCCTTTCTGGATCTTTTGCTGTACGACACAAGACTGACAGTTACAGACAAAGTGGGTAATCACCCTCGAAACTGCTTACAGACAGTCGAGTACGACAGTGATTACTGCGGACTGGCTGCTGTAATGCAGATTCCGAACGAACGCGTGGAGTTGCAACGCACTCTTACAATTACAGTAAGATGTGTTGGCCTCGTTTCACCAACGCCTTAGCGAGAGAACTTCGTTCGAGTGACATAGCCCCACCAAACAACAGAAACCTGACAAATACAGAAATTGACCAACATCTACAACAGATGAACGAAACAATAAAACGAAGGATGGAACGGACAATACCAAAGTACAAAGAACGGGACCAAATGGACGCTTACAGAAACGCGACTATTGACGCACTACGTAGGCACAAGAGTGGCTTACTGACAAGACTCAAAAACTTGTACAGACGACTAACAGACCCACACGACTTGGAGGTTAGGACACTGAAGTCGTCAATAAGAAATGTCAATCTGTTGATTAAGGAGAACTACAGGTTATCAATTAACAAGTACTGGGACCGCAAGATCCGGTCAGTTAATTCCAGTGACCCTAGTATGTTCCCTAAAATCAACAAGATATTCAGGAAAAAGAACGATAATGACCTTCCGTGTCTGAAACTCCAAAGAACTGAAGAGAACAGGGACGTACTCAGGACAGCGCAAATAGATGCAGAAGAAGCCATCTTTGACGATGACTTTTATATAATTGAAGATCCGAAGGAAAAAGTGGAGGCGGTGGGAGCTGCTTTCATGCAAGTGTACAAGGTGAATGTTAGCATTCGCCCCAACCACGACCTGGAAAACAGAGCCCTACTTAATCACTTTTACCTTCGAAATGATATGGCACAATGGCGATCTGAGAACCGCGGTTTCATGCGGTTCAATGACGATTCCTTGGCAAATGCCATAATCGCCGAGCAAACGGAACCAAGTCCCAGGTGTCGATGGTATATCCAACGTTGTACTAAGACATTTACCGATGGAGGAAATTGGCATATACACCACACTCTTCAATAATACACTGAATAATGCATATTATCCAGTGCATTGGAAGACCGCTGGGGTTCATCCTCTCCCGAAAAAGGGAAAGGACAACTCCAACCCGTCAAATCTTCGGTCGATAAGTCTTCTTCCGAGCATCAGCAAAGTTTTCGAAAAGATCATCAATAGGGCTCTGACTAAGTGGGCTGCGGACAACAAAATAATTCCGGATAAACAGTTCGGGTTAAAGGCGGGTCATGACACAATTCATGCTGCGTCTAAACTCGTTTCTGATATCCAATGGAATAAATCAAAACAACAATGCACAGGTGCTGTTCTGGTTGATTTGGAAAAGGCCTTTGACACCGTATGGTTAGAGGGTCTTTACCTAAAACTGAGCAGGCTTGGCATAAGCTTGCCATTTTTGTATGTATATACTTTATGATATGCTTAACGGTAGAAAGTTTTCTTGTCAAAAGTGGCAATGTAACTTCTACCACAACATTCTTAATTAAAAATGGTCTTCAACAGGGAGCGGTGAATTCGCCGATTCTCTTCAGCATTTACACCAGTGATCTGATAGGTAGTCTTACAAAGGCAATTGCGTACGCCGACGATCTAATTGCGTATTAGAATTCTCTTGCAGCGTGATTTCGACAAGATTCAGAGATATTGCGACGACTGGAAACTGAAAATAAATGTCCAGAAGTTGGAGACAATTCTGTTCCGGACTCCGTTGGCTAGGGCCACGAGGGATACGTGCAAGAATTGGCGCAAGATGGTCATCGTTGATCTTCACGGGAAGCGATTAGCGAGCAAAATTGTAGTGTAGTACCTCGGTATCTGGTTAGATCGGTATTTATATTTCGACAGACATATAAATGCTGCTCTGACCAGGGCCACAGGAGCCTTAGCTCTGACGAAACGGCTGTTTTACAGCAGTCGGCTTGACCCCAGAGTGAAGGTAATTTGCTACATGGCCCTCATACGGCCGATGATCGTTTATGGTTTTCCTGTTTGGTTCAACGTTGCCCCTTCCCAAATGGAGAAGTTTCGGGTGTTCGAGCGGCAGTGTTTACGACGCTGTACCGGCTTATATCGAACAGCCGAATCTTCTTACGTGCACTACTATTCCAACGAGGTCCTATACAACGGGGCTCGAATCAACAGAATTGACAATTTCGTGATAAAACTCGTTCGAGGTCACATTGCAAGAGCTATGTCTTCGACCAACAATTTAATTTTCGGGGCGTTCTATCCGAACGACGAGTATTTTGAAAGTGCGCGCTTGAGCAGCTTCATTCCACCAGAAGCATTCCTCTTCTTATATAAATGCGGTCTGATACAGGATAGATTGGCAGTTCCGTTAATCTACCACGTCAGACGACGTACCGTGAATAGGCGACTCCTGTACAATCGGGACGTCATGGCACAAGACGGAGCAGAGCTCCTTCGGTTCAGTAGGGCTGTGTCCGAACGGGACCAAACTTATAGGGTGAAGCAGGAGAACCAGTTTTGGTGGCTTCAATCGGCACTTGATAGTGGGTAGTCGGGATGGGGTTTTAAGCCTTGGCCGGCTTACATACTTGTTTTATAGTTTTAGGGTTTAGTTTTAAGTAGAATAGGCATGGTGGCACAAAAAAAATACAAACAAAAAAAATATATATACACATTATATGTATATAAAAAAAAAAAAATAAAAAAAATAAAATAAAAAAACATGGAATGAGAAAAAAAAGGGACAACAAAATATGAAAACAAAAAATGTTAGAGAGTTAGATTTGCTGATGTGGTTGTTCTAGTTTTAAGTAGTTTATAGGTAGAATAGGTAGTTTAAGTTAGTTTAAGTTTTATTTTAAGGACCTTATTTTAAGTAGTTTTAAGTAAAAATAAAAAAGGATATTGATATTAGTTTTTTTTTAATTTTCTAATGAATTCAAAAATAAATAAAGTTGAATTGAAGTTAGAGCCGAAAGGCATTAGAATTAAGTGTTATTGTTTAACTTAGAGTGTCCGTATGGGACCAGTAAGTTAGTTAAAAGTTATGGATAATTAGGCTAGTTTTATGAATTTTTGTCTAGCTTTAAGATAGTCTTAAAAATGAATTAATAAAAATGAATTTGAAAAAAAGTGCGTTGGACTGTCATGCCAGAGGTCTTGAGTTCGATCCCTGCCTGTGCCATCTAAAGTTTTTAACCACGGGTACTGCCTCTTGCAAGGAATTGACAATTCCTCCAAGAGTAATTCTTTTCATGAGAAGTGCTTTCTCAAATTTGCCGTTTAGATTCGGCTTTGAACTGTAGGTCCCTTCTATCCCTTACAACATTACTCCCACACAGGAATGGTTGAGGTTGAAAGTCACTAGGCCCTAGTTCTCAACGGACTATTGCGCCACCTGATTTATTTATTTTATTTATATCCGGTCGTGCGCGCCGGCTACCTATAGAGTATTATTTAATATCATTTTGTTTTCGTATTATTTTGTTGAATTTGCGGATCATTGTTCCGCCAACCTACATCATAATTTAATAAATTCGCGTTTCGGTTTGTTCCGGACTCCGTTGGCTAGGGCCACGAGGGATACGTGCAAGAATTGGCGCAAGATGGTCATCGTTGATCTTCACGGGAAGCGATTAGCGAGCAAAATTGTAGTGAAGTACCTCGGTATCTGGTTAGATCGGTATTTATATTTCGACAGACATATAAATGCTGCTCTGACCAGGGCCACAGGAGCCTTAGCTCTGACGAAACGGCTGTTTTACAGCAGTCGGCTTGACCCCAGAGTGAAGGTAATTTGCTACATGGCCCTCATACGGCCGATGATCGTTTATGGTTTTCCTGTGTGGTTCAACGTTGCCCCTTCCCAAATGGAGAAGTTTCGGGTGTTCGAGCGGCAGTGTTTACGACGCTGTACCGGCTTATATCGAACAGCCGAATCTTCTTACGTGCACTACTATTCCAACGAGGTCCTATACAACGGGGCTCGAATCAACAGAATTGACAATTTCGTGATAAAACTCGTTCGAGGTCACATTGCAAGAGCTATGTCTTCGACCAACAATTTAATTTTCGGGGCGTTCTATCCGAACGACGAGTATTTTGAAAGTGCGCGCTTGAGCAGCTTCATTCCACCAGAAGCATTCCTCTTCTTATATAAATGCGGTCTGATACAGGATAGATTGGCAGTTCCGCTAATCTACCACGTCAGACGACGTACCGTGAATAGGCGACTCCTGTACAATCGGGACGTCATGGCACAAGACGGAGCAGAGCTCCTTCGGTTCAGTAGGGCTGTGTCCGAACGGGACCAAACTTATAGGGTGAAGCAGGAGAACCAGTTTTGGTGGCTTCAATCGGCACTTGATAGTGGGTAGTCGGGATGGGGTTTTAAGCCTTGGCCGGCTTACATACTTGTTTTATAGTTTTAGGGTTTAGTTTTAAGTAGAATAGGCATGGTGGCACAAAAAAAATACAAAAAAAAAAAATATATATACACATTATATGTATATAAAAAAAAAAAATAAAAAAAATAAAATAAAAAAACATGGAATGAGAAAAAAAAGGGACAACAAAATATGAAAACAAAAAATGTTAGAGAGTTAGATTTGCTGATGTGGTTGTTCTAGTTTTAAGTAGTTTATATTTATAGGTAGAATAGGTAGTTTAAGTTAGTTTAAGTTTTATTTTAAGGACCTTATTTTAAGTAGTTTTAAGTAAAAATAAAAAAGGATATTGATATTAGTTTTTTTTTTAATTTTCTAATGAATTCAAAAATAAATAAAGTTGAATTGAAGTTAGAGCCGAAAGGCATTAGAATTAAGTGTTATTGTTTAACTTAGAGTGTCCGTATGGGACCAGTAAGTTAGTTAAAAGTTATGGATAATTAGGCTAGTTTTACGAATTTTTGTCTAGCTTTAAGATAGTCTTAAGAATGAATTAATAAATATGAATTTGAAAAAAAGTGCGTTGGACTGTCATGCCAGAGGTCTTGAGTTCGATCCCTGCCTGTGCCATCTAAAGTTTTTAACCACGGGTACTGCCTCTTGCAAGGAATTGACAATTCCTCCAAGAGTAATTCTTTTCATGAAAAGTGCTTTCTCAAATTTGCCGTTTAGATTCGGCTTTAAACTGTAGGTCCCTTCTATCCCTTACAACATTACTCCCACACAGGAATGGTTGAGGTTGAAATACACTAGGCCCTAGTTCTCAACGGACTATTGCGCCACCTGATTTAATTATTTTATTTATATCCGGTCGTGCGCGCCGGCTACCTATAGAGTATTATTTAATATCATTTTGTTTTCGTATTATTTTGTTGAATTTGCGGATCATTGTTCCGCCAACCTACATCATAATTTAATAAATTCGCGTTTCGGTTTGTTAATTTTACAACAAGCATAAATTAAATAATCGAACATGATATAAACTTAGTTACTTATGAAAATACTATAAATCTAGACGATAAAATATATAAAAACATGCATAAGCAAATTAAAGAAGTTATATTAAGAAATCATAATTCAGAGTTTAACATCGATCAAATATTTAAAGAAGATACAATTTACAAATTCGATAACATACATATGTAATGGGTGATTTTTTTGAGGTTAGGATTTTCATGCATTAGTATTTGACAGATCACGCGGGATTTCAGACATGGTGTCAAAGAGAAAGATGCTCAGTATGCTTTGACATTTCATCACGAATAGACTTACTAACGAGCAACGCTTGCAAATCATTGAATTTTATTACCAAAATCAGTGTTCGGTTCGAAATGTGTTTCACGCTTTACGCAAATTTTATGCGTTTTTTTTTTTTAAAAAGTTCTCAAGCTCTTAAAAAATCACCCATTATATTAAACAATGTCCTCTTTTCAATGGAGGACAATAAATACATAATGGGTGATTTTTTAAGAGCTTGAGAACTTTTTTAAAAAAAAAAACGCATAAAATTTGCGTAAAGCGCGAAACACATTTCGAACCGAACACTGATTTTGGTAATAAAATTCAATGATTTGCAAGCGTTGCTCGTTAGTAAGTCTATTCATGATGAAATGTCAAAGCATACTGAGCATCTTTCTCTTTAACACCATGTCTGAAATCCCGCGTGATCTGTCAAATACTAATGCATGAAAATCCTAACCTCAAAAAAATCACCCGATAGATACTTAAAAAAAAAACTAATTATCCCTTTTGAAGAAAAACCGATATTATCAACTATATACACAATTGTAACACTGATTGTTATTCTAGCATTTATGTATGCACCGATCAAAATTATACAACGTATAACAGATTGTCAAAAACAAAAAAAGATTGACGCATATAACAAAACTTATGAAAGAGAAATCGGGACGATTTCGTTTAACAAGGGGGGAGTTAAGCATCCGTAGCATTATATATTGAGAAAAGAGATAACATTATCTGTATTCAATGATATCTTTAGTCTCTAGTACAGTCTTGTACACAACGCTACACCATTTATGTAATAGAGATAATATTGTTTGTATATAATGTTGCATAGATAATATTATCTCTTCTGCACTATGAAGCAAGATGATTGTATGCTTTGGTCTCCTTGTAGAGAGATAAGGAAGGACATTTATCAGACTGTATGATGAGTGGATCGGCAGTCTTATAGTAACTATATTCATTTTACCGATTACACCTCGACGTGAGCGCATGCGACGTGGAATAGTGGCCCATTTGTTTCTCCGTGTTGTTACCCCTTTTATTTAACTCAGTTCCATAGCAGTGACCAACAAAAAAAAATTAAATTTAAAAAATAAATATCAATAACTAACGTGCCGCGAGTGCAACCAAAAAATACCAACCAAAACAAATAGTGCAAACAAAAATAATCTTTCAAATTAATTCTTACCACACAATAGAAAAAAAATAGCAATTGTGTACCCATATAATTAAAAATAAAAACAACACAGCGAGTTCCCAATGTGCTCCCCGCCTTCCCCTTCAAAATACATTTTCTGCATATATAACTGTCCTGCTTTGGTTTTTTTTTGTGTTTTTGTGTATTGTGATGGCTGGTAAGTTTTGTGTCGAATATAGCAACATTCGGGGCTAATAAAAAATGTGTGTTCTGTATACGTCCACACTTTTTTAAACAGGCCAGCTGTTGTGGCACTAAGTGAAACCCAGGTTGGCGAAAATACCGATCATACGGAGTTTAACCTTCATGGTTATAGCTTAGTGCCATTATTCTTTTCTCACCATGGTCTAGACGTTTACGTCCGTAATGATGTCGCCTACCAGCTTCTACCACAGTATGGCCAATGTATTAATACAAGTTTTAATTAAATATGGTTCAAATTTACTGTCCAAAGGCGCATCATTCATACTTGTTTTTTTTTTATCGCAGCTCAAGTTTGGATAGTAATTCGACTTCAAACCAATTCGATGCGCTGTCCGACTCTATCCAGAGAATTGTATCCCATTTTCCGCACAGTGAGATCGTTGTTACAGGCGATTTCAATGTACACAATTCTTCGTGGCTGCGCTTTTCGGGACAGACAACATCCGAAGGAAGGTATGTCGAGATTTTTACTGAGTTAAAGCACCTGACTCAGTTAGTAGACGAACCAACTCGGATTCCTGACGTTGCAGGTCAATCCGCCAATACTCTAGACTTGTTTCTTACCTCTGATCCTAATAAATATACTGTCAGTGTATTATCGCCTCTAGGCAGATCAGACCATTGTGTCATATCTGCAAATTTCTCATGCCAAAAAACGCCAGTTAAAGTTAAAACCCCTACGAGAACCGTTTGGCAATATGAGAAAGCCAACTAGGACGGTCTCAATGAATTCTTCAGGAACTTTAACTGGTCACTATGCTTCCTCGATAGTGACGTGGATTCCAGTGCAGATATGATTACAAACTTAATTCTTTGTGGAATGAGAAATTTTATCCCGAATAGGGTAAAATCTATCAAATTTAAAGAAAACTCATGGTTTGATGCGAGCTGTAAAGAGGTTATTAGGATCAAAAATGTAAGTTTCCGGAATTACAAAGCCAACCCAACTGAGGAAAACCGGAATAAGTTCAAACAAGCTAGAAAGACCTGTAACGGACATATACGACGCATTAAATTTTTGCATGACCAGAAATTACGGCAAAAAATACTACAATGTCCCAGTGGTAGAAAAAATTTCTGGTCATTTGTAAAAAATGTGCGTAACACTACGTCATCGTCAGTTCCTACGCTCGTTTCCAATGACACTCCCTATGTAAGCTCGATTGATAAAGCCAATTTGCTTGCAGCACAGTTTGCTGTTGATTCAATGCTGCCAGTGAGTGAAATGACTCCGCCTGTACTTGAAAGCGTATACGATTTTTTGGGACGAATCTTCTTCCGCACTCGTTCAGCTACTAGAGTACTTAAAAATCTTGTCATTCACAAATCCGCTAGCCCGGATAGTATTACACCTATTGTTCTGAAGAGGTGTTCTTCAACGCTGGAAAAACCACTGCGTAAGCTTTTCCATCTGTCCTATTCTACAGGTCTCTTTCCGAGTGGATGGAAAACTGCATTTGTCCAGCCTGGCCCTAAAAAAGGCGAATCCTCCTCACCATCTAACTATCGTCCAATTGCACTTACATCCCTCTTTCCAAGGTCATGGAAACGCTGATCAATTTTCAGCTTACGAAATATCTTTAAGAACGGAAACTTCTTAATGACCGGCAGTATGGCTTTCGTTGCAATAGGTCCACTGGTGATCTCATGGTTTATCTCACCGAACAGTGTGAGAGTAAGATTATTGCACTTGATATTTCAAAAGCATTTGATAGAGTTTGGCATCAAGCTCTCTTATCGAAAATGCGTGCATTTGGTATTGATGAATCCGTTCTTCGTTGGGTTAGAAATTACCTTTCGGACCGTTCAATTCAAGTAGTATTGGACGGGTTCAAATCTGATATCCACAAAATAAACGCTGTAGTGCCCCAGGGCTCCGTTTTGTCTCCGACGCTGTTCCTTATTTTTATAAATGATCTTTTGTCTGAAACTTCTAACCCACTAAATTGTTTCTCGGATGACAGTACCCTCAGCTTTTCATATTCGTTTTTAGATTCTCATCCTTGTTCTTCGGATGTGGACTACGAACGGCAGCGTATAATAAGCTCATTAAATTCTGATCTTGACAGCATTGTTCAATGGGGAATCAAAAACCGTGTAGAATTTAATGCTTCGAAAACTCAATGCTGTCTACTGTCACAAAAGCATAACCCTCCCCCAATGCCACTATCCATGAGTGGTACTTGCATCGAGGAGACTGAACAGCTATCAGTCCTAGGTATGTGCATTAAAAACCACTTGTTGTGGAGTGATCACATATTTGACATCGCCAAAAATGCTGCTAAATGTTTAGGTTTTCTCCAACGATGCAAGAAGTTTTGTACCCCTTCTGATCGGCTATAATTTATAAAGCCTATATTCGTCCAAAACTTGAGTACAATTCGCATATTTGGGCAGGTACTCCTATAACTAACTTGAGTCTCTTGGACAGAATTCAAAAGAGAGCTCTAAAAATGATAGGTGACCGTTGTCTAACTGAAACTTTTGCATCTCTTGAGCACCGTCGCAAGGTTTCATGTATCTCATTATTTTATCGCTACTTTCATAAGCAATGCTCTAATGAAGTAGCCAGTTGCATTCCTCCCCTCAAACAATTCAACCGTAATACTCGTTCTATTAGGAATGCCCATCACTTTACCCTTGAGCCCATTTTCGGACGTACTACAAAGTACAGAGATTCTTTTTTTAGTCGCACTACACGAATGTGGAATGCTTTACCAGACTCAATATTTCCCACTCATTACAATGTGCAGGCATTCAAAACCAATGTGCATCGGTATCTCCTTTCAAATCCTATCCTCCCTTCCTAATTACTCGCACTGTGTATAATCATTATAAGGGTATTCATATCCCCTTGAGTGTGCGTACAATATAAAAAAAAATATAGTAGCTTAAGCTCATTTAAGATTAATGTAAAATATAAGAAAATAAAGGACGTAGTTCCAAAAAATGTTCTTTTAATTTTAAAAGTTAAAAATAAATGTTTTAATTCGCACACAATATACGTATATACTCAAAAACCATTTTTTTTTAACAGTAATTGATATTTGTGGGTTTAATTGAGGTCTAGATACACATAGTTTCGGCTGCATAATACATTCTATTTTCTATCTTACTACCCTTTTCCTACTTTACCTATCTTTCCATTATTAACTTCCCATCGAAAGATATCTTAAACGGTCCGGTTTTTCGAATTGAAAATTTGGACTCTTCCCGAATCTAAATCAAAGATTTTTAGAGAGATGCTGTGTGTACGTAAATATCTCAATAACCAGTAGAGCTATCGCCTCGCATAAATTTTGTTAGACAGATAATAACACAGAAAGATGCGTAAATGAATTTCAAAAAAATTTAATGGATGGTTTTTTTACTATAGCAATTTAAAACATTTGGGTTGACCCCAAAAATCTCACGAACCAATAACCCTAGCGTCTTCAATTAAATTTTGTATTATTTAATGTTACGTGAAACCAAACAAATATAATTTTGAAAAACAAATTCAATTAACGATTTTTGTTTTTATAAATACAAAAAAAAAAACGGAAAAAATCTTTGTCACCTCTAATATTTTACGAATAAAAAATGTGTGCAATTCAATTTTACACAACGGGGAATAACGTTTTTGACATCCGGTAAAAATGAATCGACAGTTTTCTTAGCAAAAATAAAAACATAGAAAAAACATTATTAAAAGTTGGTAAAAATTCTTTTTCGACTTAAATATCTGGGCAAATACTAAGGATATTGGCTTGGTAGGTGGTTATTGCTATTAAAATACAATACACGGAGGAGTTGCAAGAACTTGATCATGTATCGAAAGAGTCTGTAAAAATGTACATACACACAATTTTTCAAGTTTTTCTTACAAAAAGTTTTGTTTTGTAGTTATTTAGTGCATACAAAACGTATATTTAAGTATTACAATTAAATTTCTTTAAAAAATGATAACCCGTTTTTGAGATATGGAGTTATAAAAAATTAAACATTGTGTTTTTTGATTGAATTGAATTGAAAGGATTACGCAAAAATAAGTCTCTAACGTTAAGAAGAGTAACTCGAGTTGTTGCAAGAGGTGATATTGGTTATGGTTCTTGCTTTGAGCTTCAAAGATTTCAGATACGTTTTCTGAAAAAACTTGAAGAGAACCACGCAAATCGACAGGTCAAAATCCCCAGGTTATTTTAGAATAGCATGGAACATTTTATTTTTCTTTATGTTTATGAAAACTTGTTTTTAATTACAGACAAATAATGTACTTACCCATCTTTGTAGGTACCTACATAATTATAAACCTTCATAAGTTGAAATCTCAAATTTCAATAGAAGCATATCCTTCTACCTACGACAACATTCTACAGCTCAAGACGCTAGAAGTTTGCGTTGTATGCATCTCTCTCACTCAAGGGAAGCCGATTTACATAATTGCGGATTATGCGGTTACTTACTTTGTTTCAGAACTCGAGATTATGTTTAGAGAACTAAAACTGAGCTTGGAAGAAAACTATTTCATCTTGGCCGGTGATTTGAAAGCAAAATATGAAGATTGGGGAAATCAATATAGTTATCCCAGAGGTAATCATCTTTTTCATTTGATGAATCTTCACAGCGTTGAATATGGCGTCAACCTGCTGGCTACCGAAAAGCCATCGTATCCAAGAAGCAGCTCCTTTCTGGATCTTTTGCTGTACGACACAAGACTTACAGTTACAGACAAAGTGGGTAATCACAGTCGAAACTGCTCACAGACAGTCGAGTACGACAGTGATCACTGCGGACTGGCTGCTGTAATGCAGATTCCGAACGAACGCGTGGAGTTAGAGGAATACGTTGGAACGCACTCTTACAATTACAACAGAAACCTGACAAATACAGAAATTGACCAACATTTACAACAGATGGACAAAACAATAAAACGAAGGATGGAACGGACAATACAAAGTACAAAGAACGGGATCAAATGGACTCCTACACAAACGCGATTATAGACGCACTACGTAGGCACAAGAGTGACTTACTGACAAGACTCAAAAACTTATACAGGCGACTTACAGACCCACACGACTTGGAGGTTAGGACACTGAAGTCGTCAATAAGAAATATCAATCTGTTGATTAACGAGAACTACAGCTTATCAGTTAACAAGTATTGGGATCGCAAGATCCAGACAGTTAATTCCAATGACCCGATTATGTGCCCTAAAATCAACAGAGAAAAAAGAACGATAATGACCTTCCGTGTCTGAAACTCCAAGGAACTGAAGAGAAAAGAGACGTACTTAGGGCAGCGCAAATAGATCCAGAAGAAGCAATCTTTGACGATGACTTTTACATAATTGAAGATCCGCGATTACATGCGGTTCAATGACGATTCCGTAAATGCCATAATCGCCGAGCAAATGGGACCAAGTCCCTTGTTAGTGACGAAGATCGAACTTCAGCTCATCTTCAATTCAATAAAAAACAAAAAGTCAGCAGGAGTCGATGGCATATCTTTAGTATTTTGAATTAAATCAAAAATGTTTTTATTAATTATAAAAAGAAACGTGTTGCTTTATTTAAGTCAATTAAAAAAATTAAAAGATTTTAGAGAACAAAAAACAATAAAAACAAATTACGATATCTTGATTATAAGAAGCAAAGTAAATATTAAAAGGTGTTGTAATAAGCTAAATTATTTAATGTGAAAGATGTAGTTGTTTATACCGCCACATAGGCCCCCAAAAGTTTTCCGCACTTAACGCTGTGGAGGGCGTACATGACGTCCCGAACGAGTGCGGGAATACTGAGGTGCTGTTAGCTGTGGCGGTTGGTGTCCATCTGGAACGACTCGTACATCGTCTTTTTGATCTGCTTCTAAATATGCTGGCTTTAATCTGTCAATTGAAATTTTTAAGATGCGTCCTCGGATATCCATAGTGAAATATTTGTCATATCGATCAATTATTTTGAATGGTCCCTGGTATGGTGGAATTATTGAAGCTTTCACTGAATCATTTTGGATAAATGCGTGTGTTGATGTTTGAAGATCTTTATGCACGACTGAATGCTGCTGAGAGTGCCATGCTGTTGGTTGAGGTCTGCAATTTTGCATCATTTTCCGAAGATCTTTTATAAAATCGTTTTGAGGTCGATTGTCGCGAGCAGGTGCTAGTAAGTCGCCTGAAAGACGAAGTACTGTCCCATATACCATCTCTGCTGGCGTTGCTCCTAAGTCTTCTTTAATAGTTGATCGAAGGCCCAAAAGGATGAGAGGGAGACGCTTAACCCAACTTGTAGAATCGCCACATTTTATGGCCGCTTTTAAAGTTAGGTGAAATCGCTCTACAATACCATTTGATTGTGGGGGGTAGGAGGTCTTCATCATGTGGTTCGTTCGTAAACATTTGCACAATTCGGAAAAAATAGATGAAGTGAATTGTCTTCCCTGATCGGATGTGATTTGCGAAGGAGTTCCGAAACGAGCAATCCAACCAGTGATTAGGGCATTTGCACAGTTATAGGTGGTCATGTCGACCATTGGAAACGCTTCTGGCCATCTTGTAAAGCGATCTATTACCGTGAGGAGGTACCGATAGCCATTTGAAGGTGGAAAAGGTCCTTCAATATTGACGTTTATGTTGGCAAAGCGTTGATCTGGCATTGGGTAGTGTTGAAGTTCAGATTTTGAATGGCGATGAACTTTGGTGCGTTGGCAAGATATGCAAGTTTTGGCAAAGTCCAAGCATTGTTGACGGATATTCGGCCAAACGAACCGTTCAGCCATAAGGTGCGCTGAAGCACGACGTCCTGGGTGCGAAAGATTGTGAGTAGCATCAAAAAACGACTTCCGTAGGTCTTTTGTAATAAAAGGACGTATTCGATTATGTGAAATGTCGCAGTATATTGGTTTTACTATGTTCGGAAAGGAGAACGATGTCAGATTAAGTGAATGCGAGGAATTGTCTTTGAGCAAATGCTGGAGTTCATCATCAGTTTCTTGTGATTTTGCTAGTTGTGTGAAGAGGTCGGCTTTGACACCCACAGAGTCAATCCGGGATAGTAAATCTGCTTCATGATTATCTTCACCATTTATATGCCGGATGTCATTGGTAAATTCGCTAATAAATGACAAATAATTTGTTTGTCGAGCAGAAGATTTTTCAGGGCGTTGACGGAAAGCAAAAATAAGTGGCTTATGATCTGTTAGGATGTGAAATGTTCGACCTTCCAGCATGTCTCGAAAATGTTGTATCGCTAAATACATTGCAGTAAGCTCTCGGTCGTATGTAGAGTATTGTTGCTGAGTAGAAGAAAACTTTTTAGAAAAAAAAACCAAGTGGTTCGGCAACGTTGCCAATATGTTGATGAAGAGCTGCGCCTGCCGCCAAATTTGATGCATCTGTGACAAGACTGAGTATAGCATTTGGTACGGGATGTGACAATTGAACTGCTTGAGCTAGAAGATGGCGACAATCATCAAAAGCTCTAATAGTTGAATCGGTCCAAATCAGAGGAGTTTTGTCGTTCTTTTTATTACCAGGAGTCATTGCCAACAAAGGGATTTGAGTACTAGCAGCGTGGGGTATGAATTTTCGGTAAAAATTAATAGTTGCGATAAAACCCTTGAGCTGTTTTACGTTATCTGGGCCCTTGATCTGTTGAATTGCTTCCATTCGAGATGGAAGCGGAGTTATTCCATGTTGGGTGACAAGATGGCCAAGAAACTCCAAATCTGCCTGTCCAAAAACACATTTTACAATATTTATGGCCAAATTGTGGTTCGAGAGTCTTTTGAAAACTTCAAACAGGTGTTGGTGGTGATCTTCGAGGTTAGTTGAAGCGACGCAGATATCATCCATGTAAACAAATACGTATTCAAGTCCTCGTAGAACTTCATGAACCAAGCGTTGAAGCGTATGAGCTGCCTTGCGTAGCCCAAACATCATGTGTGTAAATTCATACAAACCAAATGGGGTGATAATAGCGGTCTTGGGAACGTCGTCGGGATTGATAGGTACTTGGTGGAATGCCTTTTGTAAATCAATTTTAGAAAAACTTTCTTACCTCGCAATATGTTGGTAAAGTCGTGAAGATAGGGTAGTGGATATGGATCTGGAATAGTTACTGCATTAAGACCCCTATAGTCTCCACAAGGCCGCCATGAACCGTCTGGTTTTTTAACCATATGGAGCGGACTTGACCAATTTGATTTAGAAGGACGGCATATTCCAGCGAGTTAATAACGATGGTTCGTTATGGATCCAAAAATATAACTTAGTATTAGCTTGGTATGCTAATACTGTCTTCCATCTGCAATTCAAATAATGAGAAACTGCGATTGGAGTGTAAAATACACGTTACTTTATTAAGAGTTGTATTTCAAAGAACCACGATGAAACTATGTTCATCGTATTTATACAATTTCTTGCATATTTACTTTTTCTTAATAGGTAGATACAAGGAATACATTATGCTTATCTCCTAATTGTAAATAATAGATAGCAAGAATACAAAGAGTACATTGCTTATCGCTTACTTCTAAATAAAGAAATGACTGTGTGATGTTTGTTGGTCACGTAGTCCATTTCTTATCGCTGTGAGGATAATATATCTTGATACTTAGGTATATAATTTGAAGTAGGGGTATAGCTGTATGTTAACTCTCCTCCCTCTTAAAATTAAACGTCCTCGTTTAATATGCCTTTAGCCATTAATGCTTTTTTGTATAACTTATTATATTCTTTCTTAGCTTGTACATTTTTATAAGCTGAATATGTTTTAAAAATTTTGTTTAATATTATTCCAAGTAATATAATTATTGATATAATAATACAAGTATATATTGTGGATAATATAGGATGTTCCTCTATTGGAATCGTAAATTTTCTTAATGCTTTAATATTATCAAATTTATATTTTGAATCTGTTTGTAAGATTTCTAAAATTTCAAATTCATCCTTATGTTCTAAGTCTAAATATCTTTTGATTTCCGATTTATAATTTACATATGTTTGATTATTAATTGTTACGGATGTATTAAATTGAATAAAGTTTACATCGGTAATATCTTCTACCCGAGCGTCGAACTTGTCGAGTTGTAGAAGCTGAGTAAGGACAATGATTCTCAGGAATTATTTCTCCAGAAGAGTCCTGAAACCGAAAGTCGCTCGCCCCTCCCCTTCCCAATCCTTTACCACCTCCTCCGTCAGCTCTGTGCTATTATGCTGGCTGATGTCTCCTTATCCCCTGACTGTATGGTGTATAACTGTCTGTCATGCCTAGTTTCCTTCCTGGGACGCTTATGGCTTAATTGCTGTTCGTCTCTCCTTTCTCAAAACATATTCTTCCCTTAAACTTCCCAAACTTCCCAATTGGGCTGGATCTAAGGTGTTATACGACCCGTGCCGATGATCAGCCAGGCTGAGGGCCCAATTAAAAAACTAGCTCAGTCGCGAACGGAGTATCCGGATACCTGGCGACCTCCGGATTAGCCAGCCTTATCTGTATACACGGATCTCTGTACAGATGGACCACCCCTTATCCGCTACTCGTGGGATTTTCAATGAACTTTTTAAAAAAAACAAAACAAAATAAAAAAACCGTATCGGCCAGCAGTACGACGGCAAAGTTGTCTGCTGTACCGGCCAGCAGTACGACGGCAAAGTTGTCTGCTGTTCATCCCTCTTCCACTGGTGCTGACATGGCTGTGGACACTCACAGCCCTGTTGTCGCCAGTGGAATATCGGATAATCAGGTAAAATTACCTTCTTCCTGTAGTGAGGCAGTTGTGAAGAACGGCTCCTCTACTACCACTGAGAGTAAACCTCTCACCTCGTCAACACCTCGAGTCGGAGGTAGTAGGGCTGTGATGCCAGGTCCTTCTACCTCCAAAACAAAGGATCCTAAAGAAGGTCCTGGGAGAGATGGGCGTAAGCTCAGACCCTCCAAGGCCTACTACAGAAACATACGAAATGCTAAGAGGATTCTCCAGACGTTTGGTGAACAACTAGGCGCTGGAGGAAACTCTCAGCATGACGCCAAAATAAATTGGGCCAAGAACTTCCTCGCCAAAAATAATTTAAAGACCAGCCAAGACTCAACGTCGAAGCGACAAAGGTCTATGGAAGGTAGTGTTTCACTACCTAAACGCCCCAAAGTGCTAAACACCAGCACTCCTCGTGTTGCGTTTCTGCCGTGCTTCCTTGTAGTAAGGGAAGAGCAGATGACGGAGAGTGGAAAATAAAAGACTTTAGATTTAATTTTAATTTTATTTATTTGATTTTCAGTAAAGGCCCGCTGTCTCTATGCGTGGCTGCGACCTTAGCTGTTCAGTATTCTACTCTCAACTCTGCCCTTCTTCCCATTTGGTTCTCTATTTATCAGTTTTCGTACCATATTCACTACTTACACTACTTGCCATCACCAAAACCAGGTCACTTCCATCGAGTTTACCACAACCAGGCCACACACCGTGGTCACAATTCTTCACTCATCGTTACGAAGAACATACCTAGACCTCTATGCCGATCGTATGGTGACCCACTCAAGTACTTCTGGGTGTGTCATCATCGATCGCAGCTGGTAGGTTTCATATTGCACATGGCACTTGACATACTCTATTGCATTGCAGTTGTTTGTTTACATTTCTGCATTCGCTACAATAGAGGCGCGCGTATGGCGTCATTATGTAAGTATTGCAAAGTATTGTTCCATAATAAGAATGAAATGGAAATTATGCTTGGTCGGTGTTTTATTTCATGGTTCATTGGTTGGGTGCCCTTTCGATGGGAATTGGTTTCCAATGAATGGTGTTGAATGATTTATTTGGGGTTTGAGAATAGTTGTGGCGCGCGGGTCACAACATCCTCCCCCTCTTGAAAAAAGAAAATTCGTAGCCTAAAAAAAAAAGGTTAGGAATTTTCGCAGAAACGCGTAGAGTTGAACCAAGTGCGAAGAAGTAACAGTTTTACAATTCTCTTTTTTTTTATGTTTTATAGACAATTTATGTAAGTATATTTTTTTTTGTTATGTTTATAATTGACAATGATTAGTTTATATTTCTTATGATTGCTAATCTATATATATTTTTTTTTTATAAGTACATTTTCAATTTAGTAGATGTAGGTATAAATCTTTTTGTATTGCTATCAGCAATTTTTGTTTTTTTTTTTTTCTTTTTCTGTTCTATGATTACCTATAAGTATCAAATGCACATATTTTATTTATATTTTAATATTATTTATTTTTTTTTTTTTATACCTATATTTTTTCTATTTATATGTTAATGTATCCATTAAATAATATTTATTATTTTTTTTTTTCTTTTTTATATAATTTTAATGATATAATATATGATGATAATATAATTTTTTTTTTCAATTGCTTAACACGAAAATTGGTATATCGTTTTCTTTATTGTTTACTTGGACAATTTTACCCTTTTCTAAATTTGTTGTTTTCTCATGTTTTAATCTGTACGTTTTGTATCGTCTGTAGCAAAGTGATATTAAAAGAATGGTGAAGATTAAATATATAACTGTATAGTGATGTAAGTCATGCTTGTCTATTGTTAAGAATGGTGTTAGTTCTTTAGTTTTTTGAAATTGTATATTTTTGGAGAGAAGTTTTAGTTCATCGCGACTAGAATATTTAACAAATGTAACTTCGGGTTTTGCTTCATTTTTCGGGTAATTGTCTCTAATTTCTGAAATATTTAAGGCAGGAATGAAGGAGTTATACACGAAAGTGGATTTTTCATTTTTGGACCGTAAAGTGAGATCTTTTGATTTTAGGAAACAGTTTCCGGTAAGTATTAAGATAGCTGTTCCTTCTAGAGTATGTGTTACGACAGTATCTTGGCATATTTCGTCTACTATATATTTTCCTAAAGTAGAAAATAGCCAAGTATTGGGTTGGGATACTTGTATCCAAACAGTTGAAATGTTTGATTCTTTTATTTCACAAGAAGTCGGGAAAGATTGGGTTCTTTGCAAAAGTTGAATTTCACATTGAGGGTTATTGGTGTTTGTGTTAAATAATGGATGTGTCATTTCGCACAAAAAATTGTTATTCAAGTTTTTACAATGACTCAATTCTTCACTTTCTATGTTATAGTAGTGTTCTTTTTTGTAATCAATGATGAGATATTTTGAAGTTGGTTGTACAAATACAAGTTTGTTATTAAAACGGGTAGGTAGAGGGATAACTTTATATAGTTGGAAATTTTCTCTAAAGGGAAGTGGAATTTTAAATTCATAAATTACTTTTTCTTTTCTAATTGTTGCACTCATACTGCTTATTTCGTAGAGCGGCAGAATGTCATTCTCGTTTCCCAAGTATGGTAACTGCAGATCATTTGGGAGTTCCTGTCTTATTTTAAGCAAAACATTTCTTAACTGATCCGGTGTAATGATGGTCGGATGCGGTTTGCCGTTTTTCGCATTTACTAGGATATCGAGAATGTCAGAAATAGTATTTTGGTACCTAATGATGAGGAGTGTTAAAAGTGAAGTGATAGATTCTATTTTTAATATCGTAGATTGATCTGAGGTTTGATTAATGAGCCCGTCAACTGCGTCTTTCACGTCCCCGATTTTTGAATTTATAGCTTTAAATTGAGATTCTATGGTCATGTCTGATTTGTTAAACATATTGGTTGTTGTTTCTATTATAAGTGTTTGGTTTTTCACGAGTTCTAAGAGGTAGTTCTCATTATATCTAAGTTTTTCTATTTTCTTGTCGTAAAACTTAGCGTCATCTTCATCCAGTGTTCCAAACAAAGATTTACTAATCGTTCCTATAACGTTCACCAACGCCCTTTTGTTTCTAGATTTAGGCTTGGATTGTATTAAGCTAAATTTTAACCTTATATCGTCCATTAGGTGCGATACTTCCGCTACTGCGCTACTACAAAGAAGGTCAAAATTTGGTTTACCCTCTAATTGTTTACACAGACTGTTTATCTCGTTAACATAAAATTCTGCGTGTACTAGTGCTCCATTGAATAATGTTAGGTCATAATATGCAATAAGCTTCCATTGTGTTGCATAGAGATCAACCTTGCCCATCTCCTCGAAGTAGATTCCAGGATTCTGATCAATTTGGCTTATTTTAAGAGTTGCGCTGGTCAACAACGGTAATAGAATGAAGTAACTTAGTGGACCCATGATCTACAATGCCAAAGAAAACGGTTGGTTTCCTATATTTATATACTGTCTAATGCTATATAATGCTGATGTTTTTGATTTGTGTTTTCTTTGTGTGAATGTGGTGTGTAAAAGGAATTTAATTTCATACACCCTTATCTGAAGTAAAAGGTGGATGCAGTTATTCCTTAAAAAGTTGTAAATTGTTGTTGTGTATAAGTTTGGATTTCTTACCCATCCTGACTACTGTGTTTTCATCCGAATGGATTCTTATAACCTCATATGGTCCATCCCACAGGGTCGAAAGCTTGTTCTGTCTAGTTTGATTCTTTACCAGAACTTTGTCGCCTACGTTGAATATTTTAGGTCTAGCATTTTTATCGTAAAGAGTTTTTGATTTCTCTTTTTTCTTTATTAGGATAGAGTTTGCTGTCTCATATCCGTATTGTAGTCTAGCCTTAAGTTCGTTGACGTAGTTGTCATAGTTGTAAGATATTTTTGGTTTTTGTGACAGAACACTTGGTATGTTAGCGGTAAATCCGTATAGGAGTTCATAGGGTGAGAATCCAGTACTACTATGTGGTGTTGTATTATAGACAAACATTGAATAAGGAATCCATGTATCCCATGATAGAGGGTCTTGGTTCACATAGTGTCTTAAGTACTCGGCTAATGTCCTATGACTTCGCTCCAATGCTCCATTTGTTTGAGGATGGTAAGGCGTTGTATTCAATTTTTTGATTTTCATTAGACTACACATTTCTTTGAAAAGGTCGCTTAGGAAATTTGTTCCTTGATCTGTCAAAAGAGAGAGAGGTATTCCGTGGCGACAAATTATAATTTCCACGAATGTTCTAGCTACAGTTGAAGCTTCAGCATTTTGTATTGGCATAGCTTCTGAAAATTTTGTCAAATCATCCTGGAATGTGAGTAAGTATTTGTGTCCACCGTAGCTAACGGGAAGTGGTCCAACTATGTCTAGGGCGACTCTTTCAAATGGCCTAACACTAGTAGTTGTTATTTTCATTGGGACGGGTGGATTTTTCCTACTCTTATTCCGTTGACATGATGTACATTTACTTACATGATTTTGTACATCTGTTTTCATGTTTGGCCAGGTATACTTCGCCTTCAGACGGTTGTACATTCGTGAAACACCTTGGTGTCCTCCGAAAGGGGAATCATGGTATTCAGATAAAATTTTCGCAATTGTCTCTGAGTCATTCAAGGAAATCCTTTCATCGATATGTAAATATATGTCTAATGTCATATCCCCGAAAACTTTATTCAGTATACTTTTGAAGGTATGCCTAACTTGGTTATCTGGGATAGGTAATGAAAAGGAAATAGTTTTTTCGTCTTTAATTTGTTCTTTAATTGTTTGGAGAATTTTTTCAGTTATTTCCCCGTCCTTCGTTTCTCTGAACGGTAAAGGTAAAGTAACTACAATTAGAGAATCATACACTTTTATTTTTCCTATAGGGGGTTTTGTAAAATGTTGTATTCTTTTTGCTAGGGATTGCTCATCTGTTGAGTCTATTAATGGAAGAATTATAATTTTGCGGTTTGAATTTTTATTTATGTATATGGACTCGAATTTTTCAATTACATTGTATTTTGGTCTTGAGTCATCAATAGGTGCTGTATTTACCTTGCCTTGAATGTTATTTTCATTTAATCTTTGTTTTTGACCTCGAGTTACAACCATTATTTTATTTTCTTTATTTTCTTCCGATTCACCTATTTTTCGGCTTAAAGCATCTGCGCTTAGATTGATTTTCCCCGGTTTATGTTTAATTGTATATTCATATTCAGATAATAAAATTTTCCATCTTGCTAGTCTGGACATAGGATCTGTGCGAGAAAACAACCATTGCAGAGGTTTGTGATCAGTGCAAATAGTGAAGGGTTTACCGTAAAGGTAGGGACGAAATTGTTGTATACCATAAACGGTTGCTAGTAGTTCCTTTTCTGTTGTATTGTATTTGAATTCGGTATCATTCAGTGTTCTACTTGCAAAAGATATCGGCTTATCTTGTCCGATGGGACCCTGTGACAGAATAGCTCCTATTCCGACATCGCTAGCATCTGTGGTGACAATAAACTCTTCTTTGAAATTGGGGTAAGCTAAAACTGGGGGGTTTATTAGTTTGTTTTTCAGATCCCTGAAAGCTTCATCACAGAAGGCATCCCATTTAAAAACGCAATTTTTCTTTAGCAGCTGGGTAAGAGGTGTTGCTATAGTAGAAAAGTTTTCTATAAACTTCCTGTAATAGCCAACGAAACCGAGAAAAGATTTTATACCCTTAGCATTTTTAGGTGTAGGATATGTTCTGACGGCTTTAATTTTTTCTGGATCTGGTTTTAGTCCATCTTCAGAAATAAGATGTCCCAGGTACATGAGTTCGTGCTTAAGAAAATTGCACTTCTCTGGTTGCAGTTTCAGATTATGTGTACTTAATTGATTGAGGACTTTCCTAAGCTTGGAGTTATGATCCTTAAGGTCGTATCCGTAAAGAACTATATCGTCCATATAGACAAAGCAATCGAATCCTTGTAAACCAGTGAGGACTGTGTTCATCAGGCGTTGGAAGGTTGCAGGAGCATTTTTTAAACCAAATGGCATCCGATTATATTCATAGTGTCCAAAAGGAGTGCTAAATGCAGTCTTGCATCGATCTTTCTCGTCCATCAAGATTTGGTGAAACCCTTTAGCCAAATCCAAAGTGCTGAAATATTTAGTTCTACCCAATTGATCAAATATATCGCTAATATTTGGTAATGGGTAAGCATCGCCGACGGTTAAGTCATTCAGTTTCCTGAAATCTACAACCACCCTCCAACGTTTGCTTCCATCACTTCCGGGTTTCTTCGGAACGAGGAGCAAGGGTGAGTTCCATATATCTCTATGGGTTTTTCCGTTTCTAGGGTGTTCATTGCTAGTACTTTTATCTTATTGTTTTCTGGTCTAGCAATGGTTTCACCTAGATAAACGCCTGGGGAAATTTGTTGTTTCCTAACAACAATGTCCTTGAGACTATTACCATGTTCAGTAAATGGGATCTCAATCATTTGTTGACTACGGGGGGGAAGGGTTATTATTGAATTAATAGAACTTTTAGTATTGATACTTTTGGATGTATCCTCCTTTAAATTTGTTTCAATTATTGCTTCAGTTTCCTTGCTCTTTTGGCTTTTGTTTTCTGAAGGTTTTTTATTTTTAATGTCTGCTTCAGTTTCCTCGTTTTTTTTGCTTTTGTTTTCTGAAGTCTTGTTGTTTACTCTACCTGCTACATCCTCTGTCGGTGTAGTCTTATGGGTAGTTTTTTCTTCTACTTTTAACGGAGAAGGTGATGATTCTCTGCCGCTGGAATCAGTATCCATTTTTTGCTTATTGGATTTTTGGTTGATGGTGGCTTCATTGGATTTTAGAACAGAATTGTTCTCCTCCGCCTTTTCATCACCTTTTGTTTCCAAGTCATAGCCCGTAGGCACCGCCTCGTGAGGGGTAGCTTTGTTGGTACCTTTCTCAGCTACAGAGTCATCACTTAAACTCATCTCGTTAATTTCTAATACCCTTTTTTTGTAATTTACCTTACATCTGTGCTTGCTGAGGAAGTCGTTTCCCAGTATGCCATCGTAGGTTAGATTAATTCTTTCCGTTAAAACTTGGAAAGGGTGTTTTAAAGAAAGATTCTCCTTTTCGTTTACTACAAAAGAACCTGTTATCTCTCCTAGGGTGAAAGTCGTGCTACCCGAAATCGTGGATAGAGATAAAGAGCAGGTTTTATTTAGATTCGCATCTGCCCCTGGTCTGTATTTAAACAGGCTAATTTCCGCCCCAGTGTCGACTAGGAACGTGGAGTATTTCCTGTCAGAGGGCCGGAATTGAATTCGCACAACTGGTTCGTCGAATTCTGGGCAAAGCGAAACTGTAATGCTTTTAGTATCTAATTTGGACAGTCGACCTTCGCATCCATTCGGGAGGGATGGCCGATGTCTTCCTCCCGAACACATTCGTTTCCCGAATCATGTTGGTAGGGATAAAAATCTTCGCCCGATTGCCAGTTTCTGTATCTTGGTCGGACGTTGTACTGTCGTACATTGCTAGTAGAATGGGTTTTGTTATTGTTATTCGGATTATCCTTAAACGGGTTAGATGTGTTCGAGGTTCCCTGACCTGTCTGCGACCGTTTAAGTCTACATTCCGATTCACGGTGATTGTTCTTTTTGCAATAATTGCACACGATCGATTCTCGCTTTTTTTGATTTGAGGAGTTGGAGTTGGAATTTCTATTTGGGTTACTGTAACAGGCTTCCCTAGAATGGCCTACTCTGTTGCAGATCTGACATGTTGGACTAGACGTTTGGGAGAAATTTGAATATGAGCGGCCCTGGTTGATCGATGTGGAAGGGGCAACTCGTTCCAACCTATTAGAATGTTCCTCAGCATATGCGATGGATCTTTTTAAATCCGACTCCCCATGTGCTTGAACCATAAATCTGAGGTTTTGATTCTTCAGACCATCCTCAAAGGTTTGGATTGCTAGTTTGTCATTCTCTTTAAATAAGAAAGTAACAACTGCCTCTTCTGTGGAACTAGCATACGTAGCAGAGTTCAGAGAGTTAAGAAGCTGGCTTATGCGATCGCCAAACTCCTTAACCGACTCTCTCGTTCTCTGACGAGCAGCCAGTAGTTCATTCTGAGCGGAGGATCTTGATTTCACCACCGTATATTCCTTTTTTAGGAGAGAATGTAAATCCTCCCATTTGTTCACTGTTTTGAACTGAATAAATTCAAAAGCTGGACCTTCGAGTCTAGTTTTCACTAGGCTTAGGAACATTTTTTGTTCAGTGTCTGTTTTAACAGGCTTAAACAATATGTCCCCGCAGGCCAAAAATTTTGCTAGGTCTCCCGGTTTCCCGTTAAATACCGGTACTATTGTGAGTATGTCGTTTAGACTGATCTTATACTCTGAGTTAGTCATTTTATTGAAAAAATGGAAAGGCAACTCCTCGAAAAATGAAGCTTTTAGAAATTGATTACGGGTAGTAATTTTGGAAAGTAACGATAATGACACTTATAAGAAAACCGACCGAGTTTAAACGCACTCGAAAACAAGGTATAAGGAATGGTAAAAAAAATCCAAGCAAAAAGAAATAATTTGTAGATATAATGTATTTATATAAATTGAAAAATAATAATAAAGGAAATTTTGATGTACGAAAAAAAAAAATTCCTATTTGTATTTATTTGTATTTATGAAAATATGTTTTGAATAAATTAATAATAGTGGTTTTTTTTTGTCTAACTAGTGTGATTTCTATTTGTATTTATTTGTATTTATGAAAATTTGGTTTTGAATAAATTAATAATAGTGATTTTTTTTTTGTCTTACTAGTGTGATTTCTATTTGTTGATGTTGATTTTGTTGATGTTGATGATGATGGTGATGATGATGTCTTCAGATGTTGTTGATGTGTCGTGCCAGGCAAGCTTCACGCCCTACAGTTGATATAATTACAACCTGGTCTTTTTCACTGTCTACTGTCTGCCAAATGCTTGCGCTCTATAGCTAGCAAGGACTTACAATTGTAGGGCTTCTAACACTTTTTTTTCACTGGTTCACTATTTTCTTCACCTTTTTTTTTTCGCTTATTGTCTCCTTTTTCTTTTTTTTTTGTACTTTAACTTTTAAATTTTTTTTTTTTCTACTTTTAATCTTTTCACTTTTACACTTTTAACCTTTTCTGGTGTATAGCCCCAGAACGCATCAAGAGTCAGTATGTCTTGTTTTGGTAGGTATCCCACCGCTGCCACCAATGTTGCGTTTCTGCCGTGCTTCCTTGTAGTAAGGGAAGAGCAGATGACGGAGAGTTGAAAATAAAAGACTTTAGATTTAATTTTAATTTTATTTATTTGATTTTCAGTAAAGGCCCGCTGTCTCTATGCGTGGCTGCGACCTAAGCTGTTCAGTATTCTACTCTCAAATCTGCTCTTCTTCCCATTTGGTTCTCTATTTATCAGTTTTCGTACCATATTCACTACTTACACTACTTGCCATCACCAAAACCAGGTCACTTCCATCGAGTTTACCACAACCAGGCCACACACCGTGGTCACAATTCTTCACTCATCGTTACGTAGAACATACCTAGACCTCTATGCCGATCGTATGGTGACCCACTCAAGTACTTTTGGGTGTGTCATCATCGATCGCAGCTGGTAGGTTTCATATTGCACATTGCACTTGACATACTCTATTGCATTGCAGTTGTTTGTTTACATTTCTGCATTCGCTACAATAGAGGCGCGCGTATGGCGTCATTATGTAAGTATTGCAAAGTATTGTTCCATAAAAAGAATGAAATGGAAATTATGCTTGGTCGGTGTTTTATTTCATGGTTCATTGGTTGGGTGCCCTTTCGATGGGAATTGGTTTCCAATGAATGGTGTTGAATGATTTATTTGGGGTTTGAGAATAGTTGTGGCTCGCGGGTCACAACACTCGTGACCCTCACAAGGATAAAATGTCCTTCAGCGACGTTTTAAGGGACAAAAAGGTAGTCGCGATTATCGACAGAAGCGATGTGGATGGCACGATCTCTGCCGAGAACTGGACATTGGCCAAAGGACAGCTGGCCTTCAGTTTTGTCGAGATAATGTCCGACAATCCGGGACCACCGCCCATCACAAAAGATGGCGGTTGGCATCAGGGACACATCAAGTTGATGGTCTGTGATGATCAGAGGTCGTGCGACCTACTGACGCTGGCGGTCAGCCGACTTGGAGAGGTCTGGTCTGGTGCTAAGCTTGAGGTTGTAGCAAAGGAGGACATTCCTTGCAGACCAAGAGCTCGCATCACGGTTCCGGCCATATTCAAGGAAGCTGACCACGTTCTGAAGATAATCCGGCTCTCCAATCCAACCCTTCCTACTCACAACTGGAAGGTTGCGAAACTAGAGGATCCAAAGGGACCCTATAAGGGTGCAATTGTGATCATCAATGCAGAATCCCTTTCTCCTCTGGCGCAATCAAAAGGTGTGATTAGGTTCGGGTTCGATGAAATTACGCTGAGGGTCTATAAAAAAGATGGGGCTGAGGCACAAACCCTTCCCCCTTCCCCACCCACACAAGCGGCAACGGTTGCTGAGGTACCTGGCGCATCGGTCACACTTCCTTCATTGGAAGACGATGCATCTCAGGTACCCCCAGTAGCAGTGGAAGCACCTAACACCGACCAAGGTTTTTCCGCAATGGAGGCCGAGGTCTACGACAGCGGAGATGAGGACATTCTTTTAGAATCGTCCTCTGATATGGATGACTCCGACATTACTGTGTTGGAGGCTGATCGGGAGTGCAGTAGCAAAAATGCTGCGGTTACTCCAGATTAACCTCCAACACTCCATAAAGGCTTCGGCCTCCCTTCTTCTTCGCCTATCCAGCAGCGATGAAGATATTGTCCTGATTCAAGAACCCTGGATTGTTAAATCCATTGTTCGAGGAATCAGGACTCCCAAATACTGCGTGCTGTATGCATCAGGTGAGAATGAACCCAGATCTTGCATATTAGTAAAACGCAGCCTAAATGTATATTTACTCCCTAATTTCAGCGATCGAGATACCACCGCCGCAAGTCTGGAAACAGCCAGAGGAACATTCTGGCTGGCGTCGCCGTATCTTGGCCACGACCATCTTGGCCCTCTCCCGGGAGATACTCTGGAGAGTCTGATAACTGAAGCACAAAGGCTCAACATCGGCCTCATCATCGGTAGTGACGCTAACGCCCACCATACAGTATGGGGTAGCACGGATATAAACGACAGAGGTGAGTCTCTTTTCGACTATATTCTTAACACTAACCTACTCGTAAGTAACGTTGGTAATGAGCCAACCTTTATTACTAAAAATCGACAAGAAGTTTTAGATATAACTCTTGTCTCCGAATTCATTAATAATAATATTTTGAACTGGAAGGTATCTAAAGATCACTCCTTTTCTGATCATAGATACATCCAGTTTGACTTTATAAATGAACCACCTTGCCAACCGATCTTTCGAAATCTGAAAAGAACAAATTGGCCAAAATATAAGAGAACGTTAAATAGTTTAATAAAACCTGAACTTTTTAATACTCCCTCCAACATCGAAGATCTTGACGACAAAGTCAATAATCTAACATTAGCCCTAAACAAAGCTCTAGATACTGCATGCCCTCTTATACAAGTAAGAGGTAAAAAGAAGCCACACTGGTGGAACTCAGGGCTGGATCCACTTCGAAAAGAATGCAGAAAACTCTTTAACAGAGCCAAAGCTTCTAGAGACATGTCTGACTGGGATTCATATAAAGAATCACTGAAGATTTATAAAAAAGAACTGAGGAAAACCAAACGATCGTCTTGGAGAAACTTCTGTAGTAACGTTGAAGATTGCTCCGAAGCATCCAGGCTGCGCAAAATCCTCTCCAAAAATCCAATCATGCCAAGTTGCTTGAAAAACGCCTCTGGCCTCTGGACCAATTCAAGCGAAGAATCGCTCAACTTGCTACTAGACGTCCACTTTCCTGGTAGCTCTAATATTATTAATAACGTTGCACTTAATAATGGTGACAATACTTTACAACCCCCACAAGGTCTAGTCACTAGGGAAAAACTCAATTGGGCTATTAACAGCTTTAAACCATACAAATCTGCTGTTCCTGATGGTGTAATTCCAGCCGAACTGCAAGAAAATGCAAGTTTTCTAATACCCATCCTAGAAAACATCTTCAAGGGTTGCCTTAATTTGGCATACATCCCGATGTCTTGGAGACAAATTAAAGTTGTTTTTATTCCAAAAGCTGGAAAATCCAGTCATGTAAACCCTAAAGACCTAAGACCTATCAGCTTATCATCATTCCTTCTCAAAACTTTTGAACGTTTGATCGATATCCACTTAAGGGCAAGTATTGATAAGTCCCTCCTTTCGAAGGCTCAACACGCCTACAACAAAGGGAAATCAGTTGAAACGGCTCTACACATTATAGTACGTACAATCGAATACCGACCTTGTCCTCTTCACAAGGAAATACAAAGTCCCACTCATTGACCCTCCCCTCATAAACGGTGTACCACTTAAATTCTCTGAAAAAGCAAAATACTTGGGTCTCATTTTGGATAAGAAATTAAGTTGGAAACCTAATATTCAAGAGAGAATAAACAAGGCCACAGTAGCCCTGTTCTCCTGTAAAAAGGTCATTGGTAATAAATGGGGCCTACAGCCCCGCATTACACACTGGCTATACATCTCGGTCATAAGACCGATACTTACTTATGGAGTAGCGGTATGGTGGACGGCGCTAGATACAGCGACAAATCGCGATAAACTCAGCAAAGTCCAACGAACAGCCTGCCTGTGTATGGGAGGAGCACTTCGCTCCACCCCCTCCGCTTCACTAGATGTTCTGTTCCATCTAATACCGCTGAACTTTTTCAGCAAGCAAACGGCCGCTAACACTGCCATACGGCTTCAAGCCTCCTCTCTGTGGATCAATAATGGAATTGGCCACACCACTATTTTGAACTCGTTCAGAACTATAAGTAGTAATATTGACTACACCATATCCCATCCTCAGTTTAATAACTATAGCTTCAAGGTGACTATACCTCCCAGATCTTCTTGGGAGAATACATCATTTTTGAACGATGGTCCTATAAACTTTTATACAGACGGATCAAAAACGGAGGATGGGGTTGGTGGTGGCGTATACTCAGATAGACTAAACTTAAGTCTCTCCTTTCGTCTACCCGATCATTGTAGCGTGTTCCAAGCTGAAATCCTCGCTATAAAAGAAGTCCTATCCTGGCTTAGAGAAAACGTTATATCAACTAATGATATACGCATCTTCTCGGATAGCGTTAAAGTCCCTAGACTCTGTCTCCACTAACTCACTAACAGCCCTAAGTTGTCGATCATCTCTTACGGAGATCACTACACAGTTCAACATTCACCATTTCTGGGTGCCGGGCCATAGAGACATTCCAGGAAATTGCAAAGCTGACGAACTTGCAAAAAGTGGAACAACTTTACCTCTGCTGGCTAATAATGCTAGCGTAGGTATCCCCTTAGCTACATGTAAACTCATGCTAAAGCAAGATACCATAGAGAAAACAAACTTCAGGTGGAATAACACCACCACCTGTGTAGCGACTAAACGAATTTGGCCTAATCTTAGCACCAAGCGCTCAAAACAATTAATCTCTCTGAGTAGATTGCACATTAGCTACGTTATAGGTGTCCTGACTGGGCACTGCTTAATAGGAAGGCATGCTATTCGACTAGGAGCCCCTGCAAATGATTTTTGTAGGAGTTGCATGGACGAAGAAGAAGAGGAGACAATCTCTCATCTTCTGTGCACATGCCCTGCCTTATCACAAAGACGTAGAATCCACCTTGGAGACTACTACTTTAACGATACCAGCGATCTAAAAAATTCAGACATTAGTTGTCTCCTACGCTTCATTCGAAGCTCCAATTGGTTCAACGAGTTAAGCTGATTAACTGATCCATGTGGTATCACAACGGACCATACTTTGGTCTAAGTGTGTTGGTCGTCCCAAACCAACAGCCACTTTAACCTAACCTAACCTAACATCGGTAATATTTGTTTGATTATCAATAATTTGTTATTTAGAATAGGTATAGTGCAATTGTCTTTAGGTAGTTCTTTACAAATCATAGAATCTACAAATTTATTACATTTTTCTGTTCTGGTAAATTTATTATTACATTTTGAAATTGATTTATCTAATAAGAGTTTTCCATGTCTGAATTCAATTGGGGTTAAAATAAAGTGTTTGCATTTTTTATTTATGATTGGGTATTTGTATACTACTATTATTTTGTTTATTATTTTCACGAGAAATATTTGTAAATATTCAAGTATGTCTATTATTGATACTTCGATTTTTTCTTTATTAATAATTTCTTTGATTTCACTTAGTTTGATTGCTTTTGAATTAAAATTATTATTTTTTCCTAGGTTGATAGTTTCCATTGTATTTGATAATTCCTTCTTTATTTCCCTAAGCATGAATGTTTCTTTAATCGTTTGTGGATCTAAAGTTTTTAATAAGGTTTCAAAATGAGTATTTATTTGAAGTTGTTTATTATTATTTTCCGAAAGGTTATTTAAAGATTCATGGATTTCTACTAAATCGTCATGATCGGGATTTCCGTACATAAATTTAATTACGGAACCTAAAAAGTTTATTGATCATTTAGATCTCGTATGTGTTATAATTTGTTCTTCAAGAGTGCTAATTACTCTGATTAGTTCTTCATCTTCTAATGATGGTTGATATGCTGCACTTACTATGTTATGAAAAGGTTTTAACATTTTATCTAAGTCTATAACATGGTATAAAAAGTTTGTTTCATTATATAAATATGCGTCGTCTGCTTGAGTGGCAATATATTTTTTATTTTTTAAATTTACTATGTTTGAGGATTTCACAAAGTTTAGCTTTGTTACCTGAAGGATGAATAGTATTATAAGGTAAATATTTTTTCTTGATGTCATCTTTATGAATGATCTTCACTGTGTTGTTTGGAAAGTGTCCCCACTGTCTTTATTAACAATGTATTTTTTATATTTTGGCGTATCTTTAGTACGTCTATTACTTTTTACGAACACTTGATCGTTCCTTTTATATTCTTTATTAACACGTTTTTTATTGTGATATTCTATATTTTTTAACTGTTTGTTTTCCAATGTTTACTTATATTTATTTGGATGTTTACCTCTATCAAAATATATATCTATAGGTTTTTCTTTAGTCACTGAATGGATAGTTAAATTATATTGTTTAACCGCGTTAAATATTTCAATGATCGGTTTAGTATTATTTTGTAAGGCTAATGCGTTACTGAGCTCGATAAGAGTACTATGGAATCTTTCGATTTGACCGTTCGTTGTAGAATGTTGAACTGGAGTCTTAAAATGTTTGATGTTCGATTTATTCAAGATTGCTTGAAAAGAGGGGGTTGAGAATATATTTTCGTTATCTGTGGTTATTTGTTCACAGTGTGGGTAAACGTTAAGTATTTCTTCGAGTCTGAGATATAAATTTTGTTTATTCTCGAGTCTTATCATGTGTGCGTATTTCTAATACTTGTCTAGTGAGGTTAAAAATAATTCGTTTGATATATAGAATATATCCATATGTACCATCTGTCCAGCAAATGTGGGTATTCGTGTTGGTTTTAATTCTTGTTTAACCGGATGTCGCTCATACTTTGTTGTATGGCATATTCTGCATGTGTTATTGATCTCTTTGCAAGTTTGTCTAAGGTTAGGCCAAAAATAGATTTTAAGTATTTCTTCTGCATTGTTTATCGCGTTTCGATGGGCACGGTTGTGTTTCGAAAGAAATTCGAATTTTTTCATCTACGTCGGTTATATCTTGTAGCAAGTTCCTTGCGATTAAAATTTTATAATTTTCAAAGTGTTTAAATATTTCGTCCTTTATATAGAAAAGGCTTTGTTCGTCGATTTTTATCGCATTTGTACGTGTTGGATTTAAAATCTTTTTCAGTTCTGAAATGGCGAACTTGATATCTTTATAAGATATCGTGTGGCGTACATGGCCTTTATGGATATTTTCCGTGACTGTACTTTGGTCGTTAGTTAAAATGGGTTTCATGATTATTTGGTTATGAAATGAATTTAAAGGGTTTGGCACGCATTTAAGTGTTTTAAATGGTGAGTTATCAAATGAATGTACAGAGTCTTCGATTTTTGTGTTCATGTTTAATTGTTGGGTACGTGACAAAGCGTCGGCTACAACATTTTGGTGGCCTGGTTTATACATTAATTTGGCACCGTATTCTTCTATGAGATTTTTCCATCTCTTAAGTTTTGCATTTGGATTATTTTCAGATATCGCAAAGATTAATGACTGATGGTCAGTATATATAGTTAAATCATCTATACTGTATAGATGATTCCTTAATTTTTGTAATGCCCATGTTATGGCTAAAAGTTCTTTTTCGTTAGTCGAATATGCTTGTTCTGTCTCATTAAGAGTACGGGAAATAAAAGTTATTGGGTGTCTTTCTTGTGAAAGTACGGCTCCTATTGCAAAATTACTTGCGTCAGTTGTAATCTCGAAAGGCTTATTAAAATCTGGTTGGAAGAGTTCTACCTGTTCCATTAATTTATTTTTTAATATTTGTATTGCTTCTAAGGCTAATTTATCATTTTCTATATTTAATTTTACTTTCTGGCTTTGATTCTTTTTTACCATACCATTGTCTCCTTTTAAATGAGCCGTCAGGGGTTTGGCTATTTGGGCGAAATTCTGTATGAATTTTCTGTAGTAGCTAGCTAGCCCGAGGAATGATCGTGATTCTTTAAGTGTGGTTGGTACTGGATACTCGCTCATAGTTGCGATCTTGGTGGGATCCACCGTCACTCGATTACTTTTAATCACATGTCCCAGATATTGCAATGAATCTTTGAAGAAATGAGATTTCTCTTGTGATATTTTCATATTTGCATTATGCAAGGCGTTTACTATAGTGCGAATATGTTCCATATGTTCTTCAGGTGTGGAAGAGTATATTAACACATCGTCTATGTAGATGTACGCAAATTTGCCAATATATTCCCTTAGTATATCGTCAACACATCTTTGAAATATACTTGGAGCATTTTTGAGACCGAAAGGCATTCGTAAGAATTCATATTTAGCCCCATTAACAGCGAATGCTGTTTTTTCTCTATCAGACTCTTTTATTTTAATCTGGTGAAAACCGGATTCAAGATCTATAGTGGAGAATATTTTTGCTTTACCTAAGTTTTGGATAGTCATGTTCACGTCAGGAATTGGGTATCTATCGGTAATTGTATGTAAATTCAGTTTCTGAAAATCAATTACCATTCGCCGTTTAGGCCTCCCTTGTTCATCGATAACTTTCTTGGGAACAGTCCAAATAAGTGAATTATATGGAGATTTACTTGGTTGTATAATCCCATCTTTAAGTAGGTTTTCTACTTCTTTATTGACAAATTCATTGTCAGCGAACGGATATGGATATTGTTTAGTCCAAATCGGTTCTTCATTATTTGTGCGAATAGTCGCTTCAATTGTGGTTGTGAAAGGAAGTGTTTCACTAATATTATTATTCTTATTCATTAATTGCTCTATTCCATATTTATAAAAATCTGAATCGTTTGTAAAATGGATTGTTTGAGGTAATTTTTCCTCATAAAATAATTTATATTCAAAAAGATCTATTTTACCTTTTACTAATCTAAGACCTTGTTCTCCCAAAATTAAATCAAAATCTACTAATTCATCAATTTCATAGAAATCTATCTCGTAGCCAAATATATTCATTTTCTTTTTGTATCTAATAATTGACATACCGTGAAGAGTTTTTGTTCTTAAAGGTTCAATTTCTACTCTAATACCAATTTCACATTTATTACTAATATAATTATTTGTGGCACCCGAATCCACTAAAATATCTACGGATTTACCTGTAGTACGACATTTTCTTACAAGACATGGTAAACTCTTTATACGTCTAAAAAAGTACACTCAGACCTATAATCTTGATCGTATTGCTTAGAATTATTGCTTACCAACTCATCTTCCATTCTGCCTGTTTCTAGTTGATTCACTCGTTGAAATTTTCTGTTGCGTTTGGAGTCTTCTCTTTCTCGTTTCACTGCATTGCCTGGTGGATCATATTGTTGTTGTCTTGGTGGATTATATCTTTGGAAGTTGTTGTTATAGTTGTTCTGTTGCTTAAACGGATTCTTCTGTCTGAAAGCTGATGTATCGGTTTCCATTGCGTTTGAATGTTGTGGGTTCACATAGTTCTGCACTTGTGCTTGTATATTTGGTTTATACCGGTTTTTCTCTGGTATATGTTGGAAATTGTTATGTGGTTGTGGTTGTCTTCGTTCGAGATTTACTTGATGATGTTGAACGGGGTGTGGCCTAGGTGATGATTGGCCAGTATTTATTTCTGCCATGTTGTCATGTTGTATTGTGAGCGCTATTGCATATGCTCTTTCCAAAGTACTTGGAGGATTGGAATATAAAGTTATTTTTATGAATGACGAATTTATATTCGTTGTGAAGGTACGAATTGCTTCTTCGTTGGCCATTTGTTCTTGGACACGTTTTCCTTCGGCTGATGATATCATTGCTATTTTGGATAGCACCAAATTTAGAGCGTAGTTTATTTTATCATAAAATTCTGATAATGTTAACCTTCCTTGTTTTATATTTTTAAGTTCGTTCATTAGAACGTAAAGAGGTCTGCTATCTGCGTAAGTATTCCGAAGTATTTAAACTAAATACTGGTGTATTTTTAAAAGTTCCCAAACTCACTTCTTTTGGATCTTTATATTCAGGTTTTACAGGTTTTAATATTTGTGTGGTGGTGACAGCTTTGAAAGCACCTTGTTGTGACAAGCGTAGGCTTTCTAATTCTGAATTTAATGTATCTGTTATATTTTTCCAGTAATTATCCTTTTCGGATTGCGTTTGTATGAACTGTTCGTTACTTCTTTGTAACTGTAGGTTTTGTTCATTTAGATTATTTGTAGTTTGTATTAAGGCTTGGATTTCAGCACGCAGAGCTGCAAGTTCCATAGTTGTCGCCATTTTATTATAATTTTGATTTGTTATTCCTTTAAGCTCGAAGTCTTTTTCTCCACAAGCTCGTTTACTCATTAATTTTTTAAATAATTAATTTTTGCACTTATCACTAATTTTCACTGCGTTACTACACTTTGAGTAAAGACTTTCTTCGCAAGCGTATCTGCTATGCTAGATTTAACTTGACTCAAATCAATGAGGTTTGTTTGTTGGCAAAGATCCTTGTTTTTTCAAAGGATCCCGGTTGAGCCCCCAGTTAATAACGATGGTTCGTTATGGATCCAAAAATATAACTTAGTATTAGCTTGGTATGCTAAAACTGTCTTCCATCTGCAATTCAAATAATGAGAAACTGCGATTGGAGTATAAAATACACGATCAAGTGTTACTTTATTAAGAGTTGTATTTCAAAGAACCACGATGAAACTATTTTCATCGTATTTATACAATTTCTTGCATATTTACTTTTCCTTAATAGGTAGATACAAGGAATACATTATGCTTATCTCCTAATTGTAAATAAATGCTTATCTCCTAATTGTAAATAATAGATAGCAAGAATACAAAGAGTACATTGCTTATCGCTTAATTCTAAATAAAGAAATGACTGTGTGATGTTTGTTGGTCACGTAGTCCATTTCTTATCGCTGTGAGGATAATATATCTTGATACTTAGGTATATAATTTGAAGTAGGGGTATAGCTGTATGTTAACTAGCGCGCATAAGCAATTCAAATTCTTTTTTGGCAGCATTAAGTTTATCAGGAGGTAAACGGCGAACTCGCGCTGCACAAGGTGGGCCGTTCGTCTCGATAAAATGTAATGCACGGGAGTTTGTGGTAGCTCCAGGTGGTGCTAGCCTCGTGATGTTGGGAAACTTCAAAATAATGTTAGAAAAAGGCGCGTTTCAGTTGATAAGTTGTGGTGATGGCACATGGCTAGAGATTGCTGAGAGCGATTTTGAAACTGCGTTCGTTCGAGAATCGACTAGACGCGATCTCTTTACGTCAACCATTAAATCATGGTGTTGCAAGAAATCTGCACCAATAATATGAGAGTTGACATCGGCGACAATAAAAGTCCAGACAAATGGGCGCCGAAGACCAAGATTGAGCTCATGCGTAACCTCTCCATATACTTTAATGGGAGAACCGTTGACGGCGAATAGTTTCAATGAAGTTGGACGGAGATTTTTGAATGATGGCGATGGTGGTAAACAGGAGACTTCAGCACCAGTGTCGACAAGGAAAGGCTTATTGGTTGTTTGTTCATGTATGCAAAATCGGTTGATTAAGGCTGAAGATTTTGTTGCTTTCAAAAAAATCTAGTCACTGCTGACATGACTGTGTTGAAGATTGGCGAAATCTGCATGGTGGGCGACAATTTAAGGCTTTATTTCCAAATGTACGATGAAAAACACAATCATCAAACTGTTCAACTGAGGCATCCCGTCTGCGCAGGCTGGATGTTCCAGGCCTGACTTGATTTGATGGTGTGATTGTTGAGACGGACGTTGTTGGTTTCAATTGGCTAGTAATCTCGAAAATTCTGCAATAAGGTGAGCTAGCTCAGGTGAAGAAGAAGTATCAGGCTGGCTCTGATGGTCACTGTTCACTGTTGTGGGATTTTGACAAGCTACAGCGTTTAGTTGGCGTAATTCAACACTCTCCAAAACGATATCAGCGATTTTCGTTTTTTCACAGGCAGAACCTTTTACCATAATAGCTACGGTTTGTACAGATGGAGGTAAACGTGAAGCCCACAAATCAATGAGAACATCCTCACTGAGACTTCCTTTTGCAGCTTGAACCATCTCATAATAAAGTTGACTAGGTTTCTTGTCACCTAGAGGCATGTCATGAAGTACACGACGAAGGCGCTTTTGTTGGCTATCCGCAAAATAATTTGTCAAATTTATTCGAATATATTCGTATTTTTCTAGACTTGGTGCAGCGTCAATAATTGGTCGCAACTCCGATATGCGAGCGGGTGGCAATTGGGAACACACGGTGTCGAATTTTCTCCCGTCTTGGCCAATTCCTGAAGCTCGAAAATAAAAGTCAAGAAGGTAGAACCAATTGTCAACGTCTGATTCGACAAATGGAGGCATCTGAAGACGGGCATAATAGTTAGCTGCTACATCAGCTGATACACCCAATTGCTGATCGTTATTATCTTCGTTGGACATCACGTCGGGGTCACCAATTTAGTTTTTTGAATTAAGTCAAAAATGTTTTTTATTAATTATAAAAAGAAACATGTTGCTTTATTTAAGTCAATTAAAATAATGAAAAGATTTTAGAGAACAAAAAACAATAAAAACAAATTACGATATCTTGATTATAAGAAGCAAAGTAAATATTAAAAGGTGTTGTAATAAGCTAAATTATTTAATGTGAAAGATGTAGTTGTTTATACCGCCACATATCCAACGTTGTACCTTTGTATATATAATCTATAGTACTCTTATGGAACACGAATTTTTAGTTCATTGACGGCTGACAGGCGGCGCTCGGAGTACTGAAAATTTGTTGTGCAGATTTCAGAAATTAAAACAAAAACGAGTTGAGGAAAAGAGGGTTTCATCATTTTCTCTCTTGTAAGAAATTAAGAGAGTAAGGGAGGCAAACAAATAATACATTTGCTTATGTTTTTTTTGTGTGTTGTCATGGCGATATTCCTATGGATTGAACTATGTAGGTTTTGTTTTTGTTGCATTTGATTTCAAATTTTCAAATTTATAAAATCTAAAATAATTCAAATTTCTTTTCACAATAAATACACTGTTGTCATATTTTGAATATTGTACATAGTTGTGTGGATGTGCATATTTAAAAATTGGCAACAGATTTTTGTTGTTTTTTTTTCTTCATTTTTTGGAAAGAAACAATACGTTAGGTAGGGAAATTCAATTTTGAGTCAGTTATGTATAGGTATGTACGGAGGTAGGTACAATTTTTGTTACTCGTAAGTTGGATATGTATTTAGGTACAAATTTAAAAAAAACACTAATTAGATAGTGTTTACAAATTTGTACCTATGAACATGTAGGTATAGGTATAGCTTTATTTTTATCATAGGTTATTCGTATTTGGTATTCTATTGTAAGCATAGATATAAAGTATGTATATTATAGGTACATAGGTACATATATAGAAAAAACTGTAGGTCGACTTTTTCTAAAAATTAATTAATTAAATAAATTAAATTTGAAGACAATAGTTTCAACTGTCCTCGAAATATTCGAAGCAAAAAAAAAAACTTACCAATCGTTAGTTAATTTTTGTTTTGTTGAAAAAAGGTGTCAATTAGATCTTTTTTTAAATTTTACCTAATGTAAGAAACAATTAGTTTGAAGCCAGTATCCTCATTTTGGCCAATATATTCGAGTCGAAGTCAATTTAATTTTCCAAAATTTGATCCATGTGTCGAAAACGTTATTCTTATTTGCATTAAGACATTCTGGACCGATAAAAATAACTTATTATTGGAAGTTAACAATTTTAACTAAAATAATAATAAGAATAATAATGCGACCCAAACTTATAACTTTAAATCCCGTCTGTCGATTTGTCTTTCTTAAACCTTTTACAAAATATTCATAACAATATTTTGTGTAAGATAAATAATTTGAGAGCAATATTTTTCTTTGTTCTTCAATGAAATAGTTTGATTTCAAAATCTTTTTTAGGTTAACGAGATTTTTAGTCGAAAGCCAATTTATATACCAATTTTGCGTTTTAATTTTTACAAACAAATTGAATTTTGTTTTTTTATAAAAATGTTACTGAATGTCAAAAACAATATAGGTATAAAAATGTATTGCAGTAACCTATCTTCTTCTTAAAATGTATTAACCTAACCTATGACAATCACACTTAGTATGGCCTCATCCCATCTCGGCACAACTCAAACATATGTACGTACAAAAAAGTACAGCTCAAGTTTTTCCATACTACTATCCAAAAAAAACTATCTAATGCGAACGAAGTCGTGGGTAAAAGCTAGTAATAATTATAAAATTAAACTATAAGTACCTATATAATCAAATTAATTTTAACTTTAAAAATACTGCAAATGAATTTCTAATTTTATGTTCAATATCATTTTAATTACAAAGTATCTAGTTACCTACATTACATACCACCTATTAACTCTTTGAAAATGTGATTATTTTTATTTTTTTTTGCCAATGAACTGTTTTCAAATTCTAATAAAAAAAAACGTAAAAAGTATTCAAATTTTGCGTTAAAAATGATTTTTGTACGGCTAACGACGTTTTGATTTCAGTGTTCGGAAACAGGAAACTCTTGTTCGGCTTCAGGCAACAAGTGTTCGATAATGGGCAAAAATGGTTGGTTTAAATTTAATCTCATTTTTTTTTTTAATGATAATTTTTATGAGAAAAACTACTATCATCCATAAAAATATTTGAGATTTTCTTTCAGCATAAATTTATATTACAGTTCTAAACCCGATCAAAGTATTTTTTACAACTTCTTTTCTCTTCAAAGTCCGTAAACTGTTCGGTAACCGGTGCCACGACTCTATTAAATTCTTTAAAAGATAAGATTTTACCAACTTTTAGATGTTTTTTTAGGTTGTTATATTAAAAAAACTGTCAATTCGATTTTTATCAAAATTATAACAGATGTCGAAAACGTTTTTATATTAAATTAATAGATATGAAAAGTTTATTATGTGTTTCAATTTGCCATTAGTTTGACGAAAGTGTCACTTTTGATGTTTTTGGGACATTTATATTCTTGAAATTCGTGTTTAAATCTTAGTTCTAGAGCTTCCAAAGCAAATTCACTTCAAAAAGTAGATTTCTTTCATTTTTAAGATATTAAAAGATTTTGTATTTAATAGGAAATCCATTTTGAAAGAAAAAACACTTTAAGAATGTCTTACAATATTTATTTGCTTCAAATCGCTTTTTGGTAAATATCGTTAAATTACTAAAAAAATCTTTAGATAAAGTCTTTAATTATGCAACTTAACTTAAGAGGTGTGAAATCCATTACGGCAATAGATACTATAAGTTTTAAACTCAAGGGAATTTCTAAGAAAATGAAAAAAATAGCTTCCAGGGGGGTGTCATCACCCCTAAACAACCCCCCTGGATCCGCCATTGACTTTTATTTGTCTTCTTTTTAAATATACTTACATACCTGTATTGATAGCGTATTCTTTTCATTTCAATAATAATAATTCCTGCTTTCATTTGACCTACTTTCCTACTTTCATTTGACCTAATATACATTATGCAGATGCATATATACATACCTAAGAAAAACAAAACATTGTACCTATTTTCTTTTTGTTTTGAAAATGGGTATTTCAACGTATTTTTGTTGTATTCATTGGCAATCGGCTAACCGGCAACAGTTACAAAATTTAAATTTGAATTGGTATTTGGTTTATTGGTATTTGTCTTTATTATTGCTTTATACATATGTAAATAAATAAACAAAAAAATTTCTCTTTATTGTCTCCCTCCAACCATAGCTACTTTTGTTTACATTCTTCTCTGTTTTGTATTGTCAAATTGTCTCTTAATTTCCCCAATTAAAATTCTGCACAAACTTTGCAGATTTAGTTCATTGACGTTAGCCCAGACGTCGCTTCGTTCGTTCCTCTTCATGATATTACTATTCCACTTCATATACAAAGATAATGGCTTCAAACTAATTGTTTCTTACATTAGGTAAAATTTAAAAAAAGATCTAATTGACACCTTTTTTCAACAAAACAAAAATTAACTAACGATTGGTAAGTTTTTTTTTTTTTTGCTTCGAATATTTCGAGGACAGTTGAAACTATTGTCTTCAAATTTAATTTATTTAATTAATTAATTTTTAGAAAAAGTCGACCTACAGTTTTTTCTATATATGTACCTATGTACCTATAATATACATACTTTATAACTATGCTTACAATAGAATACCAAATACGAATAACCTATGATAAAAATAAAGCTATACCTATACCTACATGTTCATAGGTACAAATTTGTAAACACTATCTAATTAGTGTTTTCAAATTTGTACCTAAATACATATCCAACTTACGAGTAACAAAAATTGTACCTACCTCCGTACATACCTATACATAACTGACTCAAAATTGAATTTCCCTACCTAACGTATTGTTTCTTTCCAAAAAATGCAAAAAAAACCTACAAAAATCTGTTGCCAATTTTTAAATATGCACATCCACACAACTATGTACAATATTCAAAATATGACAACAGTGTATTCATTGTGAAAAGAAATTTCAATTATTTTAGATTTTATAAATTTGAAATCAAATGCAACAAAAACAAAACCTACATAGTTCAATACATAGGAATATCTCCATGACAACACACAGAAAAAAACATAAGCAACTGTATTATTTTGTTGCCTCACTTACTCTCTTCATTTCTAACAAGAGAGAAAATAATAAAACCCTCTTTTCCTCAACTCTTTTTTGTTTTAATTTCTAAACTCTGCACAACAAATTTTCAGTACTCCGAGCGCCGCCTGTCTGTCGTCAATGAACTAAAAATTCGTGTTCCATAAGAGTACTATAGATTATATATACAAAGCTACTATCCAAAAAAACTTTCTAATGTGGACGAAGTAGCGGGTAAAAGCTAATAAAAATCTATACTAATATTATAAATGCGAAAGTAACTCTGTCTGTCTGTCTGTTACTCAATCACGCCTAAACTACTGAACCAATCTGCATGAAATTTGGTATGGAGATATTTTGATACCCGAGAAAGGACATAGGTTACTTTTTACCCCGGGAAAATGACGCATTCCCATTTGAAAATTCAGGTGGGCCGATCGCTTTTATGCCTAAGCTACAGAACAGATTTAAATGAAATTTGGTAAGGAGATAGTTTGAGACTTAAGAAAGGACATGAGTTACTTTTGACCTCGGGAAAACAACGCATTCCCATGGGAAATATTACTTTCCGGGGAATCTGATCGCTTTCACTCCTAAATTACCAAAAAGTTGAATAATATTTGGATAAAATTAGTATTTCGGGAAAACAACACATTCCCAACCCTTATGAAATAAGTCGCTGGCGACTTTAGACAGACCCTGCCGGTAATTACTAGAGGTACACCGGTAGATGAAATAAACGCATGTTTGAAAGCATATGTGTTATGGGTACATGTAAAAAAGTTTTGTCTCACTACGAATATGCGAGTACAGCTACACAATGATTCTAAAGCTGGACAATATGCCGCTGCCGCTGCTCTTCTAAAAATCGGAGAAGATTGTATGCCAACAGACTGTAACGGCTCGATTACGTTGAGTCATGAATTCTGTCAAATTGTCTGTAGCACAGATGAATTAAAAAGTAATGTCTATCCAAACCTGCATATAAATATGGGCAATTGGGAGTGGTTGTGTGAGAGGACAATTTTAGCTCCAACTAATGAGATAGTTAGCCAGATAAACGAACAACACGTATGTCGGACGTGTAGGGAGATATCGTCGAGTACCCCTCAGTAGACAACGTTATGGACACGGAGGAAGTAACATCATCCCCCATAGAGTTTCTTAATTCTTTGGAATTATCAGGGGTGCCTTCTAATAAGTTGAGATTGAAGGTTGGTGTTCCAGTCCTGTTAATGAGAAATCTTGACGCACCAAAGTTATGTAATGGTACACGGCTACAGATTACTCACCTAGGACGAAATATTATAAAAGCTATAATCATGACTGGAATAGCAAAAGGAAAAAATGTTTTAATTTCCCGCATTCCGATAATTCCAACCGATTTGCCGTTTCAGTTTAAAAGAGTGCAGTTTCCTCTGAAAGTAGCATTTGCAATAACAATAAATAAAGCTCAGTGGCAAACGCTGAAAGTTGCAGGTGTAAATTTGGAAAATTTCTCATGGACAATTATATGTAGCGTGCTCACGAGTCTCAAACCCACAAAATCTTTACGTTCTGGCCAAGGAAGGAAAAACAACAAACGTCGTATATAAAAATGTATTGCAGTAACCTATCTTCTTCTTAAAATGTATTAACCTAACCTAACCTAACCTATGACAATCACACTTAGTATGGCCTCATCCCATCTCGGCACAATTCAAACATACCTACGTACAAAAAAGTACAGCTCAGGTTTTTTCATACTACTATCCAAAAAAACTATCTAATGCGGACGAAGTCGCGGGTAAAAGCTAGTATAAAATAAAAATAAAAATAAATAATAAAATTTAGTTAAACAAAATGAAATTAGGTTAACAAACTAAATCCACTTCTAGTGGTATCACAAAATATATCAAAGAAATTAAATTAAATAAACAAATTAAAGCCATTTGGTGTGATATACCAAAACAAAAACTTTAAAAAAAACTCAAAATGGATAATTTGTTATTTTAACGTCGTTATTGATAGCAAACAGTTGTTTTTTGATAGCTAGTAGAGACTCTCTTTTATAAAGGGAAACAAGTGCTTGTTCTCTTTATACACTAATTGCGAAATACACTAATACAAAACTCTGTCTTGCACGTTTGAGTTAAACTTTTTCAACTTCAGTTGCAAATTGGACTGCATCTGTTTTTTCGTCTAACGGATGATGTACCACAATTTACTCTTATTGTTTATGCAACGCATCACTTTTTTGAGGACAAGTTGTTTTTGAGTTCCGTGTTTATGGCTTTTAAAGAACTGATTTCTCTAAAAAGTGCCAAAAGGCCAACTTTTGTTGCAAGATCCTTGAACTTCTCGACAAGTTTATAGTTGAAGCTCATCGACTGAAAGGTTCCCAACTACCATCATGAAAGATACATTTGTCGCGTATTTCTTGCAAGTTTGTTCAGATGAAGTCTGGTTTAAATTTCTTTTACGGTTCATTAAAGAAAGTGGTATGCTTCGAAAATTGGTGGTGGTTATGAGCGATTCAAATGAAATTTTCAACTGAATGACATAACCACTGTCCGAACAACTAATTTAATAATTTCAATAAAATGTGACAGATGCAACGGGTTTGATTTTAAAATAACTCAGTTAAATAATTACAATTAAAAATATACGAAAGAGCTAGAGAAAATTTAACACTTTCACTGTCAACATGTCAAATTTGGTGATGCACCAACTTGTACATGAGCGTATGCAGAATCCGAACGGCTAATTTGAGAAAGGAAGTTCCATGGATTTTCATTATTACATTTTTTTTGTATCAGAAATGTCTAATTTCATAAATCAACCTAGAACTTTTTTTGTTATACATAGTTATTTTTTCAAATATCTACAAATTCTCTCCTCCGGTCGTTACAATCTATACCATCTATACTAATATTATAAATGCGAAAGTAACTCTGTCTGTCTGTCTGTTACTCAATCACGCCTAAACTACTCAACCAATTTGCATGAAATTTGGTATGGAGATATTTTGATACCCGAGAAAGGACATAGGTTACTTTTTACCCCGGGAAAATGACGCATTCCCATTTGAAAATTCAGGTGGGCCGATCGCTTTTATGCCTAAGCTACTGAACAGATTTAAATGAAATTTGGTAAGGAGATAGTTTGAGACTTAAGAAAGGACATGAGTTACTTTTGACCTCGGGAAAACAACGCATTCCCATGGGAAATATTACTTTCCGGGGAATCTGATCGCTTTCACTCCTAAATTACCAAAAATTTGAACACAACAACACATTCCCAACCCGTATGAAATAAGTCGCTGGCGACTTTAGACAGACCCTGCCGGTAATTACTAGAGGTACACCGGTAGATGAAATAAACGCATGTTTGAAAGCATCTGTGTTATGGGTACATGTAAAAAAGTTTTGTCTCACTACGAATATGCGAGTACAGCTACACAATGATTCTAAAGCTGGACAATATGCCGCTGCCGCTGCTCTTCTAAAAATCGGAGAAGATTGTATGCCAACAGACTGTAACGGCTCGATTACGTTGAGTCATGAATTCTGTCAAATTGTCTGTAGCACAGATGAATTAAAAAGTAATGTCTATCCAAACCTGCATATAAATATGGGCAATTGGGAGTGGTTGTATGAGAGGGCAATTTTAGCTCCAACTAATGAGATAGTTAGCCAGATAAACGAACAACACGTATGTCGGACGTGTAGGGAGATATCGTCGAGTACCTCTCAGTAGACAACGTTATGGACACGGAGCAAGTAACATCATCCCCCATAGAGTTTCTTAATTCTTTGGAATTATCAAGGGTGCTTTCTCATAAGTTGAGGTTGAAGGTTGGTGTTCCAGTCCTGTTAATGAGAAATCTTGACGCACCAAAGTTATGTAATGGTACACGGCTACAGATTACTCACCTAGGACGAAATATTATAAAAGCTATAATCATGACTGGAATAGCAAAAGGAAAAAATGTTTTAATTTCCCGCATTCCGATAATTCCAACCGATTTGCCGTTTCAGTTTAAAAGAGTGCAATTTCCTCTGAAAGTAGCATTTGCAATAACAATAAATAAAGCTCAGGGGCAAACGCTGAAAGTTGCAGGTGTAAATTTGGAAAATTTCTCATGGACAATTATATGTAGCGTGCTCACGAGTCTCAAACCCACAAAACCTTTACGTTCTGGCCAAGGAAGGAAAAACAACAAACGTCGTATATAAAAATGTATTGCAGTAACCTATCTTCTTCTTAAAATGTATTAACCTAACCTAACCTATGACAATCACACTTAGTATGGCCTCATCCCATCTCGGCACAATTCAAACATACCTACGTACAAAAAAGTACAGCTCAGGTTTTTTCATACTACTATCCAAAAAAACTATCTAATGCGGACGAAGTCGCGGGTAAAAGCAAGTATGTAATATACACTGAAATTTTCCCACATATAGAAGCTATTAGACCAAATTTAGCCTAAGTAATCTAGGTCCTCAGACTTATTAAGCCCATGGGTGATCCCTAGCGGGACAAAGGGCCTTGTTGAAGGAATCACATAAGGGGTAAATTACTTCTTTAACGTAGTATTTTATATCCTTCAAGTCAGAAAATTATTGTTAAAGATAATCATTAAAAGTGATGTCTTACCTATTATAACATCCTCAGTCACTGATCTCGCCATCATTGGAACACTAGGATAGAGTCGCAAGGCATCCTTTATGCAATTTTCTAAATATTTCATATCCAAGAGATTTTTCATCGTTGCGGGACACTCTCTGTTACTGCCGAATATTTGATCTAATTCTTCAACCACCCTATCCTGAATCTCAGGATGACTTCCAAGTAAAAATAACGTCCAAGATATAGCAGCTGACGTAGTATCATGACCTTCAAACATAAATGTATCTACCTCTTCTCTGATATCTTCTTTTGTCAAAATTGTTCCGTCATTTGATGCTTCGATTAGTAAGTCAAGAAATGCTAAACGTTTTTTTTTGCCAAAATAATCTCCTGAATTATTGTTATTATTATTATTATTATTATTTTTATTATTATTATTATTATTATTATTATTATTATTATTATTATTATTATTATTATTATTATTATTATTATTATTATTATTATTATTATTATTATTATTATTATTATTATTATTATTATTATTATTATTATTATTATTATTATTATTATTATTATTATTATTATTATTATTCTTATTATTATTATTATTATTATTATTATTATTATTATTATTATTATTATTATTGTTATTATTATCGTTATTGCTGGTGACTTCTCTTCTACGTTCTTCAATCACTTTGTTAGAAAACCCATGCAATGTGTTGACATATTTTTTATGAATATAGTAGTTTTTTGTAAGTCTAAAAACAGAATTCCACTGCAGCCATAATTTCGATTGCCGATTTTGTATTATTTCTCCAATTCTGAAAATTAAAATAATTTTTTTTATTGGTATTTACATGTAATGTTTAACACTCATTCTATAATAATAATCCCCAGCAGCAAAATTCCCAAAGAGAGAATGCCCAGGTCGAAAATGCCCAAGTGGATATCCCCAACACAATTATGTTTAAGTAGTGAATCATGCGATTAAATCGCGCGCGCAATTTAATCACATGATTCACTACTTGAACATAATTGTTTTGGATACATATATTAAATTTCATTTATATTGCATGAAATGCAATCCAAAGATTTGGAACCAATAACATCATCTATTTCAATTTTTATTCCAAAACAAAAGAAATACTCGGCACTACAAAACAACACTTAGACATCACTAAGCAAGCACTACGAATACAATAATTCTCTATGAATACTAAAGTCACACTGAGGAGTGCATGCATTCATAGTGATTTTTTGTTTAGAAACTGTTTATCATTATCATTTATTAATATCACAATAAGAGATTTTGATGAGAGTTTTTCTAAAAACTGCATGCATAAATAAAGATATGCACGGATACTGGGGATTTGGAAATTTCGTGGGGATTTTGGTAAAATAAATTATTTAGTTGGGGATTTTGTCCATTTGTCTTACGTCTCTGGGGATATTATCAAAATGGATTAAATTTGTTTGGGGATATTATCCAGTGGGGATTCTTTTTTTGGGGATTCAATACGACACCCGTAGTGCTTGCTTAGTGCTGTCTAAGTGTTGTTTTGTAGTGCCGAGTATTTCCTTTTTTTTGTAATAAAAATTGAAATGGATGATGTTATTATTTCCAAATCTTTGGATTGCATTTCATGCAATATAAATGAAATTCAATATATTCAAAACAATTATGTTCAAGTAGTGAATCATTTATTGTTTTGGGGATATTCACTTGGGGATTTTGGCCCTGGGTATTCTCTCTTTGGGAATTTTGCTGCTGGGGATTTCGTTTTGGGGATTATGGATTTGAGGCTTTACTTTTGGGGATTAATCTTGGGGGAAATTATCACTAACCCAAGCACTACGAATACAATGATTCTCTATGAATACTAAAGTCAGACTGAGAAGTGCATGCCTTCATATCGATTTTTTGTTTAGAAACTGTTTATCATTATCATTTATTAATATCACAATAGGAGAATTTCATGAGAGTTTTTCTAAAAACTGCATGCATAATTGAAGATATGCACGGATACTGGGGATTTGGAGATTTCGTGGGGATTTTGGTAAAATAAAGTATTTAGTTGGGGATTTTGTCCATTTGTCTTACGTCTCTGGGGATATTATCTAAATGGATTAAATTTGTTTGGGGATATTATCCCGTGGGGATTCTTTTTTTTTTTGAGGATTCAATACGACACCCATTCTTACCCTCTTAGATTTACAATAAATTTATAACATTTTCTGGTATTTCTTTGAAAATATTGCAATAAAAATGTAAAATGAATTAAATAAAAAGAACTAGAAGTAGAATATTGTTTATGTGTTTATTTATTTGGAATGGTTACATGGTGAGTATTGGTTTTAACAAAATCATTGAGCATGAACCCAATAGGTTAAAATATTGTTAGATAAAATGATTTTTAACTTCAAATAGGAAGTTATTGTAATGGGTCCGATTTGTCGAATTGAAAATTTTGACATTTCTCGACGTTTCAAGGTCGCTAGAGTCGAAATAAAAGATTTTTAGAAAGATGTCTGTGCGTGCGTGTGTACGTACGTTCGTACGTCCGTACGTCTGTACGTTCGCGACGTTTTTTTCGTCGTCCATAGCTCAAGAACCACAAGAGATATCGACTTTAAATAAATTTTGTTATACAGATAATAATGCAGAAAGATGCAGAAAGGGCTCTCAAGAAAATTGCGTGGGTGGTTTTTGTTACCATAGCAGTTCAAAAAAAAGGTGAAAATTTTGGTTAACCCTAAATATCTCATGAACCAATAACGCTAGAGACTTGAATTAAATTTTATATTATATATTGTAACGTGATACAAAACAAGTATATTTTTGGAAAAAAATCAAATTAACGGTTTTCTTCAAAAAAACTTAAAAAAAAATTTGTCACCTCGAAAATTTTACGACTAAAATATGATTTCATCTCCAAAACAATTTTGTGCAACGAAGAATTATGGTTTTGACATCTGATAAAATTTTGAGAAAAATCGAATTGACAGTTTTTTTATAAAAAAAAAAACCTAAAAAAAACATTACTCAAAGTTGGTAAAAAATTAATTTCGACTCAAATATCTTTTCAAAAATTTGATATTAAGGCTTCAAACTTATTTTGTCTTATAAAAAATATTCTTTTCAACATTAGGAAAAATTTTGAGAACAATGAAATTGACAGTTTTTTTACAAAAAATAAAAACCTAAAAAAAAAATTAATAAAAGTTGGTAAAAATTGATTTACGACTCAAATATCTTTTCAAAACTTTGAGATATTGGCTTTAAACTACTTTAATCTTTCGAAAAATATTGTTGTCAACATTCAGTAAAATTTTGAAAAAAATCGAATTGACAGTTTTTTTACAAAAAATTAAAAACCTAAAAAAGATGTAATAAAAGTTGGTAAAATTTGATTTTCGACTCAAATATGTTTTCAAAAATTTGAGATTATGGCTTCCAACTAATTTTAACTTATAAGCAATATTGTTTTCAATATTAGGAAAAATTTTGGGAAATTCGAACTCATAGTTTTTTTACAAAAAATAAAAACCTAAAAAAATGTATAAAAGTTGGTAAAAATTGATTTTCGACTCAAATATCTTTTCTAAACTTTGAGATATTGGCTTTAAACTACTTTTATCTTTCAAAAAATATTGTTGTCAACATTCAGTAAAATTTTGAAAAAAAATCGAATTGGCAGTTCTTGTACATAAAATTAAAAACCTAAAATAAATTTAAGAAAAGTTGGTAAAAATTGTTTTTCGACGTAAATATCTTTTCAAAACTTTGAGACATTGGTTTCAAACTAATTTTATCTTATATTAAGTATCTATTGTTTTCAACATTCGATAAAATTTTGAGAAAAATCGAATTGACAGTTTTTATTACAAAAAATAAAAACCTAAAAAAAAAACAATATTAAAACTTGGTACTTGGTAACTTTCGACTCAAATAGCTTTTCAAAAATTAAAAATATTGGCTTCAGACTTATTTAATTTCACAGAAAATATTGTTTTCGATATTAAGTAATTTTTTTATAAAAATCCAACAGTCTGTTTTTTCATAAAAAAAAAATAAAATCTACAAAAAATATTACGCAAATTTGGTAAAAATTGATACATATGGACAAACTTTTAAGCAAGACAAATCGACAGACGGGATGGGAAGTTATCAGTGTGGGTCGCATCCCAGCCTCTTTTTTTTTATTTGATTACGTATTAGTTTACACATCATGACAGTCAATTTAAGTAAATTTGTTAACTTCTCCAGTAACTGGATTATATTCTATTACACGGTCATGAAGAATAAGGCAATACATAGTATTGTTAAAGGTGGAACTGGAAGTGTTGTTTTAAGTTGAATTTTTACATCCACTGCTCCTGTTTTAATTGATTCATTTTGACGGGAACAATCAACCACCATTATTGGGGCGATATTCTTGAAATTTTGTCGTGATAAAAGTGGTTGTGAGTGTTTTTGATAGTATGAGTATTGAAATGTACTGTACATTTCATAGAGAATGGCATACTGGTCTAGTTTATATTTAAGATTTAAATCTTCACGAGGGTACGATTCAGAGTTTAAATGCACCTTTACATTGCTCAATTCACAGTGGTCAAATTTGCTTACATCCTTATTTTTTCTATTCGTTTGTAGAGCAATAATAACATATCTCGGTTTATCAAGTTGAGTTGAAGTCTTAACTGTCCATACATGATCAGTGTTAGTTGGCAGTGTTGGATATTCGTACATTTCCAAAGTTCGAAAATGAATTTGAATTGGAATTAATTGTATTTGTTTCAATAATGTAATCTTGTTTGAATCGGATCAGGTAATATGCGGAACTCTCCATTGCAATTTGAAAATTGATAGTTTTATTTCCTCGTTTTCTGTAGTTTAATAAGCATTCTCATTACTTCGAGTACGAATTAGAACCAATTCATGTCTTGCGTTTACTATAATCCTTTTATAGTCTTCAGCAAATCCCAACAGATTCTTTAGTGGTACACACAAATTAAAAGTACCCGATACAGGTGTAATGCTGGAGTTTCCAGTCCATGAAGCATTTTCTAAGCTTTTACTTCCATTCTTATTCAATGTTATATAATTTTTCATTGATGTTGTGATGTCAACATTTTTATTGTTCTCCATGTCCACTCCGTTGAGTTCATAATGTATTTCTTCAAAAAGAAATGCCATAGCATTATTAGATAATTTTCCCGTAGAAGAAGGCTTTCCATCTGATTTTGTTAGACCTTCTTCTATATAAATGTAGCTTTCACTTGGTAAAATGCACAAATCCTGTTGTTGTATAGGGATACGTATTTCATCATTTGGATTGAATGACTGAAGAAATGGCGAGTAACTATGGTACTCAAACTTAGATATGCTATTATCATAGTTAGGGCCATGGGTAATGTTTAATATTTCGTTCATATTGTTTTACTTTAGTTTAAATCCTAATGTAAGAAGGTAGGTCTTATTTTCAGATGATAGTTTTGGTCTTGACGGTGGTGCTGTTCTAATAGAACTAAATGGATGGTTACTTTTTGTATCTATTTTATAATTAATATTATAGATTAACATAATTGTGATTTTGGAGTTAAATGCATTATTATTACACTCAACTCGTATTACAAGCACCTTATTTATATCAACAGGTAAATCCGACAAATGTACCACACCGGGGTCAAGAACACATTTACTGAAACCAAGTAATTTTCCAATAGTTCTATCCTTATTGAAATATATTTTTTCGTTGCTCCGGATTTCAGATACCATAGTATTATTATTTGCCTCCATTTGAACAATAATTCTTCGGAAATAAATTTTGCAATGTTATCAATTTCATAAGACCCAGTTGGGATTTCAATTTCATATTCCCCTATATGGAAAAAATTGTTACGTTCATCTACATTCGGAATAGAGTTGTACATTTGAAAATCAATCAATCCGCAAACGTAGTCCTGATCCAGGTTCAAAGGTGGAAAATATTCAGCTAATAGATGGGAAGTTCTTCCGCTTAGCGTAAGTGTCAACGCCATACTTATACAAAATACAATGAAACCATTTTTTAGAAAACTCTTATTTGAAAATAAACAATCATATAAAAATCTTAAATATAAATGACCACAATTAAAAGAGTCGTAATCTTTATATTTAGTATAATTATAGTTAATTTTGTCACCCAAATAGTTAATAATTTCATTAGGAGGCTGTTAATTTCCAAAGCTATCAAAATATTCAATTTTACTGCCTTCTTTCTAATACGCTACCCAGTGCGTTCCAGGACCAATTGAGGAATCAAGATTTACAATCCCAGATTCATTTCTCATCGGTTTAGTTTTTGGCAAATTATCGCGCATGAAAACTCCTCGGAATTAAATTCTTTGCAAAATTTCTCAAATCTATTTCATTTAATGCACGATTAGGTAGCGAACTTAGGAGTTTTTTGACTGTGGATTTAAATAAAGTCCAAGCCCCTTTCTATAAGGTTTAAGGTGTAAGCCTTGTCCGACTGCAATTGATTCCATTTTCTCGTTATGACGTTTTTTCTCCTCTAGATCTTTTTTAGCAGTGCTGATATGGCTGACAGCTTTGGCTACTCCTGCAGCTCCACCCGTTAAAGCTCCAAGTGCTGAAGGTCCAGCAAACAGAGGAAAAAGGAAAGGAATTGCTCCTCCAGTTTTTGGTATGGCAATAACTCTGGGCGCCTTAATTCTTTTAATATTTTTTCGAACTGTTTTCTTGGCAGATGATATTGCTATTTTAATTGCTTTTTCTAAATTGAGAGGTTTTTTACGTTTGATATTATTTCCAATTGTGTGAATCACTTTTCTTAAGGAGGGTTGTTTAGCTTTATTATCTATCTTGGACTTCTTTTCTTCGTTTTCATTTTTCGCTCTTTTCTAAGGCTTCTTATCTTTACTCTGAGAACAACCCATACCGATTTTTGTTTTTGCTTTTAAAAGGTTGGTAACCAATAGTGCGTTTGACCGTTCAGCTATACTAGCGTTCTTAGATTTAAATCGCTGCCAAGCCTTTTCAGTTAAAATCCTATCGGCAATGTGTCGGTCAGATGTATTCTAAAATTTGGAATACGATATATCGTGTTCTTTTCACGCTTCATCAAGCAAATCAATTCCCGGATCGCCTCGAGCTAAGCGTTTTTGAAGTTTTGTTCCAGGACCACAGTATTGATAACCAGGTAGATGTAGTTCAAGAGGTAGTTTGTTTATTAAGGTATTTAATAAACCTTTTCCTTCCACAATATTTCTTTGACTGATAGAATTTTTTGAATAATCAAACATTTTATATTATTATCTTTGCGCTAGAATGGTTAGATGCGATATGAGGGTTTTTATATATAAACTTGACATTTATAGGAATTTATTTAGTTTTCATCACTATGCGATTTGTTAAGCAACAATACCAGTTACCGGTACAAAATATGGAACTGGATAACAACATTGAGAGAAAAAAGCATGGTAAATTATTCCCTCATAGTATAAGGGGGTTAATTACTGGTCCCTCAAACTGTGGAAAAACAAATGTCATGATGAGTTTACTACTACATCCAAATGGTGCGGGGAAATAAATCCACGGGAACTAACTCCACTGAGGGATTTAGTTCCCACTTAGTGAGAACTAAATCCACTTTAGTAAAGTGGATTTAGTTCCCATGCTAACTGGGAATCTAATTCCGAAAAAATTGTGTTATTTAAGTTCTCCTTGAGTTTGAAATTAATTCCCACTTTTTAAAAGAAGAAGCAAGTAGAATAAGGCTCAGGGACATAGGGCCCAGGGACATAACGCCCAACTTTTTTTTTGGGGCTTATCTCATTTCGGTGGGACATAAAACCGACATCTTATTTGGGCCCTAAGTCCCACCCAAGTAAGATCGAAGCCCAAAATAAAAATTTTGGGGCTAATGTCCCACTTAATAAGAATCACCAAATGACACAACTTGGAGCACTTTAAATCCTGAGATCCCGCGAAGCGGGCCACCCACAGGTGCTTTTATTGAAAGAAGTTGTTGATATAGGCGCCTGCCTGGCGACTTTACAAACCCTAAGCGGAGCAACGGAGTTGCGTGAGCGGGTGTGACCCCGAAAAAGGGAGTTAAAATCCTGAGATCCCGAAAATAATGTTGAAAATAAACTTTTTTTGTTTTTCCTAATTTTTGTATTATCACCGTATCAGAAAATTATTGTTCATTGTATTGAAATACAAAAACTTTATATTCTTTTTTGGCTCTGCAAAAATTTGGGGACAATGTTTTATTAGTTTTTTATCACCTTGCTCATCAATAACTAAGCTCCCCTTGCAATTTTGACCATAATAGCAAATGTATTTATATTTTTTAACATAAATTTGTTTTTCTTCACGGTCATAAATTAACACACTATTTTTACGAAACCCGGTAATAAATTCAATTTTATTTTCCATGCTTTTAATTTTGTATTTTAATTTTATTCACACTACGCACTGTTTTCTTAAATTGCTTAAGACTGATGTTCGACTGTACTCATCAAAATCGAACAAGTTTCAAGAATCTGATAACTAACTGTAATTTGAAGCTGTTGTTGTTAGAAATTAGTTCCCTCTTCATATTTTTGAATGTGTATACTAAATTCCCATAAGAAAGTGGAGTTCGTTCCCACTTAGCATGGGAACTAAATCCACTTTACTAAAGTGGATTTAGTTCCCAATGAGTGGGAACTAAATCCCTCAGTGGAGTTAGTTCCCGTGGATTTATTTCCCCGCACCCATCCAAATGGCTTGAAATTTGAAAATATCTAAGTATATTCTAAATCTCTACATCAAACGAAGTATGAGTTTTTACGAAAAGCCATAAAACCAATAAAAAACGTGGGCTTTTTTACATTTTCCAATAATTGTGATGCAATTCGACCCGAAGAGGCTAAACCAAATTCTATATTCATCTTTGACGTAATTGCCTGTGAAAAACAAGATACAATTCGAGTGTATTTTAGTATGGGACGACATCATCACATCGATAGTTTTTATTTGTGCCAAACATATACAAGAATACCGAAACACTTAATTCGAGACAATGCGAATTTTCTCATCGTTTCAAACAGGATGATATGACTTTAAAACATATTTATAATGATCATGTCAATTCGGATATGACATATAAAATGTTTCAAAAGGTATGTGCAGAATGTTGGAACACAAATTACGGTTTTGTGGTCATTGATAAGGACAGCCCCTTGAATGAAGGTCGATATAGAAAGGGTTTTGACTGCTTCCTTAAACTATAAAACAGGTACAATTTTTGATTTTTGCATCATATGTACAGTAATATTCCATGAGAGCAGTACAGAACAGTTCAGCGACAGATTATAGCAGTTAAAAGCGCTTCAATCCAGTTTAAGACCCAGTATTCTATACGGTTAAGACCAGTAAGCGCAATAAAAAATTCGGTTTAAGAAATATCGAAAGATTTTTTCATCAACTTCGATACTTATTTTTTCAACTGCATTTGTAAGAAGAAATAAACTTTACAATATGATGAACATAGATGTAAAACTAACAAAAGAGCTTATTAAAACCACCGATGCTCTACGAAAGAAATACAATTCATTCAAGACCGATAGGGAAGCTTACGAGACTCAAATTGAAGAAACTTTTAAACCACTCACGAAACCATTAAACTAATTGGTTAAAAAATCAAATACCGAGCAGTTTCAAAACAGTCTTATCGAGAGAGAGAGAAAATAAAACTCAATCTTGAACAACATCAACCACATGATGAATTCAGTACGCCAAAGTATTTTATTGACGATTCACCTATTTTTGTCGATGACAATGATACTCCAAAAAGAACAAAGAAAACCTCAAACTATTACGCAAGTCATCGCAACTTTATGGATGATTGTCACAAGAAGAATTTCACGACACGCCTAAAAAATATATAGATTTATTTATTAATAATTCCAACACTCTTGATAAAACGTATGGTATTCGTTTAAAAGATGGGAAGTGGTACATCGGTAAAGCTGAGTTCAATACTCTCGGCAGGGATATAGAAATTAAAAATAAAACCTTTGAAGGAACAAATGGGTTATATGAGCTTATATTTAAGTAAAATCCCAATAGGACAATTTACACTGATGAAGATTTAAAAAACTACAAGACCATATTACATGACACTAATGCATATAGAAAAGATCATGATTCACAGCGACAAATACTTGGTAATCGTGGTTATAAGTATAAAAATATAATAAGTAAATTATTAGGATTCAACACAAACACTTCTATTAAGTCATTACCTTCACCATTAACACCGCAAACAACTTCAGGAAATGGATTAATGCAATTATCAAAAATGAAAAAAGACTATATATTGTGGGATAATCCCAATGAGCTTGTAGATCGATTGAGACTTCTTATTGCTTCACATCAAGCTGGACATAACAATCATTCTAACGAAATTGTTTCAATTATTGAAGAACTTAAAGAACCCGATATTATCGAATAAAAAAATAATGAGTGTTGATAAATTTAGTCGTTATTCATATAGGACCCCACCGAGAGGCCCAAGAGGGAAACAAGGAGAACCGGGGCCATCAGGTTTACAGGGAGAGCGAGGTTAACCTGGACCAGCTGGTGAGGGTTTTTTTAAAAACAGAAAGCCGTGATTACAATATAACGTTTAAACGACTAAAAAATATTCAAGATCCACAAGAACAGGGAGACGCTGCTAACAAAAAATATGTTGATAACGCAAACGAGCAACTTAGAGAATACATTAAATATGAAGTTGTTGAAAAATTTGAGAAACACTTGTTTGACACAATTAATTAAAAAAAAGAAAAAAAATTATAATTCAAGGCAAAACTACTATTTAACTTAAAGTCAATCATAACATCACTTCAGTCTTTAACTAAATGCCTCATTGTGTCAACTCAATTATCATGTCTAACATAGATACTCGATTCATTTTTGATGAAATTTTGGAGGAAGAACATTATGAGGAGCTTTTAAACAATGTTCTCTTCTTGAAAAGATTTATGAATATATCGACTACAACTTAAAAACACGGGTGTCATTTTACTAACTGTCTTCAAATCTGTGTAAAGCTGGACGAGATACATGCGAATGCCACATGCTTGTATGTATCTGAATGTTAAGAATAAAAAAAATTGATGTCTCTGTATAAAAGACTAAAATAGTATCTATGTATACATATAGGTAAACCTTGTTACTATATCAAATGAAAGAATTTAAATAAATAAACTAATAAAAGGGTAAAATGTTTTGTTGTTTTAATCATTCAGTGAAAAGATGAGTAAAAGAGACATTGTCGAAGAACTACATAAGCCTGCAAGAAGAAATTTTAAAAAAAGGAGAGTCGTTATCAAGGGGCTTGATGATTTATGGCAAGCTGATCTAGTTGAAATGGGACCGTATTCGTCAAAAAATGAAAACTACCGATATCTTCTCACAGTTATTGATACATTTTCTAAATTTGCATGGACGACTCCTATTAAACATAAAACTGAGGCTATGGTCACTGTTGCCATGCAAGATATATGCTATATGCAACAAAGGCCGATGGCCTAAGAATTTACAAACAGATGATGGAAAAGAATTCTTCAATAAGATTTTTCAAACTCTAATGCAAAAACATCAAATCAACCATTAATCAACATTTACTCCACTGAAAGCATCGATTGTCGCACGATTTAATTGCACATTGAAAACTCTTATGTGGAAAGAATTCAGTTTTAAAGGAACATATAAATGGATTGATATGATAGGTTTGCTGACTAAAACTTATAATAATTCAAAACATCGTACAATAAAAATGAAACCATCTCAAGTAAATGCCTCAAACAAAAAACAATTACTCTTCAAAATATATACATAATTACATCAAAATTCATATTACTCCTAAATTCAAAGTAGGAGACTTTGTAAGAATTAGTAAATACAAACATGTTTTTATAAAGGGTACACTCCAAATTGGGCAACTGAAATCTTTAAGATAATCAAAGTACTGCGCACAAATCATCTTACATATCTGTTAGAAGACTATCAAGGGCATCCAATAAAGGGCCAATTCTATGAACTAGAGTTACAAAAAACAAAGTTTCCCGATACATATCTGATTGAAAAAGTGCTTCAAACGAAAAAGAATAAAATATTTGTAAAATGGCTCGGTTTTCCATCCGATCACAACTCTTGGATACCTTTTAATCAAAAATAATACTAATAAACAAGACAATATCTTTTGTAAATTTCGAAGGCTAGTTTCACACATATCAGGTTTCATTCGGTTCGGTCAGTATTCGGTTTTTTTTTCTTGCCGTTTTCATCGATTCACACTTATCAGGATCGACCCGAAAACGAGCCGAATGTGTGAAACTAGCCTAAAAGTCATAGTCTTACAAAATTAGTTTAATTTCTATGGGAGTCTGTTATTTAAACGATTTTTTTTACTAACTGTTTATGGTTTTCAAATTAACAAAGAAGAAATGTAACCGTGCTGTAGATGTATGTTAATAACGAGATGAAGAGAATTAGAACTTTCATCTTTGTATGAAAAATTTAAGTACTTAAATAAATGTTTGTAATTTTCAATTCCGTTTTCCTTTTCAATTTGTTGAAAAATCATGTCTTACTTTAATATTAATTTCATCATTGACGAATTTCTATCATTTTTAAAAATGAAGAACATTTTGCTGAAGCTATGGAGAGTATTTCTTTCATAAAGAGATTTGAAAAAGACTATTGCTCAAATTCCTCCAAAAGTTTCCATTACCCGAGCTGCCCTGCAAACTGTTCACCAAATCAGCCTGAAGAAGGACCGGGTACCTGTGCATGTTATGAAATTAAATTTAATCTAAGTAAAATTAAGAGAATACTACATCTTTATAAAACAATTTTAAATGAATAAACTATATTAAAAAGTAAAATAAATAAATGAATAAATAAATTAGGTGGCGCAACAGTCCGTAGAGAACCAGGGCCTAGTGACTTACAACTCTCAACCATTCCTGTGTGCGAGTAATGTTGTCAGGGATGGAGGGGACCTACAATTTATATGCCGAATCCGAACGGCTAATTTTGAGAAAGCACTTTTTCATGACAAGAATTACTCTTGGAGAATTTGTCAATTCCTCGCAAGAGGCAGTACCCGTGAAAACTCTTTTTTTAATTAAGGTGGCACAGGCAGGGATTGAACCCAAGACCTCTCGCATGACAGTCCAACGCACTAACCATCATGCCACTACAAAAAAAAAAAAAAAGAGTAAAATACTGCAGCGTTTTAATCATTCATTAAAAAAAACCCAAACCTCATCAAGATTTCTCCTTCTAAGCAAAAGAAAAGAAAAGCACCAACGGAGATTTGAAAAAATTATATATGTAAGTGAAATAAGAAAACAAATTTTTTTTAAATTATATTTTTTTTTCAGATTTAACATTTTTTAATTTTCAATCCTCATACGCTTTCTCCCGTATGAATTTTGTTCGGGCACTTCTTCGTCGTCTTCGTCCTCATTCCTTCCCCGCTTGGATGGCTCAGAAAACGTTTTATTATATGCCCCATATAGCTCGGGTGGTGGTTGCATGACTTTCATCATGCAACCTTTTAGCTGGGCCATATCTTCTTCCGTCAAATCGGAGAATTTATTGGGTAGAAAACATTTAACGTTTTCCAATTCCACCATGACCTTGTCTCCAAATTTGGTGGTTCTCTTCGAAGCCTTTATAATCGTTCACTGAGTGTCCTCAGGGATACTAGAGGCTTCTCCTTCGTGATGGTGTTCAGTTTTTGTACGAAGTCCATTTCTGCCCTTGTACTTTCAGAATACGAATACTAATACTTTAAATTCAACAAAGTTTGATGGCTTTTATATGAAAAATTTTCTTCAAGTATTGTGACAAAAAAAATTGTGGTAGGAACCTAACTGTATTCCCATAAAAACTGTTTTCTTTCACTCAATGTCATTAAAACGAGACCAGTCGTTAAACATATGATGTACAAATATCTTAAAAATTTCGAAGTACTACATTCTCATTATAACAAATCTAATCCATTTGAAACGAGAGCTAGGCTAGGTACGCAACGCAATGCTTTTATTACCCCAGGGGGCAGCGAGTGGTTAGGGATAGTGAGTTATAAAATTTTAATTGTTCTTTGTCTATAGTTTATGCTAGAAAATTAAAACTCTATCTCAGTCAAGAGAGAAACAAATCCAATACATCGGATCACTTCATCCTAAAAAATCGTTTGTCTTCAAATATCAAATTAACTTTAATAGCCATTTTTAAATGAATTTTGACAATTATTATTTTCCTATAATACATTCTTATCCTATCCTCCGCAACGACATACAACAAAGACGATCATGTCCATGATGACGACGACCACGACGACGCGACCTACCGACCGACCGACGACGGTAGCAACCACCACCAAACACGGTGTGGGTGTGGGTAATACCCACCACGGTCATCACGATGATCCACCGCACATTCTCCAAATATCCAAAACTACTTCAAACACATCTTCTTTAAACTCCCTCCATACCACAATAAATCCCTCATCCCTCACACTCCCTAAAACTCCAAACACACATTTTTATTAATTATTACATTTCATCATCACCGACACACAAACTACCCTAACACACCCCGCCGCCGGATCTTCATCACTTCTATTCAAGTCCAATAAGCGCCCAATACACGATACAATTATTGTACCGATTATCGTACAAAAGTTGAATCGTATGCAATGATTGTATCGTGTGTGTAAAACAAAGAATCAGCTTTACTGAAATCGCATGGTCGAATGCTATCGAGCGAAAACGAGAGGTTGCATACGGCTGCTTTGATGTGAATCGTTTTGACAGTTGATGAAATCGTGAGCTAGTCGTATGGCGTGTGTGCTCACTTTCGATATCGCTACCGATATCGGTACAACTCAAGTCGGTACGATGGATTGTATCGTGTATTGGGCGCTTTACTATCCTTAACATCACAAACCAACCCTTCATGATTATCACTTCTGCATGCGGCGCGCGCCGCGGCGCTCGTGCACCAAACAATACATCAAACACAATACCGCACTAATTAAAAACTATTCTAAACAAAACCCATTAAAAAAGCCATACAAAAAATGCCCATGCTCAACCGACCCACATTCTACTTACATTATTAAATTGAAATTACATAATAATAATGTTTCTTTTGATTTGAATTATAATAATACATTTAAAATACATTTTCTTTTAGCATAATAACATTAGAATTGTTAATATCATATTTTTATTTCAGTTTCAATTCTTCCAAAATAAATTTTGATATAAAAATTACATCAGATTTAATATTGAAAATTTAAATTTTGTTTTTTTTTTTTTACATTTGTTTTTTGTTGTTGTTTTATTTTTACGAATTCGTACATTTTTGTATATCTTATGTTAAGATTCGATTATGGTATAAAAGATCGTTTTTTTTATTTTTTATTTTCATGTGATACTAGCTGACCCGGCAGACTTCGTACTTCCTCAATCGATAAATAAAAGACCTTAACTTTTATATAAATTAATTTCAAAACAAACAAAACGTATTGAATAAAAAAGCATTTTTTAATGAAGCATGAAGTTTTATTATTATTTTCGACACATCATGTTGCTTACATACTTAAAAAAAACAGAGTTTTCCTGAAATACTGGCTATTTATAAGGTTTAAATTTTTATTAACAGACACACACTGTTATGATACAGTTTGTTAATCAATTTAAAGCTTTCTCATAAACTATATTTTTTGTTTTGTTTTGTGGTGCATAAATAAACAAAGAAGACCGTTTTCCGACGCGCGAACACGCGACGTATAATTGTCCATGCGCGAAACAGGGAAACTCCAAGTTGATTCCGTAAACTTCTAAAGACTGTCCTTGCGATTTATTTATTGTCATCGCAAAGGCCAGACGTACTGGAAATTGTAAGCGTTTAAAATCGAATGGTAAATCCGTTGGAATCATCGGTATTCGCGGGATCAAGACGTCCTCTCCTTTGTAATTTTCACATACATGTCAACTGCAAACTGATGAGAAAGTCGTTGACACATCAAAATATGATTTATTTCACCTTGACGGATCATGAGTCTGTATGAATAGAAATTCATAGCACTAACTTTGTTGTTGGTTTCAGCACCTGCAATCAAAAATGATAAATGTTACTTAGATGAATTGAATTTAAAAATATTATTTAATCCTGCTCAATTTATTTACCTGTTACTTCATTTACCATTTTGATATTTAAATGGTATCCATCTTCCCCCTGCCAGAAGATCAAAGGATATTCCATCATTTATCCATCATAGCTCCTGTATGTTTCAGATACACGTTTTAAATCACTATTCCGACGATGAAGCACAATATCTCTAGATTGTAAATTTTCTCCCACATCAATAGTAGGTGAATTAAACCTCCTTGTGTGTTCACCGGCAGGTGTTTTGTCAGCTCGAATGATAATATTATGGCTATCAGATGGCATCCGATCCAATGCTTTTTTGAACATGTTTACTAAGTTGTTATTCTGATGAAGAAACATTTGTAATTCTTGGACAATGGTTCTCTTCACTGTTGGATTGTGAGCACAACGATTATCAACTTCCGCATCTGAATTGCCCATAAAATAAATTTGTAAAAATTGATGATCTGCATCAGGTAGTGGTAACAGTGCCCCAGTAAGTGATAAATTTGTCCTTGTATCTGTAATATTTTAAATTTTGTCCATTTATTATTTAATATATAAAGCGTGTAACGGAAGGGGGTATCAACCCTGAAGGAGGTGAATGTGCTCATGAAACTCAACAACTTTCCCCAAAGAACATACATAGGTCGAAATATGAAAAAAAAATTTGGCCCTCCCTTACAAAACTGACTACCAGCTGATTGATTTACTATGGGAGGGCCAAATTTTTGTTTCATATTTCGACCTATGTTCTTTGGGGAAAGTTGTTGAGTTTCATGAGCACATTCACCTCCTTCAAGGTTGATACCCCCTTCCGTTACACGCTGTATATATATTTTAGTACAAACTTGAATATTATAAAAAAATATTCTGGTATAATACCTTGAAAGTGGGCATGAAATTGTCGTGTATAATATGTGTAGCGCCAAATGATGTCATCTGGAAACAGTTGTTATATTTCTGAATGTTGGCCAAGAAGTGCTTAGAATCATTTCCAATCCCAGAAACTATAGAGCGTAAAGGATTTGGTGGTGGGACCAATTGTGGTAATTTTACTTTGCCTCCAGCACAACATAATCCAGTAGATTCACCAATGTTTTTTAACGCCTTACAATATTTACAAATTATTTTCATTTCCCCAATTGTTACCGATTTGTCGGCACAATAATCAATTGCCGGATCGTAGTGGAATACAGCTCGTTCAAGAATCACAGGAGCACTGCGTCTGCGGATTCGCTCAATTTCAGTATGTCGTGCTCGCTGTTGTTGTGTTTGATGTGCACGAACTCGTTGCATTCTAAGCCTATGCACTTCATTGTCACTCACTAAAAAACGCAATTCTGACATAGAAATACGACTATTTTCTTGATCTGTCTTTCTCTGGTCATCAGTGCGGTTAGCACGTGAGGTAGCTCTTCGCACATTTAATTGACTGCGGCGACCTAAGTCAGGTCGTCTTCTCCTCGGCATCGTAACGTAATTAACCAAAGTGAGAAAAATTCTCGCCCACTTAACAGTAACTTAACAGTAAAGTGTCACTATCACAAAATATCAACAAAAAAAGAGCACACTACTTGGAATGTCACTATCACAAAGGATCACAAAAGTAAAGAAAGTTCTCGCGCACGTAGCAGTAATCGTCACTCACAAAGATAGAAGGATGCACTCATAGAATATCGTAACCATGATCGTAACACAATATCGTCAATCGTAATACTTTTTTCCGTGTTCTGATTTTTGTATTTATTTTTTTGGAGTTTACCTTCAAGCCATAAATCTCCGTGTTCTGAAGTGCGACAGAATGATTGACATATTAGTTGGTTGTCAAATCTAATGTCAAATATTATGGTTGTGTTGAGAAACTTAATTTGTGACAAAACTTAAGATTTATCAAACTTAAAAAAATAATCTCATACAGTTATAACTGAAGTTAGCTAAAATTAAGTTTCGCGAAGCCGACCAAATTAATTGCAAATCAGTACTACTAATAGTTTATTACATTTTTTGTCGCGTTCGCGATTCACTTTTGTTTATTTTTGGAACGCGACATTAGATCCTCCAAAGCGCACGCGAAGACTATTTTCATAGATATGATTGAATTTGAACTTTAGGCAGCGGTAATAAATTGCAAATTGACTCTTTGACGTTAGGAACACACCTCAATTGCTTAGACAACAGTGAGTGATTATAATTTAATATGAACTTTATTGAATAGCAATAAAGTTCAAATTGACTCTAGAAAACGTTTGTATGGGAAATAGAAAAGGGCTGTTTTTCCGGAAATAATTAAATTTTTTCTCGCCTTTTAAACCTTCCCTAGACCTCCACGAACATTTCAAGACTAAGATAAGATAAACCCGTTCAGCTGTTCTCGAGTTTTAGTGAGACTAACGAACAGCAATTCATTTTTATATATATAGATTAGGTACCAGCAGGGAACTAGACTTTTGTTCATTTTATTCCTAAAAACAAATGGTTTGATAGCGATTGCAATAAATTACGCAAACTCTCATTTAAATATTTAAAGCTCTTTAGAGCAACAAATTCCGAGTATTATAAAAATATGTACCTAAGAGCCAACAAAGATTTAAAACAGCTTTGCGCTACTAAGAAAATAAGCTAAACAAAAACCTTGCACATCAGCTATAGCTTAGTAAAAATTCAAAGGAATTTTGGCAAAACGTTCGTGAAGTTAGCGGGTAGCGGCAAAGTATGAATATAACTCTCGAAGCTCAGACTCTAGGAGCTCATTTTAAAACTCTGTTGTCGGCTGACGAGAATCTTCATACTTTCAGCTTTGCGTTACAGAACACTTGTGTTTCCGACCTGGACTGCTCAATATCGTTAAGTGAATTGGAAATAACTCTCACGAAAATGAAAAACAACAAAGCACCTGGAAGCGATGGTATACCACTAGTTTTTCAAAAATTCGAACAATAGCTTAAAGACCTACATCCTGGATTTCTTCAACCGCCTCCATGAGAATGCTTATGTCAAACTTTATGTCTGTTTCGTTGATTTCAAAGCTGCATTCGACACAGTAAACAGACAGGCTTTGCTTTATAAGCTCTCAAATATGGGAGTATCACGAACATTTTTGATGCTGTATTTTAAATTTCTAAAATCTTCAAACGCAGTTGTATGGGATGGATCTAAACTGTCAGAGTGGTTCGAAACAACGGAAGGCGTTCCACAAGGATGTATTTTGAGCCCTCTGATATTCGCTCTGTTTATTAATGATATTCCTGATATTCTACCGGGTGGCGTAATCTTTGCGGGAACTCTCATCAAAGTTTTGCTCTATGCTCGGACAATGTCACCACAGTTTTGGTCTGTAGGTGTCAGACGGTGATAGCTAAGGTTAGATTGGATCGCTGTGTGGTTCTGACTTCTTTTATAGCACAACTCACAGAAATCCTCTCTCACCATAGATCCAAGGTTCCAAGTTTCAGTGGTGGTGTGAGCTAGTAAATCCGTGCCCAAGAATTAAAGGTTGAGGGATAAATCAACCATGAACGAGCTCAACCGGAGGCCTGTGGTGGGTAACGGTTTTTGTTGTTTATACCTTCCCTCGGTATGCGGCTCTGCCGAGGGTGACCTTCTTTTCCGTCTTACTCGTGGGAATCAAATCGAACTTCTCCATCATGTCTTCGTCCAATTTATGTGTTAAAATCCCATCCATCGAGTCCGAGGATGAACTCCTGGCTTCCAGTCAGGATACTATTGTAGGTAGCTCAGGGGAAGCTAGTGACGCTAGCACCTCAGAGCAGGCTACACTTAGAAGTAACACGGGAGGTACTAGTACCCCTGTGCTTCAGCATCCCTCTCAAAAAACGCCCGTAACTTCAAGTAGCAAGGCTCGCCAGAGCAACGCTACCAAGCCCAACAAGCACTCTCCTGCGGATCAGCTCAAGATCAAGTACAGGAAGGCTACTTTCATTCTTGGCAAGATTGCCGAAAACGAAAAAGCCGGAAAGGTACATGAGCGTGATGCTGCCGACAAAATAAAATATCAAAAAATTGTTGAAGAATTCAACAGTCGGGAGAAGAGTGCGCCACCCAGCAAAAAAGAAAAGTCCACCAAGAGGAACAGGTCTCTGGAGGAGGAGAAGCCACCTCAAAAGAGAACCAAACTTGGTGGCAGTGCCAGAAAAGAGACTCCGAGGGCGAAAGCGCAACCGCGCGCCTTGAGTGATTGTAGATGAGCTCTCCACAGACAACAGAGCTCTGATGTCAGCGTGGAACTCAATCGAGGCTAAGCTCTCGGAATTGGTCTTCCAGTACACAATCTCGGCAAAAGAAGGTCCCTATCCCAGCTTTGACTCCGGCGAAATGCTCAGGGGTTACAAAGTGATAAGGTGCGCAGACGACTTTTCAAGGGATTTCCTTGGCAAAGGAGTTGCTAAGATTAACAACGACTGGAAGAGCTTGAAGCTCAAGCTCATTCCCGCCAGGGAGGTTCCTAGAAAACCATTGGCTCGCATCTTGTGGCCACTGATGAGCATTAAGCCAACTGGAGCGGAGCTGATTAGGAGCCTTTAACGGCTGAATCCGCGGATTCCTATGAATGACTTGGTAGTCTTCAAGACAGAGGAACCGCGCAAGAATAGCGCGGTCTATCTTCTGAGGATCTGCGAGGCTAGTCGCAAAGCCCTAGAAGAGGTATAGTGCAAGCTGAGGTTCGGCATCAAAACTGTCTCTATAAAGATTCTGCAGAGTCAGGAAGTTGGCCCCACCCTGGGTGATGATATTGTCGAGGTAGACGATGTCACCATGCAGGTTGGAGCCCCCGGCGAGGCGCTGGATCCTGGCCCTGCAGTTCCACCTGCCAATTAAAAACGACAAGCTACGCGCCATAACCTGAGGATCTTCCTGAGTGAGGAAGATATAGATGTCGCCATTGTACAAGAGCCATGGGTTAATGGCCTCGCGATTAGAGGCCTTAATGACAGCCAATACGATTTATTCTACAAGCCCGACAAACAGAATCAAGGTAAGCCTAGAACTTGTATTTTAGCTAAAAAACACTTAAAAGCTTTTCTGTGTCCAAACTTTAGCACTTCTGACTTAACAGTTGTTAGGTTAGAGGGAAAACAAGCGGAGGGCTTGATTCTTGCATCCTCATACATGGCGCATGACAAAGAGTCACCACCTGAGGAGGTGCGTACTCCTGTGGCGGAGGCAAAAGCCAGACAAACAAGTCTGCTTGTAGGGAGTGATGCGAACGCGAGGCACTCAATCTGGAGCAGCACTGAAATTAATGAGCGAGGTGAGTCTCTTTTTAATTATATAATTGAAAATATCTTGACTATATGTAACAGGGGCAATACTCCCACTTTTGTTTTTCCGAGTACGGACAACTCAGAAGGGTGGGAAGATGTGTTAGACGTTACATTTGTCAATATTTATGGCAACCTCTCCATCGAAAATTGGAGAGTATCTCTTCTTAACTCCTTTTCTGATCATAGACGGATTCTATTTGATCTTATATTTGAAATAAAATCTCCTTCCCCCTATAGAAATCCAAGAAGAATTGACTGGAAGAAATTTAGTCAGATCTTTGGCTCAAAGTTGCGCAGTATACCGAACGCGAGTTACGACTCGGTAACAGATCCTGAGTTAGAGATTTCAAACTTCGAGGACTCTATAAACACCGCATTCAAGGTCTCTTGTCCGATAAGATACAGTAAGAAAACCTTTCCACCTTGGTGGAATGACGACTTATCTAATCTGAGGAAAATAACAAGAACCATTTTTAATATCTACTATAAGCATACATTTTATCAGCCTTATAAGGACTGCTTGAGAATATACAAGCGTTCTATAACTCAAGCCAAAAAACAAGGATGGCAAGAGTACTGTCAGTCCATCGAAAACATCAAAGATTCGGCCAGGCTTAGTACGGTTCTATTGAAAGAACATTCGAACCCCTCATTTCTTAAAAAACCAGATGGAAGCTGGACAGCATCTCCAATGGAGACATTAGAGCTACTTATGAACGTACACTTCCCAGGTTGTGCAGAAGAACCAACCGAATCCAATCTGACTTTCAACATGCCAACCTCCATAGAGCAGGTAAACGCCCTTATAACTAGAGAAAATATAGTCTGGGCTATTAAAACCTTCTCGCCATACAAATCTCCAGGCCCTGATGGAATACTACCTATAATGCTGCAAAATCAGCTTGAATTAGTAGTACCACGGCTCGAGAGTATCTTTAAAGGTTGCCTCTTACTAAACCATGTATCCATGTCTTGGAGGCAGGTAAGAGTCGTTTTTTTACCAAAAATTGGTAAAAGAGGGCATGAATCTGCCAAAGATTACCGACCTATAAGCCTTACTTCCTTTCTTCTTAAAACCCTGGAGAGAATCGTAGAATCTCACATAAGGAGCATTCTGAGTAGTTGTCCCCTATCTAACTCGCAACATGCCTACATGAGGGGCAGATCTACAGAGACTGCCCTTCACGAGGTAGTGAGAACGATAGAAAACACAATTCATTTCAAGGAATATACCCTAGCCACCTTCTTAGACGTAGAAGGAGCTTTCAACAATGTCCTAACTGAATCCATCGCTGAATCACTTGCAGACTTCGGTGTTGAGAACTACATTAGAAGGTGGATAATATCCATGCTAAGTAATAGGAGGATTCAATCAAAGTTAGGATATTCAACGTGTACCAAATATGCCAGCAGAGGAACACCTCAAGGAGGTGTATTGTCTCCTCTCTTATGGCTTTTGGTCATGAACAGCATTCTGGTGAAATTCGAGAGTAGTGGAGTGAAAGCGGTTTCGTACGCCGATGATTTGGTCATTCTAGTTTCAGGAAAATTTCCAAGCGTGATCAGTGAAATCACTAATAAGGCTTTGAAGAAAGTAAGCACCTGGGCTGCGAGCTGCGGACTAGGTGTTAACAGCAACAAAACCGAGTTGATGCTTTTCACCACCAAAACCAAGGAACCACCCTTCACTCTACCTCGGTTAAACGGACAAGCACTATCATTGTCTTCCAGTGCTAAATATCTGGGCGTAATACTAGATACCAAATTAAACTGGAAGCTTAACATCGAAGAGCGGGTAAGTAAGTCGTGTGTCGCCTTCTACGCCTGCAATAAAACATTCGGCAAAAAGTGGGGCCTCCAGTCAAAAATGATAAAATGGACATACACAGCGGTTGTAAGACCGATACTGGTCTATGGTTCCATTGTGTGGTGGCCCGCTCTCACCAAAGCCTACATAGTAAACAAGCTTACAAAGGTGCAGAGAAATGCTTGCATAGGGATATCAGGGGCAATCAGGTCCTGTCCAACGGATGCACTCAACGTCATCCTGGACCTTCGTCCGATTGACCTCTTTATCAAATATCAGGTGTCCTGCAGTATCTTGAGACTCAAAGAAATAGGTTGCTGGAAACCTAGATCTTACGGGCACTGCAACCAAACAAGCCTGATACCATCAGACATCCTATCCACAACCACCGATTACTGCATCCCTACCCTAGACACCTCAAAGAAGTTTAGAGTCTTGCTCCCGTCAAGAACCGACTGGGAGGAAGGCGTTGTGACGGAAGACTTCGACACAATTATCTTCACGGATGGTTCGAAGATGGAATGCGGTGTTGGTGCAGGTGTCTTCTGTGAATCTCTTGAAATTTCAAAAACCTATAGACTTCCCGATTTTGCCAGCGTGTTCCAGTCAGAATTGTTGGCGATAAGGGAAGCTTGTACAGCCCTTAAAAATATCCATCAGAACCAAAATGTAGCTATACTAACAGACAGTCAGGAAGCTATTAAAGCCATTGATTCAGCTTTATCATCCTCTAAACTGGTCCAGCAATGTAAAGAGGCCCTAAAGAAACTGGATATGAGCGTCACTCTTATCTGGATACCAGGCCATAGGGGCTATGAGGGTAATGAGAAGGCAGATGAGCTAGCTAGGCAAGGATCAGCCCTTCACAACTCTCTGGCAGTGAGAGTATATGCTCCTCTTGGAGTTGTGAAGGGCAATATCCTGACCAAATACACATCAGAAGCAAATCATAGGTGGAGTAGTTTAACGAGTTGCGTTATATCCAGGAAAATCTGGCCCGCCTATAACAAACCAAAATCAATCAATTTAATTTCCAAACCGAGGCATGACATAGCCAGGATTGTCGCTACCTGCACAGGGCATTGGCCTGTAGGGGAGCATGCGGCAAAATTGGGTATACCACATAACTCTTTCTGCCGTAGCTGTGAGAACCGGCCATTGTCCGGCCCTGGCCAGGAAAAGAGCACTCCACTTGGGTAAGGAATTCTTCAACGGTATTGAGGAACTCTCAGAATTCAAGATCAAAGATTTGATCTCATACCTAAATAGCACACAGTGGCTTTAACCCCCTCCCCCCTTATTTCTCCCTCACTAAATGGACTGCACGTGCGGAACGTGCACCATCCATAGCCCATTTTCAAATCCATTCAGAATCTCACGAGGTATGGTATCAAAACGGCGCACTGAGCGCTAATTGTGTTTCTACCTACCTACCTTTGCTCTATGCTGACGATTTGATATTACTAGCCGACAATTCTTTTTCACTGCAACTTCAAATTAATAAATTACAGTCGAACTATCAAACATGGGATCTGAAAATTAACGTTCAAAAACAAAAGCAATGATATTTGAAAACCGACAATGTAGAAGAGCTCCTGAAGAAGCCTGGAGACTAGGTAGCGAACGGATTAAATGTGTACGTGAATTTAAGTATCTAGGAGTTCTATTTACATATAACTTAAACTTTTTCAAGCACGCCAAGGAAAAAAGCAGTGAAGCTAAGTTAGCATTGAATTCAATGTGGCCGACTTTTTTTGCAAATCCCGATATTGACCATTCGTCAAAATTCAAGGTTTTTAATGCTACAGTCAACACCTGTATGTGCTATGGGATACAAGCATTTGGGGTTACTCCGTTCGAAGAGTTTGAGTTGGCCCAAAGACATTTTCTTAAACGCATTTTTCGAAACAGGATTACCACCAATCTATACAAGAAACCTTAAGGCTACTTCAGACTATTATATATATAGTGATGAGAAGAAGTGATACCAGTCTTCATAAATTGGTATTGGTTAGACTATTGCAAACAAATGCATCACCTTTCAGGGAATGGAACCAGCCGATTTAATAAGTACAGTTTTTAAAGCAAGGGTGGAAATTTTCAGCCTTAATTTCATCCCCCATAGAGTTGATTTGCAGCAAATTTGTAACCTGTGTAACAGAAGAGAACTAGAAGATGTTTACCATTTTATAGCTGTGTGCCCACTTTTGCAAGAAATTCGGCGATTGTATTTCCAAGAAAGTTTTTTGTCTATCAATAGTCTTCACGAAATATTAAATTTTGCTCGGGGTTGGTATAAATTGTACAAATTTTGTAAACATTCTCAAATGTACCGTAATAGTTTCTAAAAGAACACGTATGCTCTACAATGCTTTTTTGTTTTAAATAATAAAAATAATTGCCATTAAATTTGACTTTTTTATTTATGTTTCAAATCATTGAAATTGTAAAAAAAAACACTCGCTTCTCATCCGAAATTGTAATAATTAAATTTAACTTAACTACATTAAAAATCTTTTTTGTAAATTTCTGTTTAAATCTAGTAATTTCAATTATATTTCCTCCTTTTTCTTATTTTGTATTAATTTGTTTTGTAATGTAAACTCCGGCAGACGGCAGAATAGCCATGACCGTATTCTTTAATGAACTTTATACAAAATTAAATTGAAAAAATAAAGAATTTATAATAATAATAATAATAATAATAATAATAATAATAATAATAATAATAATAATAATAATAATAATAATAATAATAATAATAATAATAATAATAATAATGGGGTAATTATCACGGAACAAAGGCAATGAATCTTCGCTGTCACATGACGAGTGAAAAGAACCTGTACGCTGAAACTCACGGACAGGGCTGTTAGCATTGAGTTCAGTTAAACGTTTTTTCAACGCAACGATTTCTTCCTTTTTCATACATAACTAATTCTCGAAGCCTCTCTAGACGCTGCGACACAGCATCATCACATTTACCGACTCGACATCACCACTTGTCTCACCTTCCTCATCAGCCACAGGGAAAAATATTTCCACCTGATCAGGCTTAAGCGATTCGATGGCTTCGTTCAAACGAGCCTTAAGCAAAGTCTTTGTACAATGAGTAGCCATTTTCATCTCAGCTAGCTTTTCTTTAAGTTTTTGTACTTTTGCAGTTTGCAAAAAAATTCAAAGCACGTGCATTTGCATTCATAATTAAAAATAATTTTACGTGCAAGAACTCCAAAAAATTCAAATCCAAATTAGTCAATTCCTCGCAAGATGCAGTACCCGTGAAATAAACTTAAGATGGCACAGGCAGGGATCGAACCCAAGACCTCTGGCATGACAGTCCTACGCACTAACCATCACGCTACGAGTACTACTTAATTAAATTAAAATTATTACTTTATAAAAGCAAGCATGCAAAAGCGTATATAAAAAAACCAAGCAAAATTAAAACTAACATGCAGACTTTACATACAAAAATAAACATGTTAATCGTTCAAAGGCATTATTCAGACTTAATTTACATATCATTGTTTGACGTGAGCGATGCTTAGAAGAAGCAAAAACAGTAAAAACCAATAGATTGCATAGTAACAACATAAGAATGTCATTCGATAGTTCTGTTATCATAAGTTGAGAGATCACTCTTAAAATACATAACAACATATGTTTTATAAAACATAAGAATATTACGAAAAGCTTTTCTCTTTAAATGTATGCAAGTGCATGATATCGTAAATGGGTTGCCATGTGTTTGAAATATATATTATGTCAAATAATCTTAATTAAAGGAATGATCCTAAGAGATGAAGTCTCTTACAATATGGTCTCAGTATGTCATCCATTGCTGCTTGAAAAATAGCAGGGTCATATTTGAGCCCAAACGGCATTCGAGGTATTCATATTTTCCATTATTCACAGAAAATGCGGTCTTTTTAATATCTTCCTTTTTCATCTTTATTTGATGAAATCCACTCTGAAGATCGATAGTTGTAAAATATTTTCGTCTGCCGAGGTTACTTAGTATAATGGCTGTTTCTGCCATAGGATATTTAATTGCTTTTGTTGCAGAGTTTAGTTTCTTAAAATCTATAACTAAACGGATTTTTTTTTATCCATCTGGATTAATTCCTTTCTTGTCCACCACCCATATTGGATTATTAGTAGTAGTAGTAGTAGTAGTAGTAGTAGTAGTAGTAGTAGTAGTAGTAGTAGTAGTAGTAGTAGTAGTAGTAGTAGTAGTAGTAGTAGTAGTAGTAGTAAAATGTTTTTTATTTTCAACTTAATATTTTTATACATTTTTAAGTTTAACTTGAAAGAAAGTTATGTTGAAAGATTTAAAAAACTTACGACAATGACATAAAGAGTCGTCTGTCGGGTAAGTGAAAATATACAAATAATTTTACATTTATACATTTATAAAAAAGATACAATTTTTGATTTAAGATAAATTTAAAGAGAAATCCTAAATTTTAAAGTGATGTGTACACGTTCATACTTCACACTATTTTCAAATCAAATAAACTCTGTTAAGATTTGTTTTCTATAGCTTATAGCCACGTAAATATAACTCGAGAGTCTGTACCAATCAGCCCTGCAATTTCCGTTAAGGACAGCAATAATTTCAGCTTCATTTAGAGTTGCCTTTTCAAAATGTCTTATCCTGAATTCTCTTAGTACGGGACACCTGCCTAGGAAATGTTGTATATCTTCTTCTTCTCTCATGTTGCACAGGCTACATAATGTTGATGCGTTGCCTCCACGCCTATTTCCGTTGAGTGAGATTAGATCGCATCTAGCTTTGAAAATCCATGATATTTTGTAAGGCTCCAAGTCATCTGTTATGTATTGGGGTCCTATTGAATAATCCAACATCTTAAAAATTCGTGTTGCTGCTTCCCCTTCCCCTCGCTCTCTGCTCTGCTTCTTGATTTGCATGCGATTTCAGTTGATAAGGAATTTGTGAGTTATTGACAATCCAATCTCTTTCATTTGTCATGTTCTCATCCCAGTGCAAGCCGAACCTGTTTCCGATCATATTAATCTCCTTAACCCAAAAAAGCTGTTTTGCTAAGAGGATTTTGGTAAGTTGCTTAGCTAGTCTCGTGTCACTGTATTCAAATATAGTCTTTTGTACATATCTAATCTGTAAGTCCAGTGTGTAGTAGTGCCCGTCTTCAGCTGCGGTTTCAATCGGTAATGCATAGTTTGGAGTGTATGATGGTAACTTTAAAACTCTTTTCAGAAAGTATCGTTGTAGCTTATCTACTTCATCAAAAGTTCCAAAACCCCAGACTTGTGCACTATAAGTTTGAATAGCTCTGCATACTGCCAAAAAGAGTTTCAATTTTGAACTGAGGTTGATATTCTGCTTACTCAAAAAACAATGCCATGTCGCGTTAATACTGTTCTTTGCTGCTGCATTTCTTTTCTCTACATGCTTAAAAAAGTTCATCTTTGGAGTGAGCAGAACACCAAGATATGTGTATTGAGGTACTATCCGAATTTCTTCTCCGTTGAAAATCCACTTTTCCCTATTTGATAGCCTGCCGATTTTGAGAGATTCACTTCTAGATTCCAATTGGTGCAGTACTCTTCAAAACGTTCTATCATGCGTTGCAAAACTTCCACATCCTCTGCTAACATCACCATGTCGTCAGCATACAGCAACAACCTTATATTTAAACTGTCGATATTAAGACCTCCTTAAATAATCGCATGTACATAGATCAATTATATATAAAGCAAAAAGTAAAGGTGATAAAAAGCATTCTTGTTCCAACCCATATAGTGTTTCGAAGTACTCCGATAACTCCCTTTCTGTCCACACTGCTGATTGAGTATCAGAGTACATATATGCACTCTAGCAGGTTTACACATTTAGTTGAGACTCCCATTTCACGTAACTTGAGCATTAATAGTTATCTGGAGATTTTATCAAAAGCCGCCTTTAAGTCCACGAGAAAAGCATAGACTTTCTTTTTTTCAGCCAGCTTAATGTGTACAATGGACGCCAAGTTATAGATATTATCCACTGTAGAATATTTCTTTCTAAAGCCAGCCTGATATTCTGTTAATATATTATTTTGTTCCACCCAATTATACAACCTTTCATTAAGCATTGGATTGGATTATTATATGGACTCCTACTAGGACGAATTACACCGTTCTCTAGTAGTGTTTTGATTTCTGTATCGAACGCGAGCGTACGAGTTTAACACCACTACAGCCAGCAACCGCAAGCTAAACCTACACTTCAACATTCTATATTCTTATTATGTATTATACGAAAGAGCATACAAAAGAACATGCATTCTTCGTTCTTAGAGTAAATATATTTAGTCTTTAATCAACTCTGTAAATGGCCAGTTGGCAAGTAGAAAAGTGTTCACGCTAGTGTTTAAATAAATTGGGTTTTTTGCTAATGCTTTTTCCCAAACAAAATTGTTTTAGTTTTCTTTATTTAAAAATAAGCATCGGTTCAACGTCGAGTTAGGTTTTCCGCATTTCTATGCGAGGTTTAACTTCGGTTTAAACATTTGGTCCTTCGAGCCGGATAGTTATCAGCGACCTATAGATAAAGTCCGCGAGTGTTTCGTTTTTGCTTGTGATAAATTATAAGTAAATTCCAGTATATTCTAGCTAGTGAAATTAAACATGAAAAATGGCGAGCCCTAGCCTATACATTAATTGAGGAAGAAAAATTCAACGTCGAGATCAGCAACCTGTAAATATCAGCAAGATGTCTCGACAGCGGCAAGCGGTTTTGTATTGGTAATATATGTGCATGCGTTCCTTTTACAATATATTTTTATATTTTGTGTCCCAACATGAAAAAGCGTGTCTGCTATTCAAGGGAAAATAAAAGTAAATAGCTACGCTCAGCAAGCGGCAGCATAGTTTATATAGAGAGATACACACAAAATACATAAGTGTATACACTCACGAACAACTAGCAGGCGAACGAGAAGATGACAAGAAAGAGGAGAAAAACACAAGCAGCAGCTGCGGTGCTTCTTAGGTTGTTTGTTTCGTTCAGTTGTTTGTTATATATCGTTTATATTGCGGCGAAGCGGCATATACTGCGAGTCATTTTTGTTTCATTATAAAACAGCAGCAAGGGGAAAGGCGGCGCGGCGTAGATAGCGTCATTGCAAGAATTTAAAAATAATATAGAAATAATAACAGCAAGTTAGCGAGGTATTTCGTTCATATAAATGAAGAATGAACAATGGCAAATAAAGTAGCGACGGTGTGGTCTTCATCATTTTTTGTTTCTTTTTTGTTGTTTGCGTCGCTTCGGCCTGTGCTGTGATGCTTGTGAATTAGTGCGGTGATATTATATTAGGTATGTGTATTGTGTATTGGTAGTATGTATCAGACGGCACAATATATGGGAGAGTCACAGGCGTCATCGTAGGGAATTGGGTTGGTTTGTTGACATATATATTTTATTTTTGCGTTGCGTTAGTCGTTGGTGCCTTACAACCACCATCAGACATATGTACATATTTTATTTTTGCGTTGCGTTAGTCGTTGGTGCCTTACAACCACCATCAAACATATATATTTTATTTTTGCGTTGCGTTAGTCGTTGGTGCCTTACAACCACCATCAGACATATATATTTTATTTTTGCGTTGCGTTTTTCGTTGGTGCCTTACAACCACCATCAGGCATATATATTTTTAATTTTGTTTTGCGTTGCGTTTGTCGCTGGTGCCTTGCAACCACCAGCAGACACATATTTCTTCTTTTTTTTTTTGGGGGTTAAGTTCACAAGACACCGACGAAGCAATAAATAGGTTAGGGAGTAACAATGCGCATGGTTAGGGAAATCAATCATAGCCATCGGAGAGTGTATTAAAAATACTAGCTTTAAAGCAATTGAGCCGAAGTGCTAACAGCAAGGATAGTGGATATGATGGCAAGGAAACAAATGATTAAATAAAATTATTGTACAGCAAGCCGAATTATGAAAATTCGAGGAAATTAACGAAAGGATAAAGCTAGCGAGCTGTAATGACGAGCAAGGCGGCAAGAGCAGTATAGATTATTATAATTATACATGCATATGAGCAAGAAGTAATCATAGATCATGATTGCATTGGCAAAAGCTGGCGAGCTAAGGTTTCTTAGAAAATCTTTTGATGGAGACCACCGACCGCAGATAGTGATTGGGCAAGCTAAATAACAAAAATAAAGTTAAATTATTTAACAAGTTATATGAATAGCAAGTTAGCAAGTTTACGGTATTTATCTGGCACAAACTCATTTTTAGAATGGTTAACGCAAGCTTTAGGGATCAATCTCTTATCCATATATTTATTACAGAATTACCTAAACGGCAAATAACAAAATACACGATTCATGCCTCAAAGCAATGAAGAGGATGGATAGTTACATAGAACAAGTGAGAGAGGATGAGGACGGCGAGGACCTGCAAGTGCGACTTGAGCGCCTGGAGGAGATCTGGAGCCAGCTTTCGGCGAACCATATGAAGTGGATCTCCGGCAAGGCAAATGACGTGGACGAGGTGATGGAACGGCAAGCGGAGGCCGAGGAACTATACCTTGGTACGAAAAGGAAATTCCACAAGCGAACAGCCGCAATTGCGCAGCGAGAAAAAGAACAGCAAGTTGCGAAGCAAGCGGCGAGCGGACAGGCAATAGAGGTGTCCATTCAATTGCCTCCTCAGCAGGAGGTAAAGAACACGTGGGGGAGTTTGATGGATCCCTCACGAAATGGCAAGGATTTAGGGACCGTTTCGTAGCAGCGGTGCATAAGAACGAGCAAGTCAGGCCAGCCTTTAAGTTACAGCATCTCGCCAAGTCACCGACCGGCAAGGAGGCCAAGACTTTGGGTGAATGGCAGCTCACGGAGAGTAATTACCTGGAAGCCTGGGCTAGGCTCAACCAATTGTACGACAAAAAATATCATACATGTCGTGAGCTGCTAAGGCAATTCATGAATCTGCAATGTCTGCCAGCTACACCTCTGACATCCAAGGAGAGGCTGGAGTTTTTGGATCGACAAGCTTCAGCAAGCGCACAGCCGGCAAGCAGCCATCAGGCGAAGGCAGCATTCATGATGAGCGGTGCAGCAACGAGGGAAGAGTCGAGGCAGCGTTTTGACAAATTTAGTAGCGAGCGTGAAGGACAGCAAGGTAACACGGTAAGCCAGCACAAGCAAGGAAAGAAGCAATCCATGATTTGGCAAGAGAGCAAACAGAGAAAAGCGATCAGGCGTCAGCATAGGTGCGAGTTATGCGGTGAAGAACACCAATTGTATCATTGCAAGCAATTCAGGGCATTGGACCAGGCAGCTAGGGTGCGTTTCGTGCGCATGCACGTATTATGCGACAATTGTTTCAAACAAGGACATGACACGACTGCGTGCCTCCAATCTCCGTGTCCGAGATGTCCGTTCAAAATTAAGCACAGCAGCCTATTGTGCCCAAGCCACAGGGTCCCTCTGGCAGATACTGCCGTCAAGAAAGGCATTAAACGAGATAGCGATCGAGAATGAATCATTCCGGCTAAGCGGCAGAAGTTGAATAAAAATAGGAATCTTCTTGAAAGTTATTTAAACGTTTTTAATTTAATCTCTTCCTTCACAGATGATGAAACTTTGATTCCAACAATATTGGTAAAGTTGAAGGTCGACGGACGGTTGATCGGGCCAGTTCGAGCTATATTAGATTCAGGGGCTCAGCCAAATTTGATTCCATATGAATTAGCGCGAGTTTTTAAAATACTTACACGGCAGGCTACGAAAAGGGTTACTGGTATCGAAGGTAATATTGTGCAAATTAATAGACAGGCTAGGATCGGGATAGTGCCATGGTTTTCTTCAGAGGTATGCATAGAAGAAGATTTCTGGTTATTAACAAAGGAGACTGATTGGTCATTAGTAACTCCACGCGCAAGTATGCAGCAAGTGAGTGAGATTTTTGATTTTCCATTCGCTGATCTATCTTATTCGAAGCAAGCTCCGGTTGATATTTTACTGGGCGTGAAATTCTTTGCAAGGGTAATGGTACGTTTAATGCCACGAATGATAGGCGCAATGACTGCGATTAAAACAAGTTTTGGCATAGTGGCATTTGGAGCTAGTTCTCTAGTTAGAGCATAACAGCAAGTTGAAATGACATCTGTATTAAGATTTGTTGAGGTAGATAGTTTGGATAGTTTAGTACGGCGTGGCGGCTTTGGGAAATGGATCAGGTTGGGAATGACAAGTTTAGATCACCAGAAGAGCAAGAGGTGGAAGATAATTTCACAAAGACGGCAAAGCGTGACAACGAAGGACGTTTCGTCGTTACGATTCCTATTAAGCCTGACGTGCAGGGCATAGGAGATTCGAGAGCGATAGCATTGAAAATATTTCTTATGTTGGAAAGGAAACTAGCTAGGGAGCCTGCTCTTAGAGCGAGTTATGTCAGTTTTATGAGAGAGTATGAAAGTCTTGGTCATATGGTCAAAGCGACCAGACCTCCGCAAGTAGAGCAAGGGCAGTTAGTGTATTACCTACTACATCATTGTGTAACAAAGAAATTCAGGGTTGTGTTCGATTGTAGCTGCAAGACGGACAGGGGTATTTCATATAACGAAGTACAGCAGCTGAGAGAAACTTCAGCGATATCTATTTGAAATTATAATGCGTTTTCGAAGACACAAGATAGCTTTCAGTGCAGACATCAAGATGATGTTTCGGCAAGTTAGGTTAGCTAGGCATCAATGGGAATCGCAAAGAATCTTCTGGCGAGAGCCTCCTGGCGAGAAGCTTCAAGAATATTGGCTGACAGTTGTGACTTATGGCATGACGTCTTCAGCATACAACTTGGTACGAGCTTTGATTCAATGTGGACGAGATGCGAAGGAGTCCTACCCAGATATAGAGCAAATTATCTGTAACGATTTCTACATGGATGATTGCGTTTCCGGTTGCGACAGTGAAGAAGAAGCATTACATACGGCAAGACGATTGGATAAGGTGTTACGAACAGCTGGTTTCAAACACCGGAAGTGGAAATCGAATAGCCAGTGGCTAGCTAGTAGATTGCACTCAGTTAACGAAGAGGTAATGTTTTTTGATAAAGGAGAGCAGGCTACTGTATTGGGTCTGAAATGGTTGGTGCACCAAGACCAGTTTACGGTCGAAGTAAAATCACCAGAAATCCCTGACAAGGTTACGAAAAGGAATGTACTTAGTTATATCGCTCAGCTATATGATCCTAATGGTTACATAGCACCAGTAATTATTATCGGCAAAGTCATGATACAAGATCTATGGCGGGCTAGCTTGGATTGGGACCAAGAGGCACCAGAAGCTATAAGAAAAAGATGGCAGGAATTGTGGCAAGGGATAAAATGCTTAAAGCAATTTCGCATATCTAGATGGCTAAATACAGACCAGATCCAGTTGATTACGTCAAAGACAAGAGTGGCTCCACTCAAGATGGTGTCTATACCTCGGCTAGAGTAAGCGGGTGCAGACCTGCTCGTTCGCTTATTGGTAGAATGGGCAATGGGTTGGGAAAGCGTAGAGTATATACTCTGGACAGATTCGATGGTAGTTTTGCATTGGCTACAAAGACTACCCCGTGATATGAAAACTTACGTGGGGAATCGAGTATCATCGATTCAAATGAATACCGATGTTAATAATTGGCAGCACGTTGGGACTAAGGAAAATCCAGCTGATTTACTTAGCAGGGGAATGTTGCCAGCAGAGCTAGTTAAGAGCAAACTATGGTTTCATGGACCATCATGGCTAGTTGAGTAAAAAGACAGTTGGCCAGTCAATCCAATAAAGGGAGAAGTATCACTCATTATAGCAAGCGAAATGCGCATATGTGCGATTACACAAACAAGGGAAACTTTAGGTATATGGGTACCTGAACAGCAAGCTAGTGTGCCAATTGAAGAATATGCTTCTCGATTGGAAAAGGCAATAAGTGTTCTAGATTCCATTACATGAATCAGCTTAGGTTAAGAGCAAGGGAACGCAAGCAAAGGCAGCACAGAAAGCGAGCAAGGTATAGCGTGGGTCCGGCGTCTATGACACCTACGGCTGATGAAAGAAAGAAAGGGTTAAAACTTCTTATTAAAAGAGCTCAGAAAGAGGTCTATAGCAAGGACATAGCGGCTCTCGAAGCAAATGGACAGCTGACAGAGAATAGCAAGATAGAATCTCTCAAGCCAGTGTTTGATAGCAAGGGCATTTTGCGAGTAGGAGGGCGCCTACATCGTGCAAGCGAGCAATATGAGATGCGTCATCCGGCCATTATTCCACAAGATGCGAGGTTGGCCTGGTTGTTGATTGACCATGCTCATCGAATGACAAAACATGGAGCCAGTCAGATCATGATGCAATTCATTCGGCAGCATACGGGATACGGGAGCTTAGACGTTATATTCATAAGTGCACAATTTGTGTGCGCTATAATTATCGGCTAGAACAACAGCTCATGGCAGAGTTGCCTGCAGAAAGAGTGCAAGTTGGCAAGCCTTTTCTACATACCGGGGTCGATTACGCAGGGCCTTTTGTAGTTAAAATATTGGATAGGAATGGCAACCGAGTCACCACAAGGAAGACTTGGGTAGCAATTTTTGTATGTTTGAAGACAAGGGCGGTCCATATTGATATGGTAGGAGATCTGACTTCATTGTCATTTCTGGCATGCTATGAGCGATTTGTTAGTAGGCGAGGACATTGTCAACGTATGTTTAAAGACAATGGTACGTCATTTGTTGGTGCTGCTAGGGTAATTAAGCTAGGGAAAGAATGGGAGAGGGATGAGCTATTCGGCAAATTAAATCAGCGCGGAACAGAATGGATATTTATGGTGCCAGCTGCTCCGCATCAAGGAGGCATATATGAGGCAGCGGTCAAGTCGATGAAATATCACTTGAAGCGCATTGTTGGCCAGCGTATATTAGAGAGCGAACAATTTATAATATTATTGATCGGCATAGAAGGGATATTGAATTCCCGTCCAATTCATCCACTAAGTGATGATCCCACAGATGCGCAAGCATTGACACCAGGTCACTTTCTGATAAGTGAACCGATTGTGTTACCGCCATCTTTATCGACACCTGAAGAAACAGGTGCAAGGGGGGCAAGGCTTTTTAGAGAGAGACAGCTTATGTTCGACCATTTCTGGAAGAGATGGCGAGAAGAGTATCTTGTTACATTGCAAGAGAGAAAGAAGTGGCGCAGGGAAAAAGAGAGCTTAAGAGTCGGCCAGTTAGTAATTATAAAGAGTGAGAATTTTCCTCCAGCCCAATGGGCCATGGGGAGGATCAGCCAGCTCATTAGAAGCAAGGATGGGATAGCAAGTACTGTAGTTTTATGAACCGAAGCCGGGCAGTTGACTCGGCCGGTCAGAAAATAGGTATACTACCAGTTGAATAAATAAAGAGGCAGGGTCGGTAAGGATATATGAGCCAATCTCGGCTCCGCAAATTTATCATATATAAATATTCTAATCCAGTTCTTAGTTTCGTTACAGTGTCTTTTAGCAAGGCATGATCAGGGCGAGCAACGGAGGAGAAAGCAGCCGGCAGAAGGCGAATCAGCAGCCTCGGAGGTCTGAAGGACCTAGATTAAAAAAGTTCCTTTTTTGTCGGGACTGTATCGAACGCGAGCGTACGAGTTTAACACCACTACAGCCAGCAACCGCAAGCTAAACCTACACTTCAACATTCTATATTATTATGTATTATACGAAAGAGCATACAAAAGAACATGCATTCTTCGTTCTTAGAGAAAATATATTTAGCCTTCAATCAGCTCTGTAAATGGCCAGTTGGCAAGTAGAAAAGTGTTCACGCTAGTGTTTAAATAAATTGGGTTTTTTGCTAATGCTTTTTCCCAAACAAAATTGTTTTAGTTTTCTTTATTTAAAAATAAGCATCGGTTCAACGTCGAGTTAGGTTTTCCGCATTTCTATGCGAGGTTTAACTTCGGTTTAAACAATTTCAGAATTAATGAAAGTGTTTGCACTTTGCCGGTATGGATATTGTTTGCTCCATATAGCGTCATTATGTGACGTGGGTATGTCACATTCAACTTGGGTGTTGAATGGTAGGTAATTGGGTTGAGGGTTAAATATTCCTTGATATTGGCTGAGAGTTTCTTTTAACTTCACTATATATTTATTCTCACTACTTTCTATATTAATGTGGTTCAGAACTGTATCGTCGAATTTCAGAGGTACTATGCCTTTCGCGAATTCTAACGTGTTCTGTCCAATATTAATTATTCCATTGAGTTTCTTTAATAATTTCACTCCTATGATCGCGTCATGATTCGTTAATTCTGGGAAACGTAAAATATCTCCTTTACCTCTAATATATTCAAATCCTGTTATTTAGCGATGGCACAACAATTGCCATTTGTTGCGTTATAAATGAACGCAACAAGTTCTTTTTATATTAAGTTAAATTTTAATTAATACGATGCATCTTGCATCCACTTTTACACTTTGGTTCTATTTATTTATTTGATTTGACAAATGTCACATTCCTTCTACACGAGGATGAGAGAGAGCGGGACGGCCATAGTCCTTCTGACCATGGTTCTCTCTGTCATTTTCGTGAGGAAAAAAAATACCAAGTCTCGTTTCAGGTTTAAAAAGAAGGTTGGTTTCCATTCAAGTGAAACCAAACCAGATGGACGGTCTGGTAGATGCATACGGAAAAGTTGCGCGAGAAGTTACTCCAAATGGAGAATGGCCTACGGCCCAACTTAAAATTTTATGAAAATTGTAAACTTATATTATTTAGTTAAATTCATTTTGTATATATTTAATTTCTTTTATTTACATTGATAATTTTGTTTGTTTAACGTTGATATTATTAATTATTTGTAAAACTCTAAACAAATTGTATGGACTGATGGACGGTTAAGTTTCGGGAAACTTAGTCGGGTTTAGTTAACAGATCCCAAATTGTAACTATTTTCTTTTTCTTTCCTTTCGCGCGATTGTTTTAAAGTTAAAGTAAAAGTTAAGTTAAAGATTTTTCTCAATCTTAAATTTCTTAGTCTTTGTTCGATATCAAGTAGTCAGTGGGGGTGGCTGAATGCAGCTCCTGGAATCGTCGTGACCTGGAAGAGAATCCAGCGGGCGGCGAATTCCAGGATGACTTGCATTTAGCTGTGAGAGGAAATGGCGAGTAAGCAGGATCGCGAGTATTTCATCACAAGTTGAGATCAACAAGCCGATCTCCGATTGGCTGTTGATGATGTGATTGAAATCCGCCACTCCATATTGGCTGAAAGCTAAAATGGCGGGAGATGAAAAGAAGAGATAGGACAGATCTTGGAATCTGGCCGTCAATTCTTTACTAGCATTCATAGTGTTTAGAGACAAGAAATTTTTGGGTGATAGAAAAACAAAGATTGTGAAAGAAAAAAAAAGATTGAGAAAAATTAGGAAAAAAAAAAAAGGTGAATAGTGTCGTGAAAAAAAAAAATAAGGAAGAGAAACTAAATTAGAAAAAAAAAGGAAAGGAAAGGAAAAAAGGATCAAGTTGGGGATCAAAGAGGAAAAACTGGAAAAGAAAAGATAAGTAGAAAATTTATTTTTGGTGTTAATTGGTTTAATTCTTTGTTTCAATCCCGAAATTTTATTTCTGGGGATTAAGACCTTAACGGTCCATTGTCCATACAGTTTGATTTAATGTTGAAAAGATCCTGAGTTTTAGTCCTACTCTTGTAAGGTTTCTCAGGCATTCTTAAATAAATAACTTTAATCAAAAAGGTATCCATTTTGTTCTTTTTATTTCTATAGTGGTTTTCTTGTTGTGTTGGTGTTTCTTTTCGTGGTTCTTGTTAAAAAGGTTTGCAATTTCCTTTTTTTTTTATTTCAGGAAAAAAAATTGCTGGCGCCCTCTTTCTTACGAAACGTAAGAACGCCCCTGTGGCAATCACTTATTAAATTAATAATTTTGATATCAAATTGATATCACAATCATCCGCAACTTTAATTAATCGATTCGTCGATTAATTGTTCATTGCTGAACCCACCCCATTCTGAGCTCGTCGTGGTGGCAGCACTTTATTTGCTGCCTGTTGCAATTTGCCTCTCGCTTCTTCGCCGTTGTCATTTGACAGATCGGCACATTGCATTTCCGATATCGCGATTAAATTTGTTGAAGTGTTTTCTTTTCGTTTGTTTTTTTTTAATTTCTTTTATTAATTTTCGTTTTGATTTTGTTTAATAATTAAAATAATTACCGGGGATAAAATTGCAAAAAATTCACTTGAAGCGCATTGTTGGCCAGCGTATATTAGAGAGCGAACAATTTATAATATTATTGATCGGCATAGAAGGGATATTGAATTCCCGTCCAATTCATCCACTAAGTGATGATCCCACAGATGCGCAAGCATTGACACCAGGTCACTTTCTGATAAGTGAACCGATTGTGTTACCGCCATCTTTATCGACACCTGAAGAAACAGGTGCAAGGGGGGCAAGGCTTTTTAGAGAGAGACAGCTTATGTTCGACCATTTCTGGAAGAGATGGCGAGAAGAGTATCTTGTTACATTGCAAGAGAGAAAGAAGTGGCGCAGGGAAAAAGAGAGCTTAAGAGTCGGCCAGTTAGTAATTATAAAGAGTGAGAATTTTCCTCCAGCCCAATGGGCCATGGGGAGGATCAGCCAGCTCATTAGAAGCAAGGATGGGATAGCAAGTACTGTAGTTTTATGAACCGAAGCCGGGCAGTTGACTCGGCCGGTCAGAAAATAGGTATACTACCAGTTGAATAAATAAAGAGGCAGGGTCGGTAAGGATATATGAGCCAATCTCGGCTCCGCAAATTTATCATATATAAATATTCTAATCCAGTTCTTAGTTTCGTTACAGTGTCTTTTAGCAAGGCATGATCAGGGCGAGCAACGGAGGAGAAAGCAGCCGGCAGAAGGCGAATCAGCAGCCTCGGAGGTCTGAAGGACCTAGATTAAAAAAGTTCCTTTTTTGTCGGGACTGTATCGAACGCGAGCGTACGAGTTTAACACCACTACAGCCAGCAACCGCAAGCTAAACCTACACTTCAACATTCTATATTATTATGTATTATACGAAAGAGCATACAAAAGAACATGCATTCTTCGTTCTTAGAGAAAATATATTTAGCCTTCAATCAGCTCTGTAAATGGCCAGTTGGCAAGTAGAAAAGTGTTCACGCTAGTGTTTAAATAAATTGGGTTTTTTGCTAATGCTTTTTCCCAAACAAAATTGTTTTAGTTTTCTTTATTTAAAAATAAGCATCGGTTCAACGTCGAGTTAGGTTTTCCGCATTTCTATGCGAGGTTTAACTTCGGTTTAAACAATTTCAGAATTAATGAAAGTGTTTGCACTTTGCCGGTATGGATATTGTTTGCTCCATATAGCGTCATTATGTGACGTGGGTATGTCACATTCAACTTGGGTGTTGAATGGTAGGTAATTGGGTTGAGGGTTAAATATTCCTTGATATTGGCTGAGAGTTTCTTTTAACTTCACTATATATTTATTCTCACTACTTTCTATATTAATGTGGTTCAGAACTGTATCGTCGAATTTCAGAGGTACTATGCCTTTCGCGAATTCTAACGTGTTCTGTCCAATATTAATTATTCCATTGAGTTTCTTTAATAATTTCACTCCTATGATCGCGTCATGATTCGTTAATTCTGGGAAACGTAAAATATCTCCTTTACCTCTAATATATTCAAATCCTGTTATTTAGCGATGGCACAACAATTGCCATTTGTTGCGTTATAAATGAACGCAACAAGTTCTTTTTATATTAAGTTAAATTTTAATTAATACGATGCATCTTGCATCCACTTTTACACTTTGGTTCTATTTATTTATTTGATTTGACAAATGTCACATTCCTTCTACACGAGGATGAGAGAGAGCGGGACGGCCATAGTCCTTCTGACCATGGTTCTCTCTGTCATTTTCGTGAGGAAAAAAAATACCAAGTCTCGTTTCAGGTTTAAAAAGAAGGTTGGTTTCCATTCAAGTGAAACCAAACCAGATGGACGGTCTGGTAGATGCATACGGAAAAGTTGCGCGAGAAGTTACTCCAAATGGAGAATGGCCTACGGCCCAACTTAAAATTTTATGAAAATTGTAAACTTATATTATTTAGTTAAATTCATTTTGTATATATTTAATTTCTTTTATTTACATTGATAATTTTGTTTGTTTAACGTTGATATTATTAATTATTTGTAAAACTCTAAACAAATTGTATGGACTGATGGACGGTTAAGTTTCGGGAAACTTAGTCGGGTTTAGTTAACAGATCCCAAATTGTAACTATTTTCTTTTTCTTTCCTTTCGCGCGATTGTTTTAAAGTTAAAGTAAAAGTTAAGTTAAAGATTTTTCTCAATCTTAAATTTCTTAGTCTTTGTTCGATATCAAGTAGTCAGTGGGGGTGGCTGAATGCAGCTCCTGGAATCGTCGTGACCTGGAAGAGAATCCAGCGGGCGGCGAATTCCAGGATGACTTGCATTTAGCTGTGAGAGGAAATGGCGAGTAAGCAGGATCGCGAGTATTTCATCACAAGTTGAGATCAACAAGCCGATCTCCGATTGGCTGTTGATGATGTGATTGAAATCCGCCACTCCATATTGGCTGAAAGCTAAAATGGCGGGAGATGAAAAGAAGAGATAGGACAGATCTTGGAATCTGGCCGTCAATTCTTTACTAGCATTCATAGTGTTTAGAGACAAGAAATTTTTGGGTGATAGAAAAACAAAGATTGTGAAAGAAAAAAAAAGATTGAGAAAAATTAGGAAAAAAAAAAAAGGTGAATAGTGTCGTGAAAAAAAAAAAATAAGGAAGAGAAACTAAATTAGAAAAAAAAAGGAAAGGAAAGGAAAAAAGGATCAAGTTGGGGATCAAAGAGGAAAAACTGGAAAAGAAAAGATAAGTAGAAAATTTATTTTTGGTGTTAATTGGTTTAATTCTTTGTTTCAATCCCGAAATTTTATTTCTGGGGATTAAGACCTTAACGGTCCATTGTCCATACAGTTTGATTTAATGTTGAAAAGATCCTGAGTTTTAGTCCTACTCTTGTAAGGTTTCTCAGGCATTCTTAAATAAATAACTTTAATCAAAAAGGTATCCATTTTGTTCTTTTTATTTCTATAGTGGTTTTCTTGTTGTGTTGGTGTTTCTTTTCGTGGTTCTTGTTAAAAAGGTTTGCAATTTCCTTTTTTTTTTATTTCAGGAAAAAAAATTGCTGGCGCCCTCTTTCTTACGAAACGTAAGAACGCCCCTGTGGCAATCACTTATTAAATTAATAATTTTGATATCAAATTGATATCACAATCATCCGCAACTTTAATTAATCGATTCGTCGATTAATTGTTCATTGCTGAACCCACCCCATTCTGAGCTCGTCGTGGTGGCAGCACTTTATTTGCTGCCTGTTGCAATTTGCCTCTCGCTTCTTCGCCGTTGTCATTTGACAGATCGGCACATTGCATTTCCGATATCGCGATTAAATTTGTTGAAGTGTTTTCTTTTCGTTTGTTTTTTTTTAATTTCTTTTATTAATTTTCGTTTTGATTTTGTTTAATAATTAAAATAATTACCGGGGATAAAATTGCAACAAATTGGCGCCCAACGTGGGGCTTGTAAAAAGAAAAATTTACTTCGTTGTTCTGGATATCTTGTGCTGTGTCTTGGTGTCTGTTTCTGTAGCTAAGTTTGTGACTTCTTTGCTTTTTTTTACTTTGAAATTGGTACTGCTAATTTTCTTTTGCTTTCTACAGGATATCAGTGAAGTTAAATCAAGGAAAAATCTTGTGGAACTCGAAGTGAAACATCAGTGGAAATTGTCTTTTGATTGGCTCGATAATTGAAGGTTTTCAATATTTTAATGAGATATCAGTGAAGTTAAATCAAGGAAAAATCTTGTGGAACTCGAAGTGAAACATCAGTGGAAATTGTCTTTTTGATTGGCACAATAATTGAAGGTTTTCAGTATTTTAATGAGTGAGTGATTTTCTTTTTATTTTGTTTTCTTGTTTTCCATTTTTATAATTTAATTGCAAAAAAAAATACATATATACATACATATATACATATATTTATATAGACTGAGTGATAGTTGGGATTTGGGGTTCATTTTGAAGGTGACCTTTTGATCAGTTCTATATACCTATATATATATATATTCATATATTCAAGTCAATATCAATTGGATTATAATTGTGGTGCGTAAATAATTTCAAGTCCTTTTGTTTTATTGACGGTTCTTTTCGTGCTATATTGAATCTTATTAAATTTTAATATTTTTTCGTATTGGTGTTACCAGATTAACTTCTTTTGTTTCTTAAAATTGATTTGAATATAATTTTTCTCCTGGTGTTACCATACTGACTTTTTTTTGTAGGTTTTCTTAAAATTTATTCGTTTTTTTTATTGATATCATATCAACTTATTTTTGATCTCAATTAATTTTAATATTTTTTTACTGGGGTTACCATATTAACTTTATTTATTTTCTTAAAATTAATTTTAAAATAATTTTATTATATTGATTTTCTTTTAGTTTTTTTTAAATTTATTTGATTTTTTTTCTTTACTGGGGTTACCGTATTAACTTTTTTTATTTTTCTTATTTTCTTAAAATTAATTTTAAATAATTTTTGCTGGGGTTATTGTATTGATTTTCTTTTAGGTTTTCTTAGTTTTTTTTTATTGGTGTGACCATAATATTTTTTTGGCTGCTTAAAATTAATTTGAATATTATTATTTTTTTTTGCCGGTGTTATCATATTGTTTTTTGTTGGTTATCTCAAAATTTATTTGAATCTACTTTAGTGGTGTTGCCATATTTTCTTTTTCTATTGCTAATTTTTTTTGTTGTTATTGGATTTAGTTATTATTTTTTTTTCTTCTCATTGCTTTTAATTTCGTTTTGCATTGAGGTTGAGATTTTCCTTAAGATTCTCTTTGTTACAAGCATCGATCGTTTTATTAATTTGATTGGGCATAGTAGTCATCGTTGTTTTGTTCCAGTTAAAGGGTGTTTTTGTTTTCAACGGTTTTGAATAAAATTTGTTTTTGTAGTTTTCTTTTGGAAATACTTTTCTTTTGTCAGGATGGATATAAACAGACTTTCTAAAGAAGAACTTGTTTATGAGTTACGAGCGCGGGGGCTAAAGGAAGGGTCTAAGGTGGATGAGATGAGGATGACTCTCAGGGCTAGTCGCATGTTGGAACGGACTGGTTCAATTTCTTCGGATAGTCCTCACTATCCATATTCATTTGAAGAGGATTCGAAGGCGGTTAGGGCGAAAATTTTAGAAATTAGGGATTTGCTTCCAAATGTATCGAAAAATCCGAAGTCGTCGGATTACCAGAAAGTGTTGACAAAAATCGAGTGGTCGTTAGGTAGGATCTCTAGGGCGAAGGCAGAATCGTCTGATGAGGTTAACGAGGTAGCGGATTTAAGGGGGGAAATTTTACTGTTGATGGCTAAATTGTCCGAGGTAGAGGAGGTGATGGAACCTCCTAAAAATGTTAATGATAATAATAATAATAATAATAATAATAATAATAATAATAATAACCAATCAACAATGTCGACAGCAGATTTGGAAGCGCCAGCTGCGTCAGTCGGCCAACGAACGAGCTCTAGTGGGTTCCAAATACAGGGTGATACACCCCGTGACCGGAACCCCGAGCGACCATACAAGTGGAACGTGCAGTTCTCTGGTGAACGGTGTGGTTCATCAGTGAACTCTTTTATCGAACGAATTGAAGAATTGAGGGAGGCTCGTGGTGTTTCTGAGGAAGCAATTTACAGGTCAGCGGTGGATTTGTTTACTGGGAAGGCGCTCCTCTGGTTTAGGGCGATTAGGGACACGGCTTCAACATGGAAAGAGTTGGTTAGGGAATTGAAGTTGGAGTTTTTGCCCTCCAACTATGATGATCTCTTGTTGGATGAGGTCAGGCGTCGAACCCAGGGTAAGGAAGAGTCAATAGGCATGTACGTTGCGCTCATGCAGACTCTTTTCAAACGTTTTTCGGAGCCTCTGAGTGAGAATAGAAAGTTGGCTATTCTCATGAAGAATATAGCTCCATTCTACCAGACACAGCTAGGTTTAGCTGACATTAAGTCAGTCAACGATTTGGTGGCCTTGGGCAGAAGGCTAGAAACCATTAGGGCAAATGTCGAGTCTTTCGTTCCTCCACCCTCTTATCGCAACAGGTCGGCTTTGGAGCCGGATGTTGCTTATATCGCCTCGGTATCGGATACTCGAGTTGCGGTTAACCCTGATCCCCCACCCAATAGAAACAATCGTTGTTTTAAGTGTAACAGGGAAGGCCATTTCGCTAATACCTGTTCCGCTCCTAGGCGCTGTTTTGGTTGTGGTAATATAGGGACCACAAGACAAAATTGTAGACGCTGCTCGTCGGGAAACGGGCAACGGACTCTTGGGCCAGCAGGGCAAGAGCGCCGGCGTCAGAGTTAGGAAGGTTGCCTGCTGGCGACCAGTTGGCTTGCAAGGTTAGGTTAGGTTTCCCGTTAGATTCAAGTGGTATAGATAGACGTCCATTTTTAGGAGTTAATATTTATGGTTTTAGGTTTTTAGGATTACTAGATTCTGGAGCATCGCGAACGATTATTTGTAGGGACGCATGGCATGTTTTAAAAGATGTAGGATTACAATTAGATAGTTCAAATGTTAGGGAAGTTCATTTAGCAGATGGTGCAAGTATAGGAGTGTTAGGAATAGTTAAAGTACCCATTGTTGTAGAGAGTAGGTCAATCTTGATTGAATGCTTAGTCATTCCCAACCTACCGCATGCGTTGATTTTAGGTGCCGATTTTTGGGCATTATCGGGTATAGTCCCGGATTTACGTTCGAACATGTGGAGTTTTTCGAGCCAGGAGATAGTGGCTTCGATAGATACTACGTCTATCACAGAGGAGTCTGAATTAGACGAGGATCAGAAAGGGAAACTGAAACATTTAGTCGAGAATGCTTTCAAGAATATGCCAGAGGGATTAGGAGTAACAACAATGGTAGAACATGTCATTAAAACTTCGTCTGAGCCGATTAAGCAAAGGTATTACCCGGTTTCACCGGCAATGCAGGAACATATAGATAGATCACTTCAGGAGATGTTGGAAGAGGACGTGATTGAGAAATCAAACAGTCCTTGGGCTTCCCCAATTGTTCTCATTAGGAAAAAAGATGATAGTTTTAGGTTTTGTGTCGACTCTAGGAAGGTTAACCAGGTTACAGAAAGGGATGCGTATCCGTTGCCGATAATTTCGGCTATTTTAGATAAGCTTAGGAATGCCAAATTTTTAACATCGTTGGACATTAAGTCCGCTTACTGGCAGATTCCAATGGCATTGGAATCGCGGAAGTACACTGCCTTTACGGTACCTTGTAGGGGTCTCTTTCAATTCAAAAGAATGCCTTTTGGATTACACAACGCGCCTGCAACATGGCAGCGTTTCATCGATAGTGTTCTAGGGCCTGAGTTGGAACCATTCGTCTTCGTGTATCTGGATGATATTATTATCGTCACAGATACATTTGAAAAACACTTAGAGATTTTAGGTGAGGTTCTTAGGAGATTACGAGAGGCAGGGTTGAAAGTAGGCCGCGACAAATGTAATTTTTGTAGACCTTCACTCAAATTCTTAGGTTATGTAGTCGACAAAAACGGGTTACACGTGGACCCAGAAAAAGTGGATAGTATGGTGAAAATACCTGCACCTAAAAATGTAAAACAAGTTAGGAGTTTCATAGGGACAGTTTCATGGTACAGACGCTTCGTACCGAATTTCGCAACACTAGTTAGGCCTTTAACAGATTTGTTGAAAAAGAGTAGGAAATTCGTTTGGTCACAGGAATGTGAAGATAGTTTCAGGAAAGCAAAGGAATGCTTAATCACGGCTCCAATTTTGACATGTCCAGACTTCAAGCTTCCATTTGTCGTTCAGACAGATGCATCCGACTACGGCATCGGGGCCGTACTCACCCAAACATTTGAAGAGGGGGAAAAAGTCATTTGTTATTTAAGTAGGTCACTTAATAGATGTGAAAGAAATTATTCCACTACGGAAAAGGAATGTCTGGCAGTTTTATGGGCGATCGAGAAGTTACGGCCTTATATCGAAGGAGTTCGATTTACGGTCGTAACGGATCACTATTCTTTAATTTGGTTGAGCAATCTCAAAGATCCACAAGGTAGACTTGCACGTTGGGCAGTTCGGCTCCAACAGTTTGATTTTGAAATCATTCATAGGAAAGGGAAAGAACATGTAGTACCAGACATGTTATCTCGGGGAGTTCCAGAGTTAGCTGGGATTTCAGATGAGGATAAGGACCCTTGGGTGATTAAGATGGTTTCGTCAGTTGAGTCTAATCCGTTAGCTTTTCCGAATTGGAGAGTAGACAATGGCAGGTTATATAAATTTGTAAAGTCAAATCATGTGATCGTGCACGAGAATAACGAAGAGTGGAAGTTAGTAGTAAGAAAGAAAGATAGGATAGGAGTTTTGAAAGAGTGTCACGATAGTCCACTAGCGGGGCACATGGGGGTTAGAAAAACGTTCGCGAGAGTAGGAGCTAAATATTATTGGCCTAAGATGAGAGCAGACGTCATTAAATATGTTAGGAAATGTAGTATATGCCAACAAGTGAAACCGATTAATGACAAGCCAGCCGGTCTTATGACTGAGAGAGTAGGAGCATCATCTCCTTGGGAGATGATTAGCGTAGATTTAGTAGGGCCCTTACCTAAGTCCAACAGAGGATTTATGTATATCTTAACAGTAGTAGATTATCTTACCAAATTTCCTTTATTGTTTCCACTTAGGACAGCCACCGCAAAGGCGGTATGTAAAGAATTAGAAGATAATGTTTTTCTGTTATTTGGAGTTCCCAAGATTGTCATTTGTGACAATGGTCCACAGTTCAAGAGTAGGGAGTTAAGGACACTTTGTGAGGGTTATTCGTCGAAAATTAGGTTTACTCCGCATTACCATCCACAGGCTAATCCTGCCGAGAGGATTAACCAAATTATTAAAACAACTTTAAGAGCGTATGTTTCAGAGAATCACCGAGTCTGGGATTCTCAGTTAGCTAAGGTAGCTTGTGCTATACGCACATCCCAACATGAAGTTCTAGGTGTTAGTCCGTACTATGCAAACTTTGGAAAAGAGATGTCAACGAGTGGGAATTACGAAGGTATTAGGAGTGAGAGTATTGAAGGGAATAGGAGAGTCGAAGGAGGAACCATTGAAGAACGGTTCAGGAAGTTAAGAATAGAGATAGCAACAAAATTAAGAGTAGCGGTTAAGAAGTCCGCCGAGACATACAATCTCAGGAGGAGAGATACTCAATATCTCCCGAATGATCTGGTATGGCGAAGAAATTTTGTTTTGTCCGATGCTGCAAATTATTACGCGGCTAAATTGGCACCAAAGTTTGTGGGCCCTTTCAAAATCTCAAAAAGGTTATCTCCCTGGACTTATGTTCTGGAAGATGACAACGGCAAAGATCGTGGCACTTGGCACATAAAAGATCTGAAGCCATTTACGTCATTAGCGGAAAACGAATAAATATTGGAAGTCCCTTTTTAAGTAATCTTGTTTGTGTTATGAACAAACACCTTTTCAAGGAGGAAAGGGTGGGATTTGTTGCGTTATAAATGAACGCAACAAGTTCTTTTTATATTAAGTTAAATTTTAATTAATACGATGCATCTTGCATCCACTTTTACACTTTGGTTCTATTTATTTATTTGATTTGACAAATGTCACATTCCTTCTACACGAGGATGAGAGAGAGCGGGACGGCCATAGTCCTTCTGACCATGGTTCTCTCTGTCATTTTCGTGAGGAAAAAAAATACCAAGTCTCGTTTCAGGTTTAAAAAGAAGGTTGGTTTCCATTCAAGTGAAACCAAACCAGATGGACGGTCTGGTAGATGCATACGGAAAAGTTGCGCGAGAAGTTACTCCAAATGGAGAATGGCCTACGGCCCAACTTAAAATTTTATGAAAATTGTAAACTTATATTATTTAGTTAAATTCATTTTGTATATATTTAATTTCTTTTATTTACATTGATAATTTTGTTTGTTTAACGTTGATATTATTAATTATTTGTAAAACTCTAAACAAATTGTATGGACTGATGGACGGTTAAGTTTCGGGAAACTTAGTCGGGTTTAGTTAACAGATCCCAAATTGTAACTATTTTCTTTTTCTTTCCTTTCGCGCGATTGTTTTAAAGTTAAAGTAAAAGTTAAGTTAAAGATTTTTCTCAATCTTAAATTTCTTAGTCTTTGTTCGATATCAAGTAGTCAGTGGGGGTGGCTGAATGCAGCTCCTGGAATCGTCGTGACCTGGAAGAGAATCCAGCGGGCGGCGAATTCCAGGATGACTTGCATTTAGCTGTGAGAGGAAATGGCGAGTAAGCAGGATCGCGAGTATTTCATCACAAGTTGAGATCAACAAGCCGATCTCCGATTGGCTGTTGATGATGTGATTGAAATCCGCCACTCCATATTGGCTGAAAGCTAAAATGGCGGGAGATGAAAAGAAGAGATAGGACAGATCTTGGAATCTGGCCGTCAATTCTTTACTAGCATTCATAGTGTTTAGAGACAAGAAATTTTTGGGTGATAGAAAAACAAAGATTGTGAAAGAAAAAAAAAAGATTGAGAAAAATTAGGAAAAAAAAAAGGTGAATAGTGTCGTGAAAAAAAAAAATAAGGAAGAGAAACTAAATTAGAAAAAAAAAAGGAAAGGAAAGGAAAAAAGGATCAAGTTGGGGATCAAAGAGGAAAAACTGGAAAAGAAAAGATAAGTAGAAAATTTATTTTTGGTGTTAATTGGTTTAATTCTTTGTTTCAATCCCGAAATTTTATTTCTGGGGATTAAGACCTTAACGGTCCATTGTCCATACAGTTTGATTTAATGTTGAAAAGATCCTGAGTTTTAGTCCTACTCTTGTAAGGTTTCTCAGGCATTCTTAAATAAATAACTTTAATCAAAAAGGTATCCATTTTGTTCTTTTTATTTCTATAGTGGTTTTCTTGTTGTGTTGGTGTTTCTTTTCGTGGTTCTTGTTAAAAAGGTTTGCAATTTCCTTTTTTTTTTATTTCAGGAAAAAAAATTGCTGGCGCCCTCTTTCTTACGAAACGTAAGAACGCCCCTGTGGCAATCACTTATTAAATTAATAATTTTGATATCAAATTGATATCACAATCATCCGCAACTTTAATTAATCGATTCGTCGATTAATTGTTCATTGCTGAACCCACCCCATTCTGAGCTCGTCGTGGTGGCAGCACTTTATTTGCTGCCTGTTGCAATTTGCCTCTCGCTTCTTCGCCGTTGTCATTTGACAGATCGGCACATTGCATTTCCGATATCGCGATTAAATTTGTTGGAGTGTTTTCTTTTCGTTTGTTTTTTTTTTAATTTCTTTTATTAATTTTCGTTTTGATTTTGTTTAATAATTAAAATAATTACCGGGGATAAAATTGCAACACATTGACACTATTTACTCTAGACCTAAATTCTAATTGTTTTGTTGATATCTCATTGTTTGTGTTACCCCTATGTCAATAAGAATATTGAATAAACGACCTGACTTCATGTGTGTTCCTTCGATACAAGGCAGGTCGTGCCTTACTCTAAAAGATCATCATTTTCATTTAAATGATGTAGTCTAGGAGCTTTGTTAGGAATTTGATCACTTGGTGTCCTTTATCGCTTAAACGGGTTGTAGTGATTGTGGGTATTAAAATTACTGGGAGGATGATTAAACGTATTTCGGTTTCGATTCTGGGAATGAATCTGTCCGTTATGCTGAGTCGGGTTATGCTGAGTCGGTCATCTAAATTGTCCACTGTTTGGAATATCCATCCTTTGATGACTATTTTAAGTAAAGTTTTGTCTCTGAATGTTCTTATTTGAATTATTGGCAGCTGGTACTACCTGTCTGGGTTGGTTCATATGATTGAATTGTGGTGGTATGGAGGTCGTGCTATATGCGGAATGGAGATTATCCTTAAATTGAGACATATTTGACTTTATCTCTTGGGCCCTGGCTAGTGCATTAGGAGGTCAAGCGGATTTAAAGAGAACACTATTTGAGATATTGGTTGATTCAAACCAAGTATGAATGTTCTCAATGCGTTATCTCTAGCTACGTTTATAAGACAACTAGTTTCAACTTTTTGTGGCCCGTATGTCATTATTGTTTTGTTCGTAACTAATGTGAGTGTTATACTAACGTGGTCGTAAAATTCTTGTAAGGACTGTATTCCCTGTCTTAAATTGGAAAGTTCACTTTGTATCATATGTACAGGCATTTTGTCTTCGTACGTAATATTTAATCTACCTTTGATCGCATCCACATTTAAAGGCGTTCCATGTGAAGTTAAAATGTTGTTTGCTGCTCCTATCACTTTATTCCCAACAATGTTTGTGACTGAATAGTACCTACTCCCCCTCTTAACTGGCTGATATATCTTCATGCAGTTGCTGGCTGCAGTCCTCCAAGTAACATAATTGCTACCGTCAAAAGTGTTAAGACATTACTACATCTAAAGGTTCTCCTCCCGTTATTGCAGGGTCTATAACTATGTCGGTGTATGGTGTTATTGAATCGCCTTAGGTTAAATTAGGTAAACTTAATGTTAGTTCGTCTACCTGGGCTTTTAGATAACTATGTAGTTACCTCTCTTACTGTCTGAGTTATTAGATCGGCTACTTGTTGTTCGTTCATATTTACACTTTTAATTGAATTGTTTCTTATAAGAATGACAATAGTTTCACATTCACGGAAAAAATTAAAAAAAAAATAATAATATTGAATTTTCTTACTGTAGAATTTTTCTGGGCCGATGTTTTTATTTCGTATTTTTGAACTCCTGCTGGATTCTTTTTAGATTTTGGACTTCCTATGCGTCTACTTCTCCTGATACTTTAGGTCCTACGATTTTCGTTGAATTATCTTTAGTGTTCCAACGGTGATAGATTTTTATTTAATCTATATTCACTTTTCTATTCTGGTTCAGCAACTTTAAAGTTTTTTTGATTTCACTTTGTGTATCACTTTATTATTGATGCTGTCCCTGCTCGGACGCCAGTTAACGAATTGTAAAAGTATTATTTTAAAAAAATATATTTTAATAACAAAATGTTATTAAATTAGATTACAATATTTAAAATAAGTTACTCTAATGGAATCGGAGTGTGCGCGTCGAACCTAATCGAGGGTACAAGTCGTTCTGCCCATTCGTCGCTATTATCTCCTTCATGAATACTCGGTTGATCCCCGGATGCTGTACTGTTACGTTCGAGAAGCCACGTACGCCTTTTTGGTTAAGTGGCTTCATCGTCAATTGTTTCAATCTTATCTTCTATGTACGGTTATCTTTTAGTTTTAATAGTTTCCAATTATAGTGCACGCATTTTGTATATTGTGCTTTGTATTGTATAATTTAGGTGTGTGGCTATTTTAGGGTTTTCATGTATTCCAGATGTCATTGTTCGCTTGCTCTTTTTATCTGAGCGTGTGACATTTCCTATCAAATGGAATTAACTCACCGAAATCAATGCATGATAGAATTTTATATAACTATCATGATGCACCGACAGCAGGTCATTATGGGATTGACAAAACAATCAATCGCATCACTCAGTTTTATTATTGGAAAATGATGCGTTAACGTAACTATGTGAAAGCAAGTCTTAAATGTAAGGAATACAAACTAACCAACCTGAAACCTATAGGATTAATGAAAACTGTATGCAGTAACCAACGCTTTGAAACCATTGCAGTTGACTTATTTGGTCCACTACCACGCTCAGAAGACGGTTATCAGTGGATCCTAGTAGAAGATCCATGCAGCCGTTGGGTAGAGTTTTTCGCAATTAAAGTGGCATCTGCAGAAAACTGTGCCCTAAAACTTCTTGATAAAGTTATTCTTTGCTACGAAGTACCGAGGAGAATACATTGGGATAACTGTTCCCAATTTATATCGGCGTTGATGCAAAAACACGTTCTGTTTGGATATAAGACAAACCTTAACACCAATTTATCATCCCGAAGCAAATACAGTAGAAAGAAAAAACCGAGATCTCAAAACACAGCTTTCAATATGTTTAACAAAACCATAGTGAATGGTATTCTAAATTGCTAGCGATTCGTTTTGCAATGAATACAGCAAAATCCTCTAGCACATGCTATACAGCAGCATACCTAACGGTTGGAAGGGAACTTAGAACTCCTTTTGAAGTACATACTGGCTTGAGACTAGTTGTGCAATCCGAAAATTTTATACCCCAAACTACACCTCATTTACATAAACTTGCAGACACATTCTAATTGGCTGAAGAATCACAAGAACTAGCTCAAGACAAGAACAAAGCATACGTTGATCAAAAATGACGTCCTCAAAAGGAATTCAACATTGGTGATCAAGTCCTTGTGGAAACACAGGCACAAAGCAAAGCAAGGCAAGGCATAACATACAAATTTGTACCACGTCCTTTTATCGTTTTAAAGAAGAAAGGATCTTCCTGCTATATCTTGGCAACTACAGATAAACCGGACCAACCCATTGGTTCACATCATGTTTCATCATTGTCACCTTACAACAGTACAAACACCAATCCAATTTATCCAATTCGTCCTCGAGGCCGATAAACAAATAAAAGAACCTAGCACGGCTCATACCGATCAAAGCATAGATGTTCCAGAAAACAAAACTCATGCCGATCAAATCATAGATGTTCCAGAATACAACACTCTTTATCAAAGTAAAGAGTTCTAAAAATCAACAAAACAACAGAAAGTATCCTTGAAATACCACAGCAAGACAATCCGAATTTGCGAAGATCTAAAGCGAATGAGACGTAAACGAATATATTCTTAAAATCCTGTCGCATCATCGGGTCGTTATCAGCGACAGAGGGGGAGGTTGTAACGAACCAAATTCTATTTACTTTTTTAAATTAAAATAACTATGAATACTTTTATACTTAAATTATTTATATACTTAAATTATTAAATTAAAAATGTATTGAATTATTAATAATAAAAAGATTTGTTTTGCATAATTCATTGCCTCATTGTGACTTAACGAAAATTAACTACAAGAAAATAATTATAACAGTTTTGAAATTTGCATTATATAACAATGATGGCTCTCTCTGAGTAAATATTAACAGTAAAACATATGTAAAATAATGTCAACCAGAAGTTAAATGAACAATAGAATGGAATTTAAGATTCATTCGAATTTCAACCATAATAATAAATAAAGTATAGTCATCAAAATTAAAAATCGTTTACTTTTCTTTTCTATATCGACAAACAAACATAATCGATAAAAAATTCGAAGACCTCAGTGGCTCTTTTGGCTTACGATATAGTTAAGACTTCGAGGACATTAGACGCGTATGCTGTCTCTTGTGGACCGTCACACAAAAGTATAGGAACAAAAATAAAAAAAAACAATTAAAATTATAAATTAAACAAACAAATCTAACAAAACATGAGTGAAGAAGTCTTTCCACTACACTTATAAATATTTGTTTCCGCTTAAAATATCTTCGAAACAAAAAAGATATTGAAATCAAACGTATTTTATTGAAAAAATTGGTTTCAGACTTAACTATCTTGGCTTGGAAAGTTTTTTATCTTTCACAAAATGTTTTTATTAAATATCGACGGACGGTCACAATTAGCAAAATATTATTGTAGGTCGTATTCCAGCCTCTTTCTTTATTCTTTTGCTAAGACAATGGAAAAATTGATAATGTCAATGTCAACAAAATATCCAAATGGACGAATATTTGCTCATTCGTTGGCCTTTTTAACAACTTTATGTTAAACTACCTAAGCCCTTAAAATGTCAAAAATGTCTAATATGCTTAAAGTAAGTTTTTGTACTTACCCATAAATAGCCTTAACGTAATCGGATTCACTATTGCTTTGAGCATTAATACATCGTCCCATTGCAGTTTCTTAAAAAAAAAGATAGCATTAATATTATTATATAAATCTTAATATGAAAATGTTTAACTCACCACACACAATATCTAATGTACATAAAGTTACGTATGGGAATATATTAAACGAATTGTTGTTAATTTCACTTTCCAATTTATTTGATAATATTAAGCTTTGCTCGTTGAAAACGTCAATGAAATCATCCAAAATTTTAAAATGAAATGCGGGTGTTAAAATCTACCAATATATTTTTTATTAAATTCAATGTATGGTGAAAGTAAATATTGGCTTTAAATTACCTTTCTTCTTGAATGCCATTTTCTGCCAAAGCTTGTTAGTAAACCCGTTCCAAGCCATGGCTTAAGGTAATCGTAATCTTGGCTTTTGTCAATGTATTTTGATGTGTTAAGAATAGGCTATATTGTGGAGGAAAAAATTTAAATTATTAAATAAATAAATGCATTTTTGTTATATTTTCAGACGTGTGTACCTATATATAATGTAACAAAAATAATTTGTATGAAGTGTTGTCATTATGGTAGCATTTAAAGAAGAAAGCGCGACTAGCAGTGGATCACACATGCTAGACGCTAAAAAGTCAAACAAAAATGTCTTTAGTTGGTATATTTCTATAATACACAGGGCCGGACAAAGCATATGTGCAAGATGTGCAAATGCACAGGGCGCAGAATTCTGGGGGCGCATTGCCAGGAGCAAGAAAATGTAATCTGATCTTGCAAACAAATATGTACTACTACATATTTGCCATTCTTTAACCACAAACATTCTTAAAATAATCTCAAAAAAACATCCATCACAACTGTCCTAAGTTATCTCTTGCGCACTAACTAACATCACTTTCATTGTTGCATTCAATGAAAATTTAACTCAAGATATCGCAGAACTAAAAATTCTACCTACCTCATTTCCAAATATTTCACCCTGTTCGTACAAGAGAAAAAAAGAAAAAAATCTCAACACAAAAAAATTCCATGCAAGAGAAAAGAAGAAAAAATCTCAACACAAAAAAGTTCCATGCCACCTCATATGTGCAAGATATATTTTATGCACACCGAGTCCCAAAATTAACATAGAAGTATGACGAAGCAAAATACTTATTCATATTGAATCGTATGGGCTAGAACGTGCAGGTTTTGTATCACGCACAGTACCCTGTATGTGAGACTCACATGAGACATTGTGAGTTCTCATCTACAAAGAAAACAAAAAAAAAAATATACGCTGTTTGCTGTGTCTTTGATTTGTAGTAGAAGGTAGCACAGAATACAGAAACCTATCTGCTCTCTTTTTTCAGAGACATTTTTTTGTTGTTTTCTTTGTAGATGAGAACTCACAATGTCTCATGTGAGTCTCACATACAGGGTACTGTGCGTGATACAAAACCTGCACGTTCTAGCCCATACGATTCAATATGAATAAGTATTTTGCTTCGTCATACTTCCATGTTAATTTTGGGACTCGGTGTGCATAAAATATATCTTGCACATATGAGGTGGCATGGAACTTTTTTGTGTTGAGATTTTTTCTCTTGTATGAACAGGGTGATATATTTGGAAATTAGGTAGGTAGGTGTCTTTGCTACAAATAATGGTGAATGGATGTGCAAGTTTTCTTTTTTGCACACTGAGTATCGAAACTAACATGGGAGATATTTAAAAAAAACTTATTTATACGGAATCATATGGATCAGAGCGTGCAGGTTTTCTTATTGCACACTGTGTAAGAGTTAAGTGCCTGATTACAGGAGATGAAATTTTTAATAGAATGGAAAAGGAGCATAGAGCTTAAAAATTAAAGAGGGATGATTCTATTTGGAGTCGAATTGTTCTTGCGCAGGCAGTTTGTTTTTTTTGTTTGAAAGTTAATGACTATTGTAACGGCTACTTTTAATGTATATCTAGTCTGGTGCAGAATGCAGATTGTTTCAATTGTTTTTTCGCTTTGTTGGTTAATTAATATTAAATAAATAGCTACCAGTTTTTAATAGAAGTGACGTATTTTGAAGACAAGACAAGCCAAAGTTATGATAATGGTTCGAATATGAATATGAAAGGAAAAGAAGCGGGTGTTCAGAATCGAATTCGAACCCTGGAACCAAGAGCATTTTTGGTTCCATGTTGCCCGCATTCCTTAAATTTAGTGGTTAATGATGCTGCTCGGTTCTCATTTTATGCAGTTAAAATTTTCGATACAATTCAATGTTTGTTTAACTTTTTTTCAATTCAAGAAATATATGAAGCCCTATAGAATTAAGAAATCTAGAGGCAAAAAACATTGCAGAATCGTTAGGAAATAAAATTTTTGATTTTACATTTATTTGCTGCCTGCTAATTTGGTTTGATATTTTAGAAAATATAAATTAAACTAGTAAATATTTGCAAAGTTCGTCCGTTAATCTGTCAACTGGCATAACAGTTTTAGAAAATACAAAAAACAGTTTGATTTTAATGCGTTCCGATGAAAAATTTAATGAGTAGGTATGTTCAATTAACCGAGCGTATTGCTAGTTCCCTAGAAATACCAAATATGTTTCTTGTAGCTTCATCATTGCGATCTCAACGGAGAAAAATACTTTATGCTGATGAATGTCCTGAAACTATATTAGCCGAAACAAAGATTCAAAGTTGAATTTTTTTTTCAAATACTTGAAAGGTTTGATACGTATAGTATCAATTTTACATTTTTGAGTAACATAAGCGAATGTTTAAAAAATAAAAATGTACGTGCTTCATGCCTTAATTTGCAGAATGTTTTAACATAAAGTAGTTTTAAATATTTAGATGGAGAAGAATTGTTTCAAGAGTTAACCGTAATATCCCAGCTTGTTACGCCACAAAGCTCAAGTTTAGATATGTTAAATTTTATTTTTAGTTCAAACCTTGAAGATTTTGCTCCGAATTTAGTAACTGCTCTCCAAATCCTTAATACAATCCCGGTCACGGTAGCTTCAGGAGAACGTAGTTTTTCTAAACTTAAAATTATTAAAAATTATCTTAGGACAACCATGACTCAAGAGAGATTGGTAGGTTTATCTATAATGTCCATTGAAAAGAAATTATTAAATTCTTTAGACTTTGATGATCTCATTTCTGAATTTGCAAAATGTAAGGCCAGAAAAGTAAGTTTCCAAGTTTAAAAGTTTCCCCTCTGCTCATTTCTTCGCTGCGTTTTAGTTTAATGGTTTAGGCCTCCTGGGGATACCTCAATAAAAAAAAACGCATTGAAAGTCTACCTCCTGGGTAATCTGGGAAAGGCTTATGCTTGTGTATCAGTTTATGTGTAAAAAAAATATAAAAAAGGGGCGCTTTCTACAAATCTTGCACAGGGCGCAAGTTTGGCTTGGGCCGGCCCTGATAATACAACAATACCCCACTGACTAGAAAAGTCTAAGTGATATACATAATTTTGTCTTGAACAGATTCGAAGTTATCGGACAACAAAATCCTATATAAATATTTGTTGGGGTAGGTAAAAAGTGTTAAATCTAATGGTAGATAATCTCTTAATGTATGCTTGAAACTTCTCAATACAAAATTCAAAAGTTCTTAAAAAGAATAATGTATGTATTTTATTTAACTATTTTAAATTAATTTGACTATAATAAATGAATTATTCATTGCAAATAATTATTAAGTTCCCTTAGGAAGTTATTGTAATCTTGACATTTGAAGGTCCCTAGAATCTAAACAAAAGATTTTTAAAGAGATGCATGTACATACATATGTGTGTGCGTGTGTACGTACGATCGATCGTACGTCCGTCATATTCATACAAATTAAAATCTACACAAAATACACAAAGTTGATAAGAACTGATGCTCGATTCTCATTATCTCGAGAAAACGTTTTTTTTTTTAGAAAAATCAAATCTGTATTTGTTTATATAAAAAATAAAAACTTTCAAGAAAAATTGGTTTTCGAGTAAAAATCTCGTTAACAAAAAAATAGATTTTGAAATTAAACTATTTAGCTCAACAAAATATCGTTATGAATATTTTGTTAAAGTTTAAAGCAACACAAATCGACAGACGGAATGGAGTTTATCAGTGTGTGCCAAGCTTTTCCTTGAGGCTTAGTTAGTAGTTTCGGGAAATCTTCACTGTCAAATATTTTTTAATCTGTGGGCCAACAAAGATTCCGGACTTATTTTTGGCCTCCAAAAGAGATTTGGTCCTAATGTGATGTGTAAGACGGGGCATTAAAATATCTTCCGGTTTAGCTAATGGTTTGCATTTCATAATTTGGCTTCGGACCTGAAAATCCGTCGTTTCCGGCCATGATTTTCGACAATAGTGCTTTATATTTTAAAGCGTCAAGTAAAATTTGAACACTCTCATAATTTTTTTGAGGTGCATAGAATGGGCAACTGGAAGAGATGGAAACAGATTTTCGTTTTGCAGTAAAACTGGTTTCAGGCTTTTTGTTAAGCTATCAATAAACAGACGCCATTCACTAGGAAGACAAGGTATTCCAATTGCTTTAAATAAACCTGTTACGTAGTTGCAAAAACAAAACCCATCTATTTTTGAAAAAATATGGAAAACATCTCGTGTCGATGCCGTTGGTCAGTTACTTTGACATCAGCCAGTAAATTCCACGGTTTTAAGCGGGAACCCGAAATTTCTGCTTACATTTTTGTAAATTCAAATCTCTTACTTAGTAGTGAAAGTCTTTCGCTGTAATAAGATAAAAAGGTGTTGATTGTTCCTTTAAGGGTATAAACTCTTCATTTCCGGCATTTCTGCTTGAACTTTGGGATAAGCTCGACTGAGAACATTTATTTGCAGGTTCAGGTACTGGAAGTTCCTCACTATGTGAGACTGGTACTAAAGATGAACGCAAGTCTGGATACGCAATTGGTTGTTTTTTGATTCTTCGGCGATTAGCTGGATTAACCATAGAAAAGTAGCAGTAATTAATTTTCAACACAAATTAGTCTTACGACTTGATAAAAGGGCGTTCTATCAAGTTGTGTTCGATTAGATTTTCACACTGTTCCACTTTTTGATCGTTCCTATGGAATATAAATAAATGCAATGCTTTTTTTTTATTTTTTTTTTAGGTGGCGCAACAGTCCGTAGATAACCAGGGCCTAGTGACTTACAACTCTCAACCATTCCTGTGTGCGAGTAATGTTGTCAGGGATGGAGGGGACCTACAATTTATATGCCGAATCCGAACGGCTGATTTGAGAAAGCACTTTTTCATGACAAGAATTACTCTTGGAGAATTTGTCAATTCCTCGCAAGAGGCAGTACCCGTGAAACTCTTTTTTTTTTAATTTAGGTGGCACAGGCAGGGATTGAACCCAAGACCTCTCGCATGACAGTCCAACGCACTAACCATCATGCCACGGGTACTACAATGCAATGCTTTTGGAGAAGAATAAAAAAAGAAGTGCCAAAGAACAACGGTTCCTCTCTTATCTTCATTTGAATCAGGCTGTACGAAAAATATAATCAGAACGGGAGATTTAGTTTGCACCGATGTCCTTAAGTTGCAAACAGGTATTTGGGTGTTTTTTAATGCCATATAACCCATGTATTTTTGATCGTAGAAAAAAAGTAGTATAGCAATCTTAAAAGGTCATAAACAAGTATGGACAACCAAATATGGGCGCTCGGGAGAAGCAACAATATCAAGAGAAAAGCGGTTTATTTTACGGCTTGCCTCAAATTTCACTGTACCAGCTACTAAAATAAGAACTTAAGGCCACGGTTTGGAGGATAATACAAAAAAGTGGAGCTATCCAGAAAAGAAAACTAAAAAAAACTGTTTTGAGGCAAATTCACAAGGAGAATGAGATGAATTTTGAAAGAGAGCATGTTGCTTGGAGCAGTTAGTAAAAACGCGTTGTTTTTTCGGATGAAAAAAAGTTCAACCTTGACGGTTCGGATGATAACAACTTTTATTATCATGATCTGAGAAAGGATGAGCTTATTTTGGCAAGACATCATATCCGAACATCAGGTGTAGTGGTATGGGGAGCAGCGTTGCCAAAATGTGCCCGATCGGGCCATTTGGCACTAAGTTTTCTATTTTGGCCCGTGGCCCGGGGCCAACATGAAATGGCCCGCATATCATATATTTTCTTTTTTCTAAAACAACAAATGCAATCTTTTCATTCCATCGACAAAATTATCAATGTGTTTCCTCCATATACAACTTCCCATATTGAACTCATTCATTGAGACTGACATGACGTTTGCTTTTCATTTTGTTTTCACCAATCGCCACTTTATTTTTTTTCCCCTACCTACATAGTACGTATCTCGTCTGTTTGTTTTGTCATATCTACAATTTCTTAAAACACAGCCCAAAAAGGCAAGAAGAACTTAAAGTTTTTCAAGAGTATCTTGATTTGAAGAACACTAAAATAAAGAAAGTTGTTGCAACGCAAACAAAAAATTTAATGTTATTTTAAAAAAAATTGTTAAAGCTGAGTACTTAGAAAGCCTAGACAATATATTTGAAGTCGAATTCGAACAGCTCTCTTTGAAACCCTTAACTGGAATCTATATTTTAGCTACGGATTTGATGACTTATTCGAAAATTTAATTTAATTCAATTAATTTAATTCGAAATACATATAATAAGTTTATTTATAAAAGATAAATTGTTATTATTTTCTTAAACAAATTTTTTCTATTACTGTTGATATTATTTAGTTTTGTTAGTGAAAATGGACTAACTGGTCTTATTTTGCAAGAGAAAACAATAGAAAAGATAGAAAAGGTTTATCTCAGTTTAGATTGAATAAATCTTTTTTGGTGCTTCCACCGCACAAGAAGATTTAAAAATGATTAAGTTTGACAGCATTTTCTAAAATGCAAGCTTGGCAAAATCCTCATTCAAACCCTCCAAGTGGGTGCCAGGCGGGCAATGATCACTACAGAAGTCCTGTGCGTTTTTGGCAGGATGGTGATTAGCTAAGGTTGAGTTGGGTAGCCGAATTGTTGTAACTCCTCAATAGTGCAACGTTCGGAAACCCAATTCAATCATAGTTTAGAGGTTCCTAATTTCAGTGGTGGTGTGAGCGTACTTGTACGAAAACCGTGCCGAAGAATGAAAGGCTGGGGGATAAACCAGCCATTAACGAGCTCTTTCGGATGCTGTGGCAAGGTCCGTCATATTTCTGCCTTACCCCGGCAAGCGGCTCTGCCGGGGCTGACCGTCTTTCCGCCCTACTCGTGGGAACAAAAATGAAACAAAACAAAACATCAAACAGAAAAACTTTAAAGAATAATAACAAAAATCGCGCCATGGCTGCCAATACGGTCACATCCACTGGAAAGGCTGTCGAGCCTACTCAGAGGTGTGAACGTGTTGGCAACCCTGTGGTTGCCACTAGTAGCGGGAGTCCTTCCCCCTCTACTAGCCGCAACCTATACTTGAAGGAAGTACCCGTCAGTGGAACAGCTGTGACGCTCGGCTGTCCCAAGGGCGGTAATTCCACAACCCCACCCCCTCCCCGCTCCTGCTAGGACGTCGCAAGCGACCCCAAGAAGGGACACCCCATCCGGAGAGACAAAATCTGCGACATGTGGAATTGTCTCAAAAGGTGAGGGCACACCCCGATTGGTATCGGCAGCGACGAATTCTGATGGTGGACCCACAACTGTGTCACACGGACATAGCTCTGGGTCGGCCAGCAAGAAGTCCAGGAAGTCACTAGCCAAACGAGACCAACGCAATGCTGAGAGGATTCTAGCCACAGTCGGTGTCATACCGGCGGCGGAAAGAACCCCGGAGCAAACGCGAAAACTCGAGTGGGCTAGTGGCTTTCTTAGCAATATCACCAAACAGACCTGCAGCGACTCAACATCAAAGCGCAATAGGTCTTTCGAGGGCGACAAGCCCGAACCAAAAAGGCAGAAGGTGCATTCAAACAGCACAACAGCCTTCAATAAGGATCTTTCCTTTAGCGACGCGCTAAAAGGTAAGATCATAGCAGCGGTCATTGACAGGGGTCATGTGGATGGTAACATCTCTCATGATCGATGGGCAAGCGTCAAGGCTCACCTCGGTTTCAGATTTTTATCTGTCATCGAGGAGAATCCGGGACCTCTCCCAGACACAGCCGATGCAGGATGGTACCAAAATCGTATCAAACTCATCGCCTGTGGTGGTCAGAGATCTAACGATCTGTACAGGGCTGCTGTCAATGGCTTGCCAGAAGTCTGGCCGGGTGCCAAGCTCGAGGTTGTTACAAGGGAGGATATTCCTTGCCGGCCAAGAGCACGCATAATGGTCCCGGCTCTTCACAACTGCCCGGATATGATCATGAAATTGATCAAAGCAAGTAATCCGAACCTGCCTACGCACGACTGGAAAGTCCCAAGGGTTGAGAAGGAGACGGTGGGTCACTATAGATCAGCTCTCGTGTTGATCAATAGGGAATCACTGGCTCGACTGGATCTACAAGAAAGACGAAGATTCGCTTAACACGCCCCCACAGAAGCCCCTTCAGCGGAAGGAAACGCTTCACTACCACCAATAATGGAGGTCGATGAAATACCAAAAGCGGAACCATCGACCTCCACAGCCCCAAACAAGCCATCCGACGTGGAGGCAAAACTTACAGTCGACAGTAACTCCGACATGGAGACTGAAGACGCCACCTTAGGCATCACTCTGAGTGAGGAAGACCTACTTCATTCCTCCTCAGACGATGAAAACGCCGATAATACAGTGGTGGAGGTTAATCTGACTAATAGTAGCAATGCTGCGATTAGTACAGATTAATCTCCATCACGCCATCATGGCCGCAAATAACTTCATACTCCGACTGCACGCGAACAAGGATGACATCGTCTTGATACAGGAGCCGTGGGTCTCAAACTCCATCATCAGAGGCCTCCGGACTCCTGGTTATAAGCTACTGCATGCATCGGAGAAAGGTGAACCAAGGTCATGTATGTTAGTAAAAAATGACTTAAATGTATTTTTACTCCCCAATTACAGCGACAAGGACACAACCACCGCTGTCTTAACAACGGATAAAGCCGTCTACTGGCTCATATCCTCCTATCTTGGCCACGACAGCCCAATTCCAGGTGACACCTTGAGGAAGGCAATTGCGGACGCGCAGTCGAAAAAAGTTGGTCTCCTAATTGGATCGGACGCTAACGCTCATCACACGGTATGGGGTAGCTCGGACATAAATGAGAGAGGTGAGTCCTTATTTGATTACTTACTAAGCACTAACCTACTCATAAGTAATATTGGTAATGAACCCACTTTTGTAACCAAGAATAGGAAAGAGGTACTTGATATTACACTTACCTCTGACTCGATCCACAATCTGATTTCAAACTGGCATGTCTCAAAAGAGAATTCCTTCTCTGACCACAAATACATTCAGTTTGAGCTCAGAGATGTGGCAAACATATCTACGGGTTTTCGCAATTACCGTAATACAAACTGGGAACGATATAGGGAGGTACTAACACAATTACTTGATTACAACCTTCTTAAAAGCTCCTCCAGTAAAGATGAACTAGATCTTTCTGTGAATCATCTCACTGAAGCCTTCAATGAATCAATGAGAATTTCATGCCCTGTAACCATTTTTAAGGGAAAAAAGAAACCTCATTGGTGGCGTAAAGAACTAGAACCATTCAGAAAGAGTTGTCGCAAACACTTCAATAGATCTAAATACACTAGATCTCCTTCTGACTGGGACTTATACAAACAAGCTCTAAAGCAATATAAAAAAGAATTAAGGAAGAGTAAGAGGTCTTCTTGGAGAAACTTCTGTGGCAAAATAGAAAATACTTCAGAAGCCTCAAGACTCAGGAAAATTCTCTCAAAAAGTCCAACAATACCCAGTGCTTTAAAGACAGATGCAGGCACATGGACTATCACAGATGAAGAATCTCTTAATCTGCTATTAGACACCCACTTTCCAGGTAGCTCTAACATACTTAACGACTTAACATTAGAGTCTCAAGCTTCTACAAGCGATTTAGTTGATCTAATAACGCGGGAAAAACTGCAATGGGCCATAGATAGCTTTGATCCATATAAATCTCCAGGACCAGACGGAATCATCCCGGCCGAACTACAAAAATGCTCAGACATGATCATTCCACCATTGGAAATCATTCTGACAAGCTGTTTAAGGCTGAGATATATTCCCAAAGCCTGGAGAATGGCAAAAGTAGTCTTTATTCCTAAAGCAGGGAAACCCTCCCACGTTAACCCTAAAGATCTACGACCAATCAGCCTATCATCCTTCCTTCTTAAAACCTTGGAAAGATTGATTGAAATTTACATCAGACATAACCTAAGACCATGTCTCATTTCCACAGCTCAACATGCTTACTCTAAGGGAAAATCAGTAGAAACAGCACTTCATTCGCTGGTACGCAGTATTGAATACTCCCTCGAATACAAAGAATATAACCTAGTAGCTTTCCTAGATATTGAAGGAGCTTTCAACAACGTCAGTTACCAGGCGATCACGACAGCAATGGAAAAGCTGCAATTAAAGAAACCACTCATAGATTTTATTAGTCTCATGCTCAAAAGCAGGACAATAACTTCAAGCATGAGAAGCTTTACTACCACCAGATCGGTGCATCAAGGTACCCCCCAAGGAGGGGTCCTTTCGCCTCTCTTATGGAACATGGTAATAAACGACCTTCTAACATCATTAGAAGCAGAGGGTTTCAGGGTGATTGCCTATGCTGACGACGTTGCTATATCTGTATCTGGAAAACACTCCCAAGTTCTCCCGGAACTCCTACAAAATGCCTTGAATAGGCTAACAAAATGGGCTAAGCAATGTGGCCTGGACGTCAATCCACATAAAACAGAACTAGTAGTCTTTTCAAGAAGGTACAAAATTCCTCAGCTCAGCCCACCCAAGATTAAAGGAATACCATTAAGGTTTTCCGACCAAGCTAAATATTTAGGCCTCATTTTAGACAAAAAACTAAATTGGAAGGCAAATATTGATGAAAGAGTAAAAAAGGCTACTGTAGCGCTTTTTACTTGTAAAAAGGCCATAGGATCAAAATGGGGCTTCTCCCCAAAAATAACCCACTGGCTATACACTTCGGTAATTAGACCGATACTCATTTATGGAGTTGTCGTATGGTGGACCGCACTGGACAAGATGGTAAATCTAAATAAGTTCATCAAAGTCCAGCGGTCAGCAGGTATGTGCATCACAGGAGCACTTCGCTCAACACCAACCGCAGCCCTGGAAGTGCTTTTAAGCCTAACACCTCTTGACATCTTCTCCAAAACGGTGGCAGCTAACTCATGTGTGAGGCTTAGAGCCACCTCTCAATGGAACAGTAACAATACTGGACATACTACTATCCTAGATAATTTTAGATCTATCCCAGATCGCCTAGACTATACCACCCCTAAAATGGTATTCGGTAAAAGCTTCCATGTGTCCATCCCTTCAAGATCCTCCTGGGAAGAAGAGAGACCCCTGGAAGACAATGCGATACACTTCTATACAGACGGTTCAAAGACCGATTAAGGAGTTGGAAGTGGTATCTATTCGGAACAACTGGGGCCCTACTCTGTAACTCGATTCTACTTTTGATTCTATTCGAAACTCATTTCCGATTCTACTTTCGAGTGGTACTATCTATGAAAATAGAATCGGATGCCGGTAATACCAAGTATTTCCCACAAAATTTCCGATTTTCGAACGAGTCTCGTTATGTGTGACATTAGATAAAAAAAAACAAAACAATCTTCTGTGAATAAAAGTCAATTAATCTTTGTGAAAAAAATCAATCAAAACAATAATAAAAACAAATACAAATGGACAGTGTCGCAATTTGGTTAGATTCTGAAGAAAATCCGGAACGAATTGAACAAATAGAAAGAAGGCGAATCAGAGACAATTCCAACATAATCGAGCTTAGCGAGAAAAGGTTTACCCATATTGAGCATCTATTTGAACGCATTTTTAATCCAATCTACATTATTTCAGCTTTGTTAAAAATTACCTCCTTTCAAAAGATGCATTCATGTTTTTATTGAACCAAATTTCAACGCACTTTAGTATTCGTCACTGAAGCTACACTCGATGTTTTTATAGCCAAGAAAAAAGTTATTTGGTTAAAAGTTATTTATCTATACGGTAGAATATTTGAACGCATTCTTAATGAAAAATATATAATTTTGTTTTAGTTTTGTTAAGAACTATCGTCTTTCTAAAGACGGATTTATGTTCTTACTTAACACCATATCATCCGACATGACTACTCGCAGAAGACAAAATGCTTTTCCGATTATCATTAAGTTATCAGCAGCATTGAAGCAACAAAAGGTTACCAAAACCAAATCGGTGGTGACAAGAACGCTGGAAGTGCACAGCAAACCATGTCAAAAATACTTGCCGAAGTTTTGACTTCAATCGAAAGAGTCAATTTGTGCACGGTGATGATGAATTTTGAAATGAATGAGGAATGAAGAACAACGAAAGTCCAAAAGCTATTTTTGGCTAAAATCACGAATTCCCGGTGTAATTGGGGTGGTAAAATAATAAAACACAAAATGTTGAATGAAAAACTTTCAAATTCCAATTGCATATTAATAATGTATAACATTTTACTTACACTTTGACAAAAAAAACTTCGTTCGCAAACACATTTGATGTAGAGTGATTATTTTCGATTTTGCCTTATTTTGAATTCTACTTTCGAGTTACGTAGTTCCTCGTTTATTCGAAAGTTCATAAGAATATAGTTGGCACTACTAGAACTATTCGATTCTCGTTTGTTCGAAAGTAGTCAAACAGATACATAGTACCAATTTTTCGAATTCGAGCAATTTCATTGTAGAATCGAGTTACATAGTAGGGCCCCTGAATCTAAGTCTATCATATAGACTTCCCAATCAATGTAGTGTATTCCAGGCAGAAGTAATGGCGATTAAAGAGGCACTATCCTGGCTCAAAGAAAACGTTATATCTTGCAAAGATATACGAATTTTCTCAGACAGCCAAGCCGCTCTTAAATCTCTCGCGTCTGTCTCTACAAACTCTCAATTAGTCCACGACTGTCGATCATCTCTGAATGAGATGACAGAACAGTTTAATATTCACCTCATTTGGGTGCCGGGCCACAGAGACATTCCGGGAAATTGCAAAGCCGATGAGCTCGCCAAAAACGGAACACTTCTGCCAAATGTTAGACAAAAACATAACATAGGAACACCACTTGCTACATGCAAATATCTTCTCAAACAATATGCTCTAGAAGCAACAAATGCTAGATGGTCACAGAGCACCACCTGCCTAACAACCAAGCAAATATGGCCAAGCATAGACTTAAATCGGTCAAAAGGCTTGATATCCTTGAGCAGACAAAATATAAGCTCTACAATTGGAGTAATAACAGGACACTGCCTCATAGGAAGACATGCTCTGAGGCTAGGAGTCTACACAAATGACTTCTGTAGAAGCTGCATGGACGAGGAGGAAGAGGAAACAGTCCAACACCTGCTATGTACATGTCCAGCACTCTCCACTAGAAGGAATAACTTTCTCGGTAATCCCTTCTTCGACAATACCTTTATTAAAAGCACAAAATGGTTTGTTTAATTTTCATTACTCTCCCATGAGTAACCTTATTAGTGGTATCACAATGGACCCTTGAGGTCTAAGTGAGTCAATGACATCTAGACAGCCACTCCAACCTAACCAACCTAACCTTCTAAAATGCAAATGGTGTTTCGATGTTTCTTATGAAGTGCAAGTGAGATAGTTTGATTCATGTTAAACAATGAAAAACTGAATAGTTCAGCACCATATAGGAATATGCTACCTACTCCATGTGCATTTTTTTTTAATTTGATTAAAACAAAACTATATTTTTTTGTACACAAACATATATAACGCATTATATTATTTCCGATCCCCGACCGGAATCGAGCGAATCAAGCTCATTTCAACTCGATTCAGGTATATAAAGAATTTAGGCGAGCTTCAAGCTCGCTTCAACACCACATGTTAATGTAGTAGTCTACGAACAAACCCCCTTCTTTATGTCAAATTGTTTGGTTGAAATTAAAACTTTGAAATCGAATATCACATTACACAGACGTATTTTCTTGATTTTGATAGTCAACTATCAAAAATCAGCTTACACGATTTCACCCCTGGTCTGAATTTCGCTATTTTTTTTTGGAATTTTTTGATAAATTATTCTGGCAAATATTCAGTTGAATCAACTTTCAAATATAAAAACCGGACTACTGCGGATCGTTTTGTTGGCAATTTCTCACTTTACCATATATGGAATGCGAACAAAACGCACTTATTTTCTTAAACAAATTTTTTCTAGGGTAGTGGGCTAGTGGCCCGCACATTTTGGAAATGGCCCTCAAAATGGCCCTTAACATTTTTGTCTTCGCGGCAACGCTGATGGGGAGCTATTACCTACTATCACAGATAAGAAAATATACAGATGTCTCATCACTATAGAAGAAAATGTTACATATTTTTTCCACTGCTCCTTGGCTATCAACCGACAAAAAGCTTTTCGTCGGTTAATCGTCAAGCACAAAAAGCTGTTTTTGATTTCACATATTGGTTTGTCAGTATGCCTCTTCAAAGCTATGTGTCTAACTATAAAAAACTTCGAAGATTGTTGTTGTTCTCAATTCATAGAGACAAAGAAGAACAGAAACTGTTTTGGTTTCGATGATCTTTTGGTCCCGATGTTAACATATTACAGTTATTATTGTTCAAGCGATGTAGGTATTTTATGCTATTTATTATTGAATATGAAAATAAAAACCAAAGTTACTAATTTGTCCATTTTATATTTTACTATGTCAAATAAAACAATATGCACATGTTGAAAATACATTTAAGAAAGTAAGAAAAGATAAGTTATTTGCAGGACATTTTAAAAATAATTTGTATGGATTCCTAAGGTAACTCTGATGCACATGTACGTGCGATTTATGTTTTATGTAGCCACAATGAAATAAAAAAAACTATTTTCTTATCTCCAGCTGCTTTAAAGAGCTCGACATTCAAGCCATCTGCTCCAGCGGCTTTATTAGACTTCAGCTTAGATATGGGAATCTTTACTTCGTCTACGTAGGGAGGACGGGATTGTTGGCTTTCGTCGTCTATGTTGAAGGGATCATCCTGCCTGACAGCGAAATTCGGTTCGTCGTCGCTGTTTTACAGTCTGCAGAAGTGGTCCTTCCATATCCTCAGCATTGACTGCGATTCCACTATGATGTTTCCACTTTCGTCTTTGCAGCCTTCGGTTCTAGGTTTATGGACTTGTGAATTCCGTTTCACCTGCCCATAAAATTTTCGAAATTCATTCCTGCTTTTGAACCTCTCAACATCTTCGACCGCACGCTTCTCATGCTCTATCTTTTTCCTTCTGAGAAGTCGGTGTTCCTTTCGCCTCTTCGAGAAGCTCTCGTCCTTCTATGCAGCGCCGCTTTGCATGCCTGTTGTTTGGCTGCATTTGCCTGTCGACATTCCTCATTAAACAAGGGGTTCCTTGTTGTTGGTTGCTTGAAACCCAGCACGTCAGAGGTAGCTTCTCTGATTGCATCTTGGCAATGTTGCCACTGGTTTTCGATACATTGTGTTGGCGGCAGAGAACTTCGAGAGAGGTTACTTGTAACTCGGTCGGAAAAGGATTTGGCGATCTCTTGCGATTGTAGCCGTTCGACGTTGTACCTTCTCCCAGCATCTCCATGTTTTGCCTTGGGTCTGGAAACCCGAAGTGCTACCTTGGCAACAACGAAGTAGTGGTCCGAGTCGATGTTAACTCCTCGGAAAGTTAGGACATCCATGATGCTGGAAGCGTGTCTAGCGTCGATCGCAATATGGCCAATCATCATAAATTCATTTAGTTAGGTTTCAAATTCAGCTATTCTCATACCAAGTAGCAATAGTGCTCAAGGACCAAGTTATCTTTTTGTCAGGGTGAAATCTGACTGCCTATTTGTCACCTGAAAAAGTATTTTCGTGGACCATCTGTCGTATACGCAAACACTTTTTGGACTGCCCTACACATAATTTTTGTCGAAATTGGTGGAGGTTGGTTTTCCAGGACTCTAAGAGTAGAACTCTGGTTGATGGATACTAGATTTCAACTTGCCTGTTTGAACATTTTGGAGCTACAACGGAAGTGGAAGATTAAAAATGGATTGAGGAGAAACTATAGGCAAATGCAAGATTGCTGTATTAACCACAGTGTGGACCAGTCTTGTACAGTAACAGTTTAGATGTTATGGAGGGAATTTTGGATTAAAAGAGTCTTGATAAGCTATAAAAGGTAACGTTATCTTTAACCAGACGCCAGCGTATTTATTTCTTTAATGTTAGTATTGGCCACTTCTATTGACCCAAGGTAGGTAAGACCACTTAATTTTGTGATCACTTACCGTTAATTCTGTTAGGATTTCAACTTTTCCTGCAGACGAATCCACCATTTACTTTGTTTTTTTCAAAACTTACGTACAATTTCAAAGTTTGGTAGACTTGCATTTGTTTTTTTATAGCACCAAAACTATCATAAAAAACATGATAACCTCGCAAAATATGTGGCTTTCTTTCATATTCTTTTACTAAGTTGACACCCATCCTTTTATCATTCTATATAGTACCCATATTATATATACATATATATTTGAATACACAGACTATAAACTAATAAGTAATTGATAAGTGTATTTAAAGTAAGTACATTTAAAATAAAAAAACAACATAAATACCTCTACTGTTTGCGGGTGGAAAAGCATTACATATGGAGTAACTCCCTGCCAAGCTCTATTGATACCAATACGATTTCCCCATAGCCTTTGAGCTCCTGTCATTCGCATAAAAAGTTCTGTTGGGTAACAAAAGTAAGGTTTGATTTTATTTAAAATTTTATTGAGTTCGAAACTACAAACATATATGAATATAATGTAGCTAATCATCTTTAACTTTTATTTGGTTAATGGATAGGAATAAAAAAGGAAATCTTAAAAAAAATTTAAAACAAAACATCTTTTTATTGAAAAAGTTGACCTGGATTTATGTATGTTTTTAATAATTTTAACATATTTTTTGTTTCTTCAAATTCAATATTATATATAAATTTTGATTGAGGTAACGAAAAGATATAAGAAAAACACCGACTTTAATTTAAGTTTAAAAAAGATATATTTATTTTTGAGCAGCGATTCGTGCTGTTTGTTCCGTGATGATAAACTAATGAGGCTTGTTGCCTTCTATACTTATACTGTCTCGCAGAATAGAATAATTAAATCTATAAACAGTGAGCGATAGTTACAATGTAGATTGCTGCTACACATGTGTGTTTGTTTAGTAATAAGTAATTATCTCTTGAAGGGGTTGGTGGCCTGATATAACACCTCCCCCCGAAAAATTTTCTATGGGTTGAAATGAGACCATTGGAAGATTTATTTTAACATTATTATTATTTTCCATTACAAACATTTATTTGATTATTATAGTTGTATAGAGATTATATTATTTTTTTCATTTTTAAAAATGCAATTATGGTTGCGATGATACTGTTAAATGTGGGTTAGTATTAAAAATAAAATCATTTGGTTTTGGTGTTGGGGAGCTTCTGAGGATTTAAAAGAATACACCGGATGATTTACATTAGTTATTACTTTTCTGCTGTTTGTTTTACATTTGCTAAGTACTATTGTTAACATAATTATTACAATGATTATTAATAAAAAATATGAGGAGTAGACAATTTGATTGTGTTTTGAATGGGCTCCGTTTTATCTCCAACCCTTTTTCTCATTTTTATTAATGATATCCTGTCTGCAGCCTCTAATTCAATTCATTGTTTTTATTTGACGATAGTATTCTTAGCTTTTCATATTCGAAGAGACTGAACATTTCGCTATTCTTGGTATGTGTATCACCATTCACCAACCACCTTTTGTGGAACGATCACATTCGCGATGTCGCCAAAAATGCCGCAAGATGTTTGGGTTTTCTAAGGCGATGCAAGAAGTTTTTCTCCCACTCTGATCTGGCTGTTATCTACAAGACTTATATACGTTCAAAGCTTGAGTAAAACTCCCATCTCTGCGCTGCTGGTGCTCCTGCAACTTACTTAAGACTCTTGGACAGTATTGAACGTAGAGCATTTAAATTGGTTGGTGATAATATCATCGTTAGTTCCTTACTTCACTTGAACATCGTCGTAAAGTTTCTTGTTTTAGCCTTTTTTACCGTTTTTTAACGGTTAATGCTCCAGAGAAAAAGCCGTTTGCAATCCTCCAATTCAACCGTAATACTAGCGCTTCTAGGAATGCTCAACAGTACACCCTCGAGCCCAACATCGGTCGTACTGTCAAGTACAGAGATTCGTTCTTTAGCCGTACTATGCGAATGTGGAAATCCTTACCACACTCTGTCTTTCCCAGCCATTGCAATATATATTATATATAATATTCAGCAATTCAAAGCCAATGTGCACCGACACCTCCTTTCAACCCCTCTCTTCCTTTCCTAGTGCTCACACTGTGTCTACATAATAAGGGTAGTATACTATCCCCTTGAGTGTGCGCTTACTATACAAAAATATAATTTTTTCAGTATTTTTTATATGTTCACAATATAATTTTGTTAAGGTTATATCTTTAGTTTCTTAGAGAGTAATGTTTTGATTTATATTTGGGATAATTAATTCACTTGAATATTCTTTTTTTTAATGTTTATTATTTAATAAGTTTTCCAATGCTCGATTTTTATTAAGTTATTCCTCCTGATTGTTAAGTTCGACAAATTGTTACAAGTTTGATTTAAAGTTACTTCGTCGTTGCTTATGTCTATTAATAACTTAATACTTCTTTGAAGTATGTCTTTTGATGATTTGTATTGTTCTTTCCATATTTCTTGAAATTGTTAGAAAACAGCATCATTTTCAGTGCATATCCCTATTAATGTTTTAATAAAAACTTCAGAAATAATAATGTTTCTTATATCTTCTTCTGTATAATTGTTTTTGCAAAATACAATTCTTAGTTTCTTCATTTTCGTTGACTACTAGAACTAATTGGCGATTAAATAAGTTTATTGATTTTTCACTGATTGGCATGGAATGTGAATTGTATGACTCAGCGCTATTTATTTTTTTATTATTATCTTTATCTTTGTTATTTCACATATTTGTGTTGTTTTCTATTTTTATTCTTGATAAGGCATCTGCGGCTAAGTCTTCTCTAGGTACCCTTAATATATTATGCTTTAAAGTCAAATTCTTCTAATTTAATTTTCCATCTTTGTTATTTTACATTGGGTTCTTTCAAAGCTGGAAGCCAAACCAGTGGGCCATTGTCTGTTTTAATTATGAATCTTCGCCCATATTAGTAATGGCGATTTTGAGCTGTTGCCCATAAAATCGAGAGCAATTTTTTCTCTGTTGGACATTCGTTTTTGTTAAATGTACGAGAAGCAAATGACAAAAGACCATGTGATTGTGATAAGACGGGTCCACCAAAGTTTCTTGCGTCTGTAGTTAATGTAAATTCTTAATTATAGTCTGAGTGGCGAGTGGTATCTGAGTTATTTTTATTGATTAGCGCATTTTTCTTTAAACATAAGGCGAAAGGTTTTATTATACCTGAAACGAACTTCCTGCAATACCCTGTTAATCCTAAGGAACTTTATATTTCATTTACCGTACTTGGTATGGGAAATTTGTCTATTATTTGTATGTTATTGAGGTTAGGTTTATCACCATCTGGTGTAATAATGCGGCCTAGGAATTCTGTCTGCTTTTATAGAAATTCTGATTTTTTTAAAGATACCTTCAGATTTGCTGCCTTAAGAGTACTCAAAACTGTTTATAGAGTCTATGTGTTCTTGGAGATAGTGTCAAGGTATATATAACAAATTTTCCCCATGAATTCTTGAAGGACTTCGTTCATAAGCCTTTGGAATGTTGCTGGTGCGATTTTTAAACCAAACGGCATACGCCCAAATTCGTAATGGCCTGACTGTGTAGAGAATGCAGTTTTTTTCCTGTCCTTTTTATGAACTTCTCTTTGATGAAAACATTTTGTGAGGTCTAATGTTGTAAAATAATTAAAATGTCCTAGTTTATCTAACATGCTATCTATGTTTAGAACGGGGTATTTATCGTCCTTAGTTTTTTCATTGAGCTTTCTATAGTCTATGACTATTCTACATTCTTTATTTCCCGTACTGCCCTCTTTTTTATTAACTACCCAAATAGGAGCACTTTAAGGTGAAGCAGAATGTTTTATGATTCCTTGGTATCTGTAAATTCGTATGTATACGGGCGAGTCATCGGTAGTGGGGATCACATGTTAAATGTGGCTACTAAAAGAAAGATCATCTCCTTCACTGTAAAATGTACTTTTATGTTTCTTTATAATTTTTTGAAAGAGCTTGATTCTCTTCATTGTTCAAGTGGTCAAATCGAAGATTTTCCAAAATGAATCTATAATAGTTTAGGTTATTGGGATCGTATTCAATTGATTAATGGTTTCAGTATATTCCCGTTCCTCTGCACTGAAGAATATGGGTATAATAGTATAATAGTATAAATAATATATATAGTAAAATAAAAAAATAGAATTGAAACAAAACGGTTTATTTATTTTTGATTCTTTAATTTCATATAATCTCTTTATTTTTGAATCTTTAATTTCATATAATCTTGAAAACTTTATATCAACGAAGCCTTAGACGTCCGAAGCCTTTGACGAATCGATTTCAACTGAATCAATCATTTATATTTAAGTCTCCACGAAGTATACAAAGTGCATACTTTGCGATAATTAATTAGTTCAATTAGTTCTTCGAACCTCAATATAAACAAAATATGATGAACTCAGATTTTGTTTATATTGAGTTCATATCGATTGCTAACTGTTTATTTGCGATTGTGAAATACAAAATATGCTGAATGCATATTTTGTGGAGAAAAAAAACGAAAGAAAAGAAACAACAAAAAGAATTAAATTATATTGCTATGAGGGGTTGTGGTTGATACTATAACTCCCCCTGCGTTCGTCTGAGGCTCCGACGAAGTTTGTTTTACATTTATTTTTACAATCTTCGTTTTTCTTTTATACATTATAAAGAGTAAAGTAGTTAATATAATTAAAATTACAAATTGGGTGACCCATGTTGATATGTGTTTTGCATGGTTTTGATATGTCATTAAATCAATTCTATCTATGTTTTTTTTTATTATTCAAATTTAATTTTTCTAGATCCAAATTGTAGAAAGTTACTTTTACTTTTTACTTTTGTAAAAAAATTAGGTAAGATTATATGGTCATGAATCTTTTTTTCTTGGTTTTCAAATAACATATTGTTAATATTTATTTTACAATTTTCTATTTTAATAAGTTTATTTCCTTCAATGTTTATTTTTAAATCGTTACAATTCCGAATAATTAATGTATGTATTTTTAATATTCTTTGTTACAATTATACCTTTCGTAATTTCACTTATTTCCTCTTTTTCCTGAAATTGCATGTCACAATTGACTTCTTCCATTCTAATTATGTTTTTAATACAAATATCTTTGACTTCTATAAGATTCTTTTAAAGATCATCTTTTACTGTAGGACTGTAAGAAATATTTGTATTTTTGTCTACAAGTGTGTATTTTTCTTTTATGTGTAAAGATTTATTTTGTTTATTTGGTATACATAGGTTCAATTAATATCTTAGATAGGGGTGTATCTGTTAGCTGCGGAATTAAGAGAATTATAACTATTTGATTTTTGTAGAATGTTACCATTATTTTAATATATTGGGATGCCTCAACACTAGGGATTATTTCTATATAATTAAAATTAAATTATTTCTTGTTAGTATACCTAATTTACTTGACATTATAACTTGATCTATATCATCGATATGATTTTTCAACAAGTTAATATCATAATTAAGTTGGTATATATATTGTATCGGGTGTTTTTTTTGAGGTTAGGATTTTCATGCATTAGTATTTGACAGATCACGCGGGATTTCAGACATGGTGTCAAAGAGAAAGATGCTCAGTATGCTTTGACATTTCATCATGAATAGACTTACTAACGAGCAACGCTTGCAAATCATTGAATTTTATTACCAAAATCAGTGTTCGGTTCGACAGTGTTCGGTTCGACAAATTTTGTTCAGCGATGAGGCTCATTTCTGGTTGAATGGCTACGTAAATAAGCAAAATGCCGCATTTGGAGTGAAGAGCAACCAGAAGCCGTTCAAGAACTGCCCATGCATCCCGAAAAATGCACTGTTTGGTGTGGTTTGTACGCTGGTGGAATCATTGGACCGTATTTTTTCAAAGATGCTGTTGGACGCAACGTTACGGTGAATGGCGATCGCTATCGTTCAATGCTAACAAACTTTTTGTTGCCAAAAATGGAAGAACTGAACTTGGTTGACATGTGGTTTCAACAGGATGGCGCTACATGCCACACAGCTCGCGATTCTATGGCCATTTTGAGGGAAAACTTCGGAGAACAATTCATCTCAAGGAATGGACCGGTAAGTTGGCCACCAAGATCATGCGATTTGACGCCTTTAGACTATTTTTTGTGGGGCTACGTCAAGTCTAAAGTCTACACAAATAAGCCAGCAACTATTCCAGCTTTGGAAGACAACATTTCCGAAGAAATTCGGGCTATTCCGGCCGAAATGCTCGAAAAAGTTACCCAAAATTGGACTTTCCGAATGGACCATCTAAGACGCAGCCGCGGTCAACATTTAAATGAAATTATCTTCAAAAAGTAAATGTCATGGACCAATCTAACGTTTCAAATAAAGAATCGATGAGATTTTGCAAATTTTATGCGTTTTTTTTTTTTAAAAAAGTTCTCAAGCTCTTAAAAAATCACCCGATATATATGTTATTTCCTCTTCTAGATTACTTATGCGATTATTTGTTATATTAGTGAAGTTATTTAAGTATGTTTCTATTTTATACTGTTGAGAAGCTATATGATTTGTTATATTTTTTATTTGGTCAGATATATCTTGATTTATCTTTACTTGTTTTTATCTTCGTAAATTATATTATTTATATTTAGGTTTATATTGTCTAATTTTGTCTGTATTTCTAATGCATCTTCACTGTCCATTGTTCCGAATATAAATTTGAGTCCCTTGCCTACAATGTCGAACAGAGCTCTCTTAGTTTTGGTATGTGGTTTTGAAAAATCTATTTTATTTTCTAGCAAATTGTAATTGTGTTTTATGGTATTAAGCATTGGTCCTATGACACTTGATTTTGCTGCTAATTTTTCTATATTCTTAAAGATCTGTTTAGATGTTACCTCATATTCGGTTATATTAATTATATGTAAGATTTTGACATAGTTTTTAACTAATTTCCTGTCTTCTAGTTTTATTGGTACATATCCCTCGCTGTGGCTGATGTCTTGAATTTCGATCGATTGTGTTCGTATATGTGATAGGATGTTAATTGTGAAGTAGGCCAATATCAACAGTCGCATATTTACCTGTAATGAATTTTTTATATATTGTTTGGATGCTTCTGAAATTTTCTTTTCTTTTTGACATGAGTTTTGTAATATTTTAATTGTGTCTTAGTGTCTTTCAAGTGTTCCCTATCTATTAATTCTGCGTTTATTTTCCTAAATTTGGAATGATTTTTTCCTCCTCTTATTTCTTTTATGTAATTAACACCTGTTTCTAGCTCTATGTCATGCCTATCTTTGTTTAAAATGTTAATTGCTTTCTCCTTCTTCTCCACCATGCGTCTGAAAATACCCTCATATTCTTCGTCCTTTACCTTTCCTTGTATGAAATCTAAAGGTTTATGGTTTGTAGTAGAATGTATAGTATTATTATAGAAACCATTTATTAAAATCATTTGTTCTTCTATAGGAAGGTGTTTTTTCGTATGTTTGAGCAATCTTAAATGTTCGTTAATAGTATTATGTAGTCTCTCTATGTCTGCATTACGGTTATGGTTTGAGTTAGACGAAAAATGGATTTCAATATTTTTTTCGTCCAAAAATTCTTTCATTAGTTTTGATTTCATCCCTAGTTCGTTGTCTGTTACTATTTTATTTATATTTCCATAAACGCTAATATATTTAAGTAAGGCTTTCTGAATTCTGATTCCTTGCGGCTGTTCATTTTGACGAACAACGCAGTTTTACTAAACTTGTCTATCATTGTGGCAAAAATGGTTTTATTTATCGTATAAAACACATCTAAATGAATTATTTCGTTAGGTTTCTCCGGAGTTTCTGTTATTTTAAACGGAACTTTAATTGGCTTTCTTTCACATTTTTCTAATATACATATTTCACAATTATTGACAAATTCTGTTATTTTATGTTTCATATTAGGATAATAATAGCCTCTTTTTATTTCTTCATATAATTCGTTTATTCCTCTGTGATTATTTTCGACATGTTTTTCTTTAATGATTAATTCTAATTCTTTTATATCCTTTATATCTTTTAATAGTTTGCAGCATCTTATTATTTTATAATTCTTAAAATGCTTTGAATATAGAGTCTGGATTTTATCGAAGATTTCATTAATAACTAATATCGCATGCATTGATTCTGGGCTAAAATGATTCTTAATGATTTGGACTAAACTTTTATCATCTGTTACAGATTTTATACCGATCACTTTACGTTTCTTGTCATGAATATTATAATTCTCTATATATGATGAACCAGACGTTACTTGATTAAATATGATTTGATTTTTATATAGATTACACGGAAAGAATTCTTAGATCAGATCAAGAAAAATAAGCTACAAATCACGAAAAATGAATCCAGTTTTGGACCTTGGCTTCGAAATAAGTAAATTGCTACTTTTTGTTTGCAATTTCATAAAATGAGCAAAATGAAGATATTGACACTCAAAAATCATATTTCACTACATTTGAGTAGCAATAATTCGACCGAGAAAATCAAATATTTAAATACCTACACACACAAGTGGCAAATTTCAACCCTTGTTTTCTTAGACTGCGACAATATACATTAGTTTGCAAATGACAACTAATGTTTTGCTACTCCTTTTTTTTAAATTGCAACTTTTGAGTTGTAATTTGAAACAGGTTATTCTGCAGTTTGCAAATGACAGTCACAGTTTTGATACTTAGTTATCTTTAAATTGCAACTTTTGAGTCGTAATTTGAAACAGTTTCTGCAGCAATTTGTAGCTTTTAAAGATTAATTTACTTTCCATTTTCAAGCAATCATGTAGAGATTCAAGAACATTTTTTTGCAAAATCAACAATCTTCATTAGTGATTTACAACATAAACTTATTCTAATAAATATGATTTAAAATCATGAAAAATATAAACCAGCATAAGTGTTCATATATGCGTTTCGCCCCGATGCAATGGTTGGGCTCATCAGAAGATGACCATTACACTTTGTCTTGACGCATACTTTCCCGAATAAATCGAGACTCCATATAATCCGAGCTGCATAGAGCAACTGCGAATTATACAGTTGCTACAATTCTTCAAAGAAGACAAACTATAGCCACTTTCATTTCCCTGCTAACTTGAATATTTATATTGTGATTATATTTTATTGATTTGAGAATTGAGAATGCTTAATTCACCGCATATGTACATTTCGCAAAACGAAATTAATGAGTAGTCAAATTAAATTATTCCCCTAAAATAGTAGATTGCGACTCAAAAGTTGCAATTTACTTTCATTTCAACAAGCTCGAATTATAACTTTTGATAATAATTACCAAATTATAAAATTTTGTATTTTACGAAGATTTGAATGCTGAATTACAACTTTCTCATTCATTTTATAATAAAATCGTCTTGATTTACTAAAAAAGGGGTTTTCGTAAATTGCAACCTAAAATTTAGCAATTAGTGATTTTTCAATTCTCTCCGTGTAATAGGGGTTACCGTTTGTGTGATTGAATTTATTTTCGCTAAATTTTCACACATAGGTATTAATTTCTATTCTACTTAGAAAATCGGCTACTTTGTTTTCGTTTCCCTTTTTGTAAAATATTTTATAATTATAGGTATATTCACCTTGTTGGAGCTTCCACCGAATTAGCTTGCTGTTAGGTTCCTTTAAATTGTCTAACCAAACTAATGGTTGATGATCTGTAAATAGTTTAATTTCTCTTCCAAAGATATATGGCCTAAATTGTTTTAAACACCAAACTATACTTAGAAGTTCCTTTTCAATGGTTGAATAGTTTACTTCGTGCTCGTTAAGCGTACGAGAAACGTATGCAATTGGTTTGTCTTGCGACAAGACTCCTCCTATAGCATACTGACTTGCGTCAGTAGTCACTTCAAAAGTTTTGTTGAAATCCGGGTATATTAATATGGGTGATGTTACCAATTTATTTTTGAGAATTTCAAAGCTTTCTATATACTTTTCATCGTTAATATCGATCCTTGCATTTTTCTTAAGAAATCTTGTCATAGGTTTTGCAATTTCAGCGTAGTTTTTAATAAACTTTCTGTAATAACCTGAAATGCCTAAAAATCCCTTCAGTTCCTTTTGTGTTTTTGGGATGTTATAATTCTTGATTATTTCTATTTATCTTTGCATTAGGTTGTATTCCTTCTTCATTAACCACATGGCCCAAAAATTCTACTTCTTTCCTTAAGAATTCACATTTATCGAATTGGATTTTCAATCTAGCTTGTCTAAGTTTTGCAAATATACACTTAAGGTTATTGATATGTTCTTCTAGTCCGTTAGAAAAGACGATTATATCATCCATATAAACTAAACATTTTGTTTCAATATATTCCATCAATACCATATCCATAAGTCTTTGAAATGTACTTGGGGCGTTTTTCAGCCCAAAAGGCATTCTGCGGAATTCGTAGTGCCCGTGTTCTACCGAAAATGCTGTTTTTTCTATGTCGGTTTCGTCCATTTCGATTTGGTGGAATCCGCTTTTAAGATCGATTGTGGAAAAGTAATTACTTCTTCCCAATTTATCTAATATTTCATCAATATTAGGAATTGGATAGCGATCATCTATTGTTTTCTCGTTTAATCTTCTATAATCAATGACAAGCCTCCATTTGGTTTCCCCTGACGCGTCTTGCTTCTCTTGGGTACAACCCATACAGGACTATTGTAAGGACTGGAGCTTGGCTGAATTATATTATTTTCCAACATTTCTTGAATTTGTTTTTGTATTTCGACTTTATGAATATATGGATATCTATAAATTTTACTTTTAATTGGCGTGTTGTCTGTGGTTTTTATTCTGTGTTTTACTTCGTTAGTGAAAGTATGTAAATGGTTCTAAATTATTAAATATTTCTGGGAATTCTCTTTTTAGTGTTTTCAGTTTCTGTTCTTCCTCTGTATTCAAATATTCTACTCTAATTTGTTGTTCAAAGTTGTTCTTCGAATTATGTATGGTTTCATAATGTTCAGAATTATTAAACTCGAATATATCTGCAATTTCTGTGCATTTAAAGTTTTTATCTAAATTTAAAATGTGTGATTTATTATCTGTATTTAAAATGTTTGTTCTTGCTCTAAAATTATCAACATCACAAATACCTCCTAAAACAGTAGATAATATGTTTGTTTAAATTTATTTCGTCAATTAATGTATGCCCTAATTTTTGTTTTACTGGAATTCTATAATAGTGTTCACCAGGGTCTATTTGATACAATGTACCTATGTATTTTCGTTAAAATGATTAAAATTTAATTTAATATCCGTATTATTTATTTTAATGTAGGTACTTGTTTTTATAGTTTATTTCTGCATTATATTTTAAAAGGATATCATTACCTATCAACCCATCATATTTGTCATGAAAGTTATAAACGAAAAATTCTAATTTATCTATTGAAGTCCCGAGTTCGGGGAAGAAATCTATAACTAATTTTTCTGATATTAAGGTTTCTTTATTAAGTGATCTTAAGGCTATTGGTTTGTCTAATTTGACAAATGGTTGATTTTTAAATGTTTCAGGATTAACTATCGAATTTGAAGCACCGGTATCAATTAAAAATTTCTTCTCTTTAATTATTATGTAGCAGAGTTTGTTGGCGCATTTTCCCGAAAATTTCCTATATCAATTGCATATTGTTGGTTCACATCCATTGGTTCTACTTTGTTATTTGAATTCAACGGCTGTTGTTGATTTTGGTTAGTATTCTGGTGTCTAAAATTTGCATAAGGGTTATAATTATTTGGGTTAGAAGTGTGGCTGTTGTAATTGTTCTGATTATTGTTATTGAAAGATGTATGTGGAAAATTTGGTTGTCTATTATTTGGTATTCGATAGTTAGCGTTATTTGGATAACTCTGATTTTTGTTATTTGAATATCGGGAATGATTAGTGTGGTTAAAAGTGTTTATTGGCTTTTGGAAATTATTTATTTGATTTCTTGAATTATTATTTTGATTTTTCCGACTTTGTTCCCTTCTTTGGTTATAATTCATGTCGTTTCTAGAATTGTTCATGTTATTATTATTTGAAGGCGCCATTCTGTTAATTTCTTTGTTGTTGCTTACATTATAATAAGCATACCCTGCCTCATGCAAAATATTAACAGCTTCTTCTATAGTTTTAGGGTTTCTGCAATATAGTAATGAGCGCATTGGCTCAGGAAGTTTTGCTTTGTATATATGCAAAGCAGATTGAATGTTTTGGCTAACGTTATTTTCCAAAATTTCAGCGTTTGCTGTGATATTAATATTGACTTAATATGGTTAAAAAACTCTATACTATTATTTCTCAATGTGGCTCCTCTGACCTCGTCAAACAATTCTTCCAATGTTCGTCTATCACCGAAATTGTTGATTCAAATTTGTTTGATGTCGTTCCATGTTGTTACATGGTTATTTATTTCGACGACTTCTCTAGCTTTACCTTTCAATTTTGATTTGATCTTATCAGAGAAAATACTCTGACTCCATTCGTCATATTTGATTAAAATAGGGTGAATCTTATCTTTAAGATCCAAAAAATTTTGGAGGTCCTGGTATTTTCCTTGGAATTCAGGAAAATTTGACAAGTATTCTAAGGGGTCAATTGTCAATGACAATGGTAGAGACATGTTTTGTTTTGATAACGAACGTGATTCTAAATCTGAATGGTATTGATTTACTATTTCATCTAGTGCCAGTGATTGGCTTTGAAGTATTTCTATATCTTCTAAAATGAAATTTTGAAAAGAGGAAATAGGTTTACAATTAAATTTGTAGATGCCGTGTTGTTTGTCTCCATGTTTGTTGTATTATGTATTTTTTATGTTTATTTTTTAAAAAATAAAAACAATTATATTTTTCTTTAAAAAATTAACAATTTAATAAAACTTTATGTTACAAACAAATTTATTAAATTAAATAAAACAAGCTGCGCGTTTCAGAACTCTTGTTCAATCATCGGGCTGTACTGTTAACTAAACTTTTGTTGTCAATTTCTATTGTTTTGAGTGTGGGGGCTTTTTGGGAAGCTTTCTTTTTTCTTTTTTCTTATTTCTTTTTGTTGTTTATTTCGAATTTCAAAGCTGTGTCAAATAATATGTTCTGTTTTATTGTTAATTTGTCATTTAGTAATCTGTCTTGTTCTATCTTGTTGGCTTTATATATTTCAAATTCCTCCATGGTGTCTAGTGTTTTCCCTTTTTTGCATGTCTGTAGTATTTTAAGGGTATGTTCAAAGCTTGTATAATTATGGTTATTTTCTACTAAGTGCATTCCATATGTTGATCTGGTGTTTGGTTTTGGTTTATGTTCTAAGAATCTTTCGTGAAAAGATCTTCCTGTTTGTCCTATATAATATTTGTTACAATCGTCGCAAGTTATTTTGTAAACGCCAGTTGATGTTTTTTTGTTGTTGTTGTTATTTTTTGGTTGGAGAAATTTGAATATATTGTTGTTTGTTCTGTATGAAATTGTGAAGTTTTGTTTTTTGAATTCGTTATGGATGGTGTGTGGAAGCCAGTTGGTGTATGTTATTGATGTGTAGTTAGTTTTTTCAATTTGGTTACTTGTGTCATTCACAATTTCATACAGAACAAACAACAATATATTCAAATTTCTCCAACCATTTGTTTTATTTAATTTAATAAATTTGTTTGTAACATAAAGTTTTATTAAATTGTTAATTTTTTAAAGAAAAATATAATTGTTTTTATTTTTTAAAAAATAAACATAAAAAATACATAATACAACAAACATGGAGACAAACAACACAGCATCTATATTTAACGCTCAAACAGCAATAATTGTCTATAAATACCTTAACACCAAAACTAAACTAACAAAAACCAACGCCAATATCAAATTCAACAAAATGTGCCTCAAAAACAACATTACACCCAAATACGCAATAATAAAAAACAGGAAGATCTTTTCACGAAAGATTCTTAGAACATAAACCAAAACCAAACACCAGATCAACATATGGAATGCACTTAGTAGAAAATAACCATAATTATACAAGCTTTGAACATAACCTTAAAATACTACAGACATGCAAAAAAGGGAAAATACTAGACACCATGGAGGAATTTGAAAATAAAGCCAGCAAGATAGAACAAGACAGATTACTAAATGACAAATTAACAATAAAACAGAACATATTATTTGACACAGCTTTGAAATTCGAAATAAACAACGAAAAGAAATAAGAAAAAAGAAAAAAGAAAGCTTCCCAAAAAGCCCCCACACTCAAAACAATAGAAATTGACAACAAAAGTTTAGTTAACAGTACAGCCCGATGATGGAACAAGAGTTCTGAAACGCGTAGCTTGTTTTATTTAATTTAATAAATTTGTTTGTAACATAAAGTTTTATTAAATTGTTAATTTTTTAAAGAAAAATATAATTGTTTTTATTTTTTAAAAAATAAACATAAAAAATACATAATACAACAAACATGGAGACAAACAACACAGCATCTATATTTAACGCTCAAACAGCAATAATTGTCTATAAATACCTTAACACCAAAACTAAACTAACAAAAACCAACGCCAATATCAAATTCAACAAAATGTGCCTCAAAAACAACATTACACCCAAATACGCAATAATAAAAAACAGCACAAATAACCCAATCGCCATTCTAAAAGCACAAACAACTATAATCCAAGAAGAAATTAAATACCTATATAACAAGAAAAACAAACTTAACAATGATCTATATAAACTTCACCAGGAAATATACAATAAATTTGATATAATAATAGCCGAAATATACTTCAAAATTATTAACGACGAAATATCCAACACATCTAAACAAATTAACATTAAACAAAATAAGAAATTCATAAACCTAAACACCAAGCAACAGACATCTTTACCAAAATGCAATTTCACATTCTACCCCAGATTAGTTAACAAAACCGACATTCAACTCACAACACAAGAAGAAGAAATACTAAACAAAGGACTAAAATTCAACATACAAACATTCTCCAAAAACCAAATCATACAAGAAGTCACCAACGCCGAAGCAGCTATAAAAAAATTACCAACACAAGAAGCACAAAACGAAACAAGAGTAACCATTAACAAAAAACTAAATAAGATAATAAAAAGTAATAAAAATGTTAATAAAAAACACAACAATAAACATAAACAATATTTAATTGATCTTAATAACATCAGGCAAAAAATATCAGACCAAAAAGCAATAGTCACAAAAGCAGACAAAGGAAACACAATAGTAATTTTAAAACAACAAGAATACACAGACAAATCCATCAACTTCATAGAAAACAATAACATTAAAAAACTAACAAATGACCCTACAAAAAACTACGTAAAAGAAATAAACAATACAATAAACCAAAGTGACAATTTGTTCCAAAATTCAATAAAGCACAAGTTCAAACAAACAAACGCAAAACCACCACAATTCACAGGACTACCTAAAATACACAAAGAAGACATCCCAATAAGACCACTCATCAACTATAAGACCGCACCATGTTACAAAATTGCAAAAGAACTACAAAAAATCATAACAGCAAACATAACCTTAAAAAATAACCAAAGCATAAAAAATAGCCTAGAACTAATCGAAAAAACAAAAACAATAAACATTCTACCACAACATAAACTGATTTCCTTCGATGTAACTAATATGTACACTAATATCCCAGTAACAGAAACAATAAATATAATAAAAGAAAACCTTATCTACAGAGCCAAAATAACGATACAACAAATAAATGAAATAATCAAATTATTACAAATTATACACAAGCAAAATTACTTCACATTCAACAACCAGACATATATACAAAAAGAAGGGCTCGCAATGGGATCACCATTAAGTGGCCTTCTAGCCGATATATATTTAAACCATTTTGAGAACAAATACATCTTATCTAACCTCAACCCATTACAAAAACAAATTACATTCTAAGGCAGATACGTCGATGACACTTTCATAATTTTTAATGGTACAAATAGACAAATAGACATATTTAATAAATATATAAATAACATTAACCAACAAATAAAATTCACTATCGAAAATGAACAAAATAAATCAATAAATTTCCTAGACATCAACATAAAAAAACATAACAACAAATTGGAATACAGCATCTACAGGAAACCAACAACAACAGACACCACCATCCACAATGACTCCCACCACCCAAAATCACAAAAGCTTGCAGCATACAACGCCTTTATAAATAGAGTTATCAGCATCCCAATGAGCAAACAAAATTATGACGATGAAATAAACACGATAAAACACATAGCCCTAAGAAATGGATACACCACAGACATGATCGACCAATTGATCAACAAAAGACGGAAGAAAATAAACAAACCTAATGACACAAGTAACCAAATTGAAAAAACTAACTACACATCAATAACATACACCAACTGGCTTCCACACACCATCCATAACGAATTCAAAAAACAAAACTTCACAATTTCATACAGAACAAACAACAATATATTCAAATTTCTCCAACCAAAAAATAACAACAACAACAAAAAAACATCAACTGGCGTTTACAAAATAACTTGCGACGATTGTAACAAATATTATATAGGACAAACAGGAAGATCTTTTCACGAAAGATTCTTAGAACATAAACCAAAACCAAACACCAGATCAACATATGGAATGCACTTAGTAGAAAATAACCATAATTATACAAGCTTTGAACATAACCTTAAAATACTACAGACATGCAAAAAAGGGAAAACACTAGACACCATGGAGGAATTTGAAATATATAAAGCCAACAAGATAGAACAAGACAGATTACTAAATGACAAATTAACAATAAAACAGAACATATTATTTGACACAGCTTTGAAATTCGAAATAAACAACAAAAAGAAATAAGAAAAAAGAAAGCTTCCCAAAAAGCCCCCACACTCAAAACAATAGAAATTGACAACAAAAGTTTAGTTAACAGTACAGCCCGATGATGAAACAAGAGTTCTGAAACGCGTAGCTTGTTTTATTTAATTTAATAAATTTGTTTGTAACATAAAGTTTTATTAAATTGTTAATTTTTTAAAGAAAAATATAATTGTTTTTATTTTTTTAAAAATAAACATAAAAAATACAATTAAATTTGATTTTTCATAATACGAACAATAACACAGAGAGAAAAAAAAAATGTACGTACATATTTATATATGTATATATAAAGTACATATACATACAAAATGAATAAATATTTAATTAATATTATATTTTTTTTTTGTTATTGGATACCTGCTCTTTTTCTTGTTGTTGATGGTTTTTGTTGCTAATACCTGGCACTGTTCGTTCTCCTTGTTTTTAGTGTAATGCGCTTGACTTGATACTTTTTCTTCAATTCCAACTAAATCACCAGCCTTGGGCTTTTTCGACTTCTTTTTCAATTGCTTTCGATTATTTTGTCTCTCAATTTTTGATCACTTCAATTAATGTCTTTTCCTTGTTGTTAATGGTTTTGTTGCAATTTTTGTTTTTTTTTTTTACTAATTGTTTTTTTGTTTAATTATTCATTTATTGCAAAATATTTAGGATATCCTAATAGGTAGTAGTTTTTTCTTGTTTTACTTATTCTTTTAGTTAACTTTAAACTTATTTCACAAGAAACTTTCTCGTAATCACAGACACATTTCATTTAAACAATCGTACTAGAATTATTATTATAATTATTCAATGTTTTGCTTCTCTATATTTTTTTTTGTTTTGTTAACATTTGTTTTCTGATTTGGATACTGTTCGCGTATCTATCTTTTTCGCAGATAGAAGTATTCACGAATCCTACCGACTGCGCCAGAAATGAAACAAAACGGTTTATTTATTTTTGAATCTTTAATTTCATGTAATCTCTTTATTTTTGAATCTTTGATTTCATATAATCTTGAAAGCTAAATGTCGCCAGTTGGGCACTACCAAGTTGGTGTGCATACGGAACAGTAGATCACGCGAAGAACTTTTCTCTCGAAACGACCCAAGGTGCTTTCATTCGCTTTTGTCACAGTCCATGCTTCTGCACCGTATAGCAGGACGGGGATGATAATGGTCTTTTATATCGACAATTTGGTCGTTTGAGGGCTGTGCTACTCAATTGCTTTCATAGCCCAAAGAAATAGCGGTTAGCAAAAGTAATTCTTCGTTTGATTTCAGCACTGGTGTTGTTTTCTGTGTTCATAGCGGAGCCTAGGTAGACGAAGTCCTTAACTACCTCAAAGTTACATCGGTCGATGGTGACGTTTTGACCGAGACGTCGCACAGTGTGTTGGGTAGTGGAAAAAAAGCGAAAAAAAATGTTTACTTTCTTGTTTCCAAATAAGCCAAATTGAAGCTAACTATCCCGAGAAAAACATCTTAGAGGTTTTTATGATAAAGCTTGACCGCTAGCTTATAGCGCAACTCTGAATGTCACCTTAAATGGCTAACTCAAAATAATAAAAAACTAGAGAGGGAAGCAATATGCGTCGCGCTCAAGATTAATAAACAATAACAAATTAAATTTTAAATTTTTCATGATCTCTGATAAGCACAGTTATTCTCAATTTTTTTTAAATTCGTTAACTGCAAGTTGTAGGGTTTAAAATCAAGGTTAAAATCTGGGTTATTATTGCGTAGAGAGTGCTTTATTTAAATAGACCTACTTTTCGCGTGTCAATACTTGTTCTAAAAATGTATTTTAGAAAATAAAGACAAGATTAAGATCTTTTAAGAAAAGGAAGATTCATCTGCCTTTACCTGCCTTTTTCTTTAATACAACCTATTGTTTTCATGCATTTTTAACAGAATGTGTGCTTTTTGAGGTATGGTTGTCTGCACTATCAATCAAAGTTCCACATGTTTTGCAGTGTGTGCTAAGGTAATTAAATGTGGAAAGTATTTTGGAGCCTAAAACTGAAATTAATTTAAAAGAATACCTTTCTTCCTTGTGCTCAAACATATGTATGTATATAAACATCTGTCAAACTATGACAAGCTAGACGCTAATTTTTGCTGTGGTGCTTATTACTTCAAGTTATATTAAATATAATTAATTTATACAAACAAAAGTGTTTCAAACTGTGCATACCTAAGCGTTATACTACCGCGCTTGCAATACATTTTTCTCCAAAATCGCCCTTTAAAAACATCAATTTTCAAAATTTACTTCGCCGACTATTTGCCTTTGCCACTGCCCCATGAACAAAATAGAGCACGTACTACGCTCTACAGGTAAAATTGGTGCAAATCAATCTAACCTCAATATGGCACAAACACCTGACACCAAAAACAAATTGTCGCTGTTTGAAATGTTGATGAAGAAGGAGATGAAGGATTTAAGAGAGTGGATAAAGGACGAAATGAACAAATTGACCGAGAAACTGGATAAAATTGAAAGCGATTTTAACCAACGTTTCACTGATCACAGCTTGACCAACCACATACTTTTCCTATGAACATTGGGTGTCTTCAGAATATGTCCAAAAACCAGGTTTCGGAAAATAAACGCGGTAAACCAAAAAAAAAAATGTTTGAAGCATATATATGTATATTCATTCTCATTTTCAAATGCAACTTTAAACATGTTTTTCATTTTTTTCCTTGGTGCCCCTACATTCAACACACTGTGCGTCGGTCGGTCTGTATTGTAGCCCATTCTTGCACTTTGTTTTGCCTTCATTAACCGTTAAACCCATTTTCCCGCCTCTGCTTCAATGCTCGCAAAAGCCCCGTTGACATCACGCTGATATCGGATATGTCAATGTCATCAGCATATGGAGTAGCGCGAATTCATCCTACAAAAACGGATTAGTTTGGCAGGGATGCCCATAGACATGCTCTATACAACTCGTCCCTGTAGATACTACCATATCTTAAAATCGATGAAGAGATGGTATGTGTCGATCTGATTTTTTCAGGATCTGCCGTAATGTGAATATTTGGTTGACTGTAGAATTTTCTATTCTAAAACCACCCTGATTAGAACCTTATTTTGTAAGCGATGCTAAGTACACTTCTTCCTCTATAAACAATATTGAGGTTCCATTCATCGGGCATGCTTTCTTCCGACCATATCTTAGAGATAAGTTGGTGCATGCTCCTTACCAAATTATCTCCAGCTGCTTTAAAGAGCTCGAATTTCGCTATTCATCCATTGTAGTTTAAATGGAAATCATGTACTTGAAAATAGCAATCTTCTATTACTGAAAATATAAATTTTTCTTTTGGAATTATTAAACCCTTAGATATTTCGATTGGATTTCCCACAGTATGGATTTATTGTGGTTATTCCCTAATTTTTATATAACCGGTTGGTGCATCTTTTTCTCTTAAAAGGCTATTTGTGGCACCGGTATCTTCTAAAAGTTTTAATGTTTTATCATTTTTTGTTAGTTTAATAAAGGGGAGTGGTCGTTGTTTTGAGGCTCACAGGCACATAACCGAAAATTTGCATTGTCTTCATTATAATTCGTTTTTGGTTCATTTTGAGTGGCACGTCGTATTTGTTTTGTAACCTCTGAGATTGTTGCCTATAATTATTTGGGTTGTAATTTTGATTAAAACTATTTTCGTAGTTATCATATCTATTTTGTAGGTTATTATTGATTTGTATTTGAAAGTTGTTATTTGGCACACATTGTTTTGGTTGCCAGTTATTAAAACTAATATAGTTATTATGTTGTTGATTCTTTTTATTACCTGGATAAAGTTTGAAGTTCTCGTGATCTTTGTTTAGTTGGTAACTTTTATTTTGGTTTTTGTGTTCTTTATAATTGGAGCTGGGTTATTGATCACTGTATTGATTAGTTGTAAAACCAACTTGTACAAGTTCTTAAAGAGCTTGTTGTAATGAATGTGGAATGAGTACAAGATTGTTCTCATATTGAGAGGTAATTTTTTTTTAAGACAATCAAAGCTGTGTCGTTGTTTCTAACGATTTTGCACGTTCTATTTTCTTGTAAAGATTTTTGATTTAAGAGACTCAATATTTTCAAAATATGATTACCAAATTATATACATCCTCTCTGTATTTCGAATTTCTGAGATCGTCATACAACTGGAAAATGTTTTTAAAACCGCCAAAATAAATAATTAGGATTTGTTGTGTATATAAAGAGTTGCTAAGATGGTTATGAATTTCCATAGCCCTTCTAGCTTCACCGGTAAATTTACTTTTAAATATATTTATGCACATTCTTTGAGATCAAACTGAATCTATATATATAAAAATCAATGCCACTTTTCGTTGTAATGTTATAACCAGGGCCGGACAAAGCATATGTGCAAGATGTGCAAATGCACAGGGCACAGAATTCTGGGGGCGCATTGCCAGGAGCAAGAAAATGTAATCTGATCTTGCAAACAAATATGTACTACTACATATTTGCGATTCTTTAACCACAAACATTCTTAAAATAATCTCAAAAAAACATCCATCAAAACTGTCCTAAGTTATCTCTTGCGCACTAACTAACATCACTTTCATTGTTGCATTCAATGAAAATTTAACTCAAGATATCGCAGAACTAAAAATTCTACCTACCTCATTTCCAAATATTTCACCCTGTTCGTACAAGAGAAAAAAAGAAAAAAATCTCAACACAAAAAAATTCCATGCAAGAGAAAAGAAGAAAAAATCTCAACACAAAAAAGTTCCATGCCACCTCATATGTGCAAGATATATTTTATGCACACCGAGTCCCAAAATTAACATAGAAGTATGACGAAGCAAAATACTTATTCATATTGAATCGTATGGGCTAGAACGTGCAGGTTTTGTATCACGCACAGTACCCTGTATGTGAGACTCACATGAGACATTGTGAGTTCTCATCTACAAAGAAAACAACAAAAAAAATATATGCTGTTTGCTGTGTCTTTGATTTGTAGTAGAAGGTAGCACAGAATACAGAAACCTACCTGCTCTCTTTTTTCAGAGACATTTTTTTGTTGTTTTCTTTGTAGATGAGAACTCACAATGTCTCATGTGAGTCTCACATACAGGGTACTGTGCGTGATACAAAACCTGCACGTTCTAGCCCATACGATTCAATATGAATAAGTATTTTGCTTCGTCATACTCTCTATGTTAATTTTGGGACTCGGTGTGCATAAAATATATCTTGCACATATGAGGTGGCATGGAACTTTTTTGTGTTGAGATTTTTTCTCTTGTATGAACAGGGTGATATATTTGGAAATTAGGTAGGTAGGTGCCTTTGCTACAAATAATGGTGAATGGATGTGCAAGTTTTCTTTTTTGCACACTGAGTATCGAAACTAACATGGGGGATATTTAAAAAAAAACTTATTTATACGGAATCATATGGATCAGAGCGTGCAGGTTTTCTTATTGCACACTGTGTAAGAGTTAAGTGCCTGATTACAGGAGATGAAATTTTTAATAGAATGGAAAAGGAGCATAGAGCTTAAAAATTAAAGAGGGATGATTCTATTTGGAGTCGAATTGTTCTTGCGCAGGCAGTTTGTTTTTTTTTGTTTGAAAGTTAATGACTATTGTAACGGCTACTTTTAATGTATATCTAGTCTGGTGCAGAATGCAGATTGTTTCAATTGTTTTTTCGCTTTGTTGGTTAATTAATATTAAATAAATAGCTACCAGTTTTTAATAGAAGTGACGTATTTTGAAGACAAGACAAGCCAAAGTTATGATAATGGTTCGAATATGAATATGAAAGGAAAAGAAGCGGGTGTTCAGAATCGAATTCGAACCCTGGAACCAAGAGCATTTTTGGTTCCATGTTGCCCGCATTCCTTAAATTTAGTGGTTAATGATGCTGCTCGGTTCTCATTTTATGCAGTTAAAATTTTCGATACAATTCAATGTTTGTTTAACTTTTTTTCAATTCAAGAAATATATGAAGCCCTATAGAATTAAGAAATCTAGAGGCAAAAAACATTGCAGAATCGTTAGGAAATAAAATTTTTGATTTTACATTTATTTGCTGCCTGCTAATTTGGTTTGATATTTTAGAAAATATAAATTAAACTAGTAAATATTTGCAAAGTCCGTCCGTTAATCTGTCAACTGGCATAACAGTTTTAGAAAATACAAAAAACAGTTTGATTTTAATGCGTTCCGATGAAAAATTTAATGAGTAGGTATGTTCAATTAACCGAGCGTATTGCTAGTTCCCTAGAAATACCAAATATGTTTCTTGTAGCTTCATCATTGCGATCTCAACGGAGAAAAATACTTTATGCTGATGAATGTCCTGAAACTATATTAGCCGAAACAAAGATTCAAAGTTGAATTTTTTTTTTCAAATACTTGAAAGGTTTGATACGTATAGTATCAATTTTACATTTTTGAGTAACATAAGCGAATGTTTAAAAAATAAAAATGTACGTGCTTCATGCCTTAATTTGCAGAATGTTTTAACATAAAGTAGTTTTAAATATTTAGATGGAGAAGAATTGTTTCAAGAGTTAACCGTAATATCCCAGCTTGCTACGCCACAAAGCTCAAGTTTAGATATGTTAAATTTTATTTTTAGTTCAAACCTTGAAGATTTTGCTCCGAATTTAGTAACTGCTCTCCAAATCCTTAATAGAATCCCGGTCACGGTAGCTTCAGGAGAACGTAGTTTTTCTAAACTTAAAATTATTAAAAATTATCTTAGGACAACCATGACTCAAGAGAGATTGGTAGGTTTATCTATAATGTCCATTGAAAAGAAATTATTAAATTCTTTAGACTTTGATGATCTCATTTCTGAATTTGCAAAATGTAAGGCCAGAAAAGTAAGTTTCCAAGTTTAAAAGTTTCCCCTCTGCTCATTTCTTCGCTGCGTTTTAGTTTAATGGTTTAGGCCTCCTGGGGATACCTCAATAAAAAAAACGCATTGAAAGTCTACCTCCTGGGTAATCTGGGAAAGGCTTATGCTTGTGTATCAGTTTATGTGTAAAAAAAATATAAAAAAGGGGCGCTTTCTACAAATCTTGCACAGGGCGCAAGTTTGGCTTGGGCCGGCCCTGGTTATAACTCAACAATGCCTTTACCGATTTGGCTAATTTTGGTCTTGAATTATTCGTGAAAGTCCAGAAAAGGTTTGTACGTAGAGAAAATTAAAAAAAAAAATCTTGAAAAAGTGTAAAATCAACATCTTTCTATACTCCCATATACAAACAATTTGTACTAATACTTAAAAGCCAATTTGAACCTATGACAAAACAATCAAAGAAAAAAAAAGTAACGTAAGTTCTGTCAAACAAATTTAATGTCAGCATATGTCATTTAATTTTATCAGCGATAATTATTGCTTTGTTGTGTTTATATTTTCCAAACTATTGTTGAGTTATTGATTTGTGTTTATATTTTCCAAAATATTGTTGAGTTGTTGAGTGAAGGTAAAATGCCACGAGCAAGACGACCATACATAGGCCGGCGAACGCATAATGCAAATCAAGTGGCATTATTAATACGATCTCAGATTACAGATGAACGCGCACAAGCTAATGCATCGCAGCGTGAACGTACTGCACAGAATAGATCTGTTGACCCTGTACCTGTACTTAATCACGAATACGTCGTGCTGTTTTGGATGAAATGCTGCGTGCTGCTTTTAATTACAATAGTCAGATTGATTATAGTGTGTACTGTGTACGGATACATTGGAATGATGGACGCAATATCTCCACATTGTGATGCGGCTAACTTTCCAGGTGAAACGCCCGGAATGTGTTGTGCTAATGGCAAAGTGAGATTGCCAACATTAGAAACTGCACCCGAACCATTGTATTCATTTATTTTTGGTACATCTCAAACAATACAATTCGGCATTTCAAATGACTTCTTTTCGTGCTACTAAAATTATTAGAGATAATTTTATGCCGACTTTTTAGGTAAATACCTCAACAGGATTGTCCCATGTTTATATCAATCTGAATCATAAAGTCTTACAAATTCTGATTCAACATCTACCTAAAATTGCATATATGTTACAGATTCAGGGCCAGATTTATCATCAAGCTGGTTCGTTATTGCCATTCCCCGACGCTGATCATCAATTTTTGCAAATTTGTTTTATTGGTGATGAAAATCGTGAATTGGATCAACGTTGTGCAATAATTTCAAATACAAGACGAGAAATTATTCTTGAGCTTCAAAGGTTTTTCCATCAGCATAACGCTTTAGTTCAATTGTTCAAAATTGCTCTTGATCGTATGCCATCTGATAATCACAAAATTGTAATAGCACCAAATTGAATATTCAACAAAAACATGTATATGACACAATCATGCAAGCCGTTTGCAATAATGCAGGTGGATTATATTTCTTGGATGCACCTGGTGGTACAGGCAAAACTTTATATTGATTTTAGCGACTATTCGATCGGAACAGAAAATTGCATTGGCACTTGCATCTTCGGGAATTGCTGCTACATTATTAGAAGGTGGTCGGAGCGCACACTCTGCATTAAAATTGCCTTTCAATGTACAGGTGATTAAAACTCCAACTTGCAATATTTCGAGAAATTCTGCTATAGCAAAAGTTCTGCGATTAACGTCAATTATTTTATGGGATGAGTGCACAATGGCGAATAAAAAATCAATAGAAGGATTTAATCGAACAATGCAAGATTTACCCGGTAATCAACAGCTTTTTGGTGGTGCTCTGATATTGCTGTTAGGGGACTTTCGTCAAACATTGCCTGTCATTTCTCGATCATCTCCTGCTGATGAAATAAACGCCTGTTTGAAGTCATCAGTTCTTTGAAAATATGTACGAAAATTGACACTGAACATTAATATGCGTATTCACCTACATAATGATGCAACTGCCCATGAGTTTTCAAAACAATTGTTAGAAATTGGTGATGGCAAAATACCAATCGACAGTACCAACGGATTGATCACTTTACCGAACAATTTTCGTACAATTGCGCAATCTATAGATGAGTTGATTGAATGTGTTTTTCCGAATATTCTTCAGAATTACAGAAATCAAGATTGGTTGAGAGAACGCGCCATTTTAGCACCGAAGAACATTCATATCAATGCCATTAATTTTCAAATTCAAGCAAAACTGCCAGGTGTAGTCACGACATATAAATCAATTGACAGTGTTATGAATCAAGATGAGGCAATGAATTATCCAATTGAATTTTTAAATTCATTGGAACCGGCTGGTATACCACCGCATTGCTTGAATCTGAAAATTTGTTCTTTGATTATATTATTGCGAAATATTAATCTACCAAAACTGTGTAATGGCACCAGATTTGCAGTGAAAAAGTTATTGCCAAATTTGATTGACCTACAATCTTACCTGGTAAATCAAAAGGAGAAGTGTGTTTGATACCGCGTATCCCTATGATTCCAACTGATATGCCATTTGAATTCAAATGATTACAGTATCCTGGGCGTTTATCATTTGCGATGTCCATAAATAAGGCCCAAGGACAAACACTCCAAGTTTGTGGTGTCAATTTGCAGGAATCATGTTTTCACATGGCCAACTTTATGTTGCCTGTTCCAGAGTCGATACCCCGTTTATTTATTCATGCTCAAAATGGAAAAAAAAATATTGTTTATCCAACTGTTTTAGACTAACCCATATAGACCCACATAAGTAATGCTGATAAATATAATATAAACAATATATCATTTGGGTCATTTGGACTTTTAAATAGCTAGCAATTTAAAATATTTTTTTGTTTGAATCAATGAACCTTATAATCATTTTTTTTTATTACTATGCCTTATACGTAGCGAAGCACGTACCGCGCCGCTAGTATTCTATAAATGTGAGTATAATATCATCTACGTTACTTCAAAATTTAGGTAAATCTTCTGTTTTACCATCGAAAGTACTAAGCTTTTCTATATATTTTAATTTTATTCTCTTTTTACCTGCTGTGTTGTACTATTTTGGTTTTGTTGTTGTTGTAATTGTAACCGCCTGTTCGATTGTAAGTGGTGGAGCCATGTTTTTGATTTCCGCTGTTTCTTCTTTTGTGTCATTTAATATATCTATTCTACTGGAAATTTTTGTTTATAAAAGCTCTAGCTTCGTCTTTCTTTGTGCTTTTTAAGTTTATTTAAACATTTGCTCATCAATAGGTTAGGGCTTTTGATATAGGTTGTTACTGCCCGTTAAGTTGTTTATTTAATTTTGTATTTTTGTTTTAAATTAATTACTCTCTAGTAGATTTCGTGATATTAATAATTTACTTTTATTTTGACCGCTAAGTAATTTTATTTCACAATGTAATGTCTATTAATTCTCTGATATGCGTTCAGATATGAATTCTTAATCACTTGCACTGATTTTAATATCACTTTGATTTTCGTTCAAATTTATATTTTTAAATCAAATGCTGCGGTTCGTTTCACTGATAACTAATATTTTTTATAGTTATCCTACCGACAGCGCCAAATTTGATTTATGTAACGAAAATATATTACAAAAACACCGATTTTAATTTAAGTTTAAAAAAGATATATTTATTTTTGAGCAGTTATTCGTGCTGTTTGTTCCTTGATAATAACCTAATGAGGCTTGTGCTTGTTGCCTTCTATACTTATACTGTTTCGCAGAACAGAATTAAATCTATAACCAGTGAGCGATCGTTACAATGTAAATTGTTGCATGGTTATGTGTGTGTGTGTTTAGTAATTATCTCTTGTAAGAGTTGATAGACTCATATAACATATACACATTTTTGTTATTTAGATAAATTGACAAACCAAATTAATAGTATGCTGCTTTCAGTTGTGCATCTTATATACGATATACCGTATAGTGCGTTTAATGAACACACTTTTCCGTAAAATTCCTTTTCGTTGGTTACGGAAGATCTTTTTGTCTTACCCAATATTTTTCTTTTAAATGTGATGGATTCGTATATTTGCGAAGGTACAGCCCTTACTGTATCATCTGATGCATCGGTAGTCAATACAAATTTCAAGTGCATTTTGGTCGTCTTGAATCGATCTTGCCTCAGTTGAGGGATTCGATTCTAGATTTGAAAACAATCTTTTTGTCTTACAAACTTATTCTGTTTTATTTTTTAACTTGGTACAGTATTTATATTCTTTTTATTGCTTATTCTTACAATATTTTAACATTACTCAATACGTTTTAAATGCAATATCTCCTAGTAATATTACTGAAATGTTTAATATATAATATTATTAGCTTGATACAACCAAAACATAAACAATACATTTTATAATCATTTTGATGAAATTGCGCTCTAGTGCAAGTTAACAGCAAACTCCTTATTTTACAAATCACACATTCAGCATATTACAAAAGAGCAGTATGCCACCAAACCAACCACCCAGCTTGATATTCAATACAGAAGATCATATAAAACTTAGTGGCTACACCACAATCATCCTGATGTTCATCCATTCTCATCCTGCATCCAGGCAGTCAGATACAAGCAGTCGCAGTAGGCAGACGCGGTAGTCGATCGCAGAATAGTCAGTACAAATATCGGGTGATTTTTTTAAGGTTAGGATTTTCATGCATTAGTATTTGACAGATCACGCGGGATTTCAGACATGGTGTCAAAGAGAAAGATGCTCAGTATGCTTTGACATTTCATCATGAATAGACTTACTAACGAGCAACGCTTGCAAATCATTGAATTTTATTACCAAAATCAGTGTTCGGTTCGAAATGTGTTTCGCGCTTTACGCAAATTTTATGCGTTTTTTTTTTTTAAAAAGTTCTCAAGCTCTTAAAAAATCACCCATTATATTAAACAATGTCCTCTTTTCAATGGAGGACAATAAATACATAATGGGTGATTTTTTAAGAGCTTGAGAACTTTTTTTAAAAAAAAAACGCATAAAATTTGCGTAAAGCGCGAAACACATTTCGAACCAAAACTGATTTTGGTAATAAAATTCAATGATTTGCAAGCGTTGCTCGTTAGTAAGTCTATTCATGATGAAATGTCAAAGCATACTGAGCATCTTTCTCTTTGACACCATGTCTGAAATCCCGCGTGATCTGTCAAATACTAATGCATGAAAATCCTAACCTCAAAAAAATCACCCGATAGTTTAAGACATTTTATTGTAATAAATAAAATTAAATACAAATTTTGTTTATAGGGTTTTTCAATAAGGGCGGGTAGATGTTGTGTGTAGATGTCGTAGCGCCTTCCTGCCACACGTGGTCTAAGGCCATATGGTTCAATTTGGGCATTAAGAAATTAGTAATCATCATTACATAATGTAGCGCTCGCTGTTGACGGTGACCGCCTCACTAACGTCGTTTTCAAAAAAGTAAACCAAACGGTAACGTTTTGAGGATACATTATGACCTGGTGAACCTCGTGTGGGTTGGTGTCGTCCCATACACGGCAATTTTGCTTGTTAACACAGCCATTCATCCAAAAATGCACCTCGTCACTAAACATGATTTTTCGGCCAAAATTGGGGTCCACTTCCAAACGATTCGAAGTCCAGTCAGCGAATAAACGGCGTTGTCTATGGTCATGAACTTTGAGCTCCTTGGTCAGTTGGATCTTGTACGGGTGTGGGCTCAAGTGCCGATGCAAAATTCGCCAAGTTCAAGTGTGCGAAAGGCCGAGTTCTTGTGCACGGCGAGGAATAGACTGCCTCGGGTTCTGCTGTACACTTTCACGGACCGCGGCGATGTTCTCGGCCGATCTTACGTTCCTTGAAAGTACTGGTGTTGGCTGATTGCTTACTGGACCGATCGTCTCAAATTTGGCCACCAAACGTTGAAGAGTCGACTGTGAAATGCCACCACGTGAACCGTAAAATGGGCACAATGCACGCAATAATAAATAATAATAAATATTTATCATTTGAACGTGCTGTTCAATCTTGATGATTTGGCATAAACAACTGAATAATAAACAAAAGATTTGACAGATGTCACCAAAACAAAATGGACGCCACGGGGAGCCAAACCCTACCCACGCCAAAAAAAAAACCCTATAGTAAACCCTACGGTATAATTATAATAGGGGGCCCAACCGGTTGTCATTTTAACGAAGCTTTAAATAAAAAGTAAAGTGTTAACTTTTGAGATCTGCCAAAATAAAAAATTAGTATCATTATAAGACTGAGAAGAAAATAATTAAAACGACAGCTTTCGCGATTTTAAGGAAAACTTAAAATAAAAAGTAAAGTGTTAAATTTTGCGATCAGCCAAAATAGAATATATGTAAGTGTAAGCCCAAGATTGAGAAAAAAAAAACACTTAGAACAAAAGTTCCTGAAATAAGAACAACAAATCCTGCAAAAAACAACAGTTCCTGCAACAAGAAAATAAATTGGAGTAAGAGCATTTTTATATATTAAGCAAATAATTTGTATTATATAAGGTATAATAACCCATATAGTGTATCAGTGTAACGTGATCTGGTGATAAAATTAACAAAAAATTTGTTTAAATGATTCAAGACCAAAGAAATCAAATAACCAAAGATACGAACAAATATAAGGTGAAAAACGATATACTTACACGCCTGAAATTGACAGACTACAGAAATTAATTAATGATAGAGGACTTTTAATTGAAATTACTGAATCCCATGTAATGAGACACTTGATATAATCAGGTCATTAAGAGATTTTGACGGCACTACAAAAGCTTATGTCAGTTGGAGAGATGCTGCTCATAACATAATGAGACTCTATTATTCTATCGGTAGCAACCGATATTTCGCTGCCCTAACGATTCTTCGAAATAAGGTCACTAAAGCTGCAAACGATGTGCTCACCAAACATGTTACAGAATTAACTTTGAAGCAATGATTGCTCGCTTAGAGCTCGCATAAGCCGGTAAACGGCCAATGCACATTATCAATTAAGAAATGAGTAGACTCTATTAACGAAAAGAAAACGGTCGTAATGACCTACGGGTCAAACTCGCAATCACCTCATAACTAAATAACCTTGATAGAGCGGACGATATACGTGTTTTAACTGACAAACATATTGTTCTCGTTACGACGACGTGCCGACTTACGCAACGCTCTTGCTAAAGCTCAAGTGTTCGAAAGCAATTACACCTGATAAAAAAAACTCAGGAAAAACGAATAATTTATGTTTTCATAAAAACAATTCACAAATTACTTATACTTTCAAAAACCCATCCCGACCTATTTTCAAACGAGAACATAGGAAAAGTACCTACACAACAATCTATGCTTCTTCCACCCTTTGTGAGTGAACGCATCAACAATATTAACAGAGAAAGGAGCTAGATAACAACTTACAAAGGAAAATTAACGGGGAAATTATAAAGATCCTTATAGACACTGGCGCAAGTAGCAATTACTGTCGATCAGATGTACTAAGCAATGCTATCGATCTCCCCATTTTCAAGCATGCCTGTACGGTAAACGGGAAGATAGTAATTAAACTATGTCACGAAGCAGACAGTTTTAACATTAAAACAAGCTTCTATGTTTTAAATAAGTTAGAATACGATGTACTGTAGGTAGTTATTTATTAAATTCAGTAAATGCTAAAATCGATTCAAAAAATAATATTTTAAAATTTGGAGAGATAAACAACAAAACATATTTTGATGAAACTATTGAGTAAGTAAATCATATTAAGGGAAGCAAAAATTTAATAATGGAGACAATGCTGGAGAAAATTTCAAGTATCAATTCGAGCGTTGACAGTTGTTCACTTCTATTCAGGACATGTTACTGCGGAAATAAGCACATGTTCACTACCCGTATCCCTTAAGTGTTAATAAGTTTGTCAATGATGAAATTAAAGAATTATAACGAAAAAATATTTTATGATCATCAAAGAGTCCCTTTAATACCGAAGAACCAGTGGCGATTCCTGCTCATAATCTTAGGGTTAACTACTTTCTTCTAGAAGCTGAAGATAAGTTTTCAAGAATAATAATTCATTTTATTCAAATTTTCTGCAGTTCGCCCTGAGCTTACATCGATAAATGCAGCAAATGTGTCATGATTTTTTGCTTACTAAAGTAATAACATTAGATACATAGTTGGGACTTGAAATGAATGTCAGACAAAGCTATAAACTCTGGCTGTCTGATTCTATCAGAAATGTGATCGCCTGAAACGTCAGCAACAGTTTTGATTAAATCATTTTATATAGCCATTAAAAAACTTTAAAAACTGTTTCCGTTTTAACGTGTTGTAATAAAATTTGATCATATTGTTTCAGTAAATTGAGTAGTTCAATATAGTTGTCTCGGCTTTAAGATGAACTTGATTCATTGTGGCCTCTAAAGCATGTTACATTTAGTAGACTTCTTAACACCGCACGATTTTTCTTCAATTGAATGTTATGTTGGAAACTTAAAGCTTAGTCTTTCCTAGTCTGACTAGTAGGTAGCTAATTTAATTACATTATTACAAATGGGAGGCACTTAGCATGTGTTTTCTCTGAAGTGTGGTTAGAGTGTTCATATTGCCCACATCCGAGTAATTCCATGCGAAAGAGATACCGGAAGAAAGCAAACAAGGCCAACAAAACAATTTCTTGCTATTCTAGCTACCAAATAGCTATTGGTAATATTATATATTAAACCTTGATTTTCGCTAAAGGTTCGGTTTGGGTTTAAATCTGAAGGACCCCAAGTATTAACTATTAATATAGCTTGAACCAATTTAGTTGGCTAACGGTCGGTTGCGCAGATAGAGGATTTAAGAGAACAAAAATTGTGCGCAAAATATTTAATGAGTAAAGATTTATCCTTAAATCTTACAGTGCCTAACTCAAATTTGTTTTTCTTTAAAAATAAAATGAGATGGAATGTATGAGTTGAATTTTTTTATTTGACAAATATCAGCGAACTTACCTATAACAAAAAATAAATAAATAAATAAATATTAAAAGTAAAATAAAAATAATATAAATAACAATAATATAATTCAAATAAAAAGTGTTTATTTACATATACTTAGTTTCAGAACTAATGTCGCTTTCATATTCGGTTGAAGAATCGTCACCTGGATTAATTATAATTGAATCCGAAATTGTGTCTCACATCAGAACGTGAGAAAAGTATTCTTCCTTAGCTCTTATGGCTTTTTCACACACTTTTCGCCAATCTTTTTTATTATTTATTTTTTTAAAATTCTTCCTCTGCTAATTTTTGAACATCTAATATCTTGAATGTTGTGTTTCGTGACAGTTGCCTTAATATTTTCAATGGGATTGAGATCTGGATGATAGGGTGGTAAACGTGGAACCTCATGTCCCATGCATGCCGTGACATCGTCAATCTTATGCTTTGGGTTGTGTGTAGCTCGCTGTCGTTTTATTACCTCATATACAGTTCAAGTTTTAACGTCTGTGGTATGAGGAATATAGTTTTCGGTTAGCCATCTCGGATTTCTTGTTAGCAGAAGTAATTTGTGATTCTTCTAAATTATTACAATAACTGAAGGTTCCTCAAAGTTTTTTAAAACTTGTTCTTGGATCCATTTGCAGAAATTTTCGAAGTTCATGTCGTCGTGATAGTCTCCCGTTTTTGTTCCAGATTTGAATAAAAGTAAGAAGTTTTTCACGAAATCTTTTTCACCACCTGCATGTGCCATTATTAGCCTCTTTCCTTTTGAAATTGGCGTCTTCAAACCACTGCTACTGTCATCAGTCCAAGCCCGTGGTCTTGTATATAAGCTAGGAACATAGCTTTCGTCCAAATAAATGATTTCATATCCTTTTGTTCTACATTCATGGATTATTCTCAGATACTTCACTCGCATGAGATTAATATCATTTCTTTCACAGAGAAGTTTCCGGTTGTTTTGGGTTTTTTTGTAACTAAAACCGTTTCTTCTTAGAATTCTGTTTGAGAGAAGTAATACTTAAGTTAAGCTCCAGATCTTCCTGTTCTCGTTATCTCAACATTTTTTCCTCCTGGTGGAAGTTGTGCATTGTACGCCGAATAGCTGCGATGTCAAATTCGTCTATTCCAGTTTTCCACTTTGTATGCTGTACTTTTTTATTTGGTGACTGCACATATCCTGTCCATTCGTATTCCTTAATAATCCTTCTGATTGAACGTTCAGAAATTCTAGTAGTTTCCACAGTTCGCGTGGTTGCGTAACGGACAGGATTTTCAGGAAACGAATTCTTTGAGTTTTCCAGTTTTTCATTTTATATCTTAACAACTATCTTACGCGCCTGGTTTCCAATAGGTTTTCCTTTTCTGAATAGATCTATTAAAATTTCTTGTAAATATATTTCGTTGTATAATTATACTTTTTTTTTTTAATTGAATTGAAAACCAAAGCAAATATCATTTAAATACCTTAATACCCTCTGATGCTCGTAGGTAAAAATTATTCAACTCTTAAACACTAATCTATCTAATCAACGCTAATCTGCAAGTATTCCCAACAAAACAGGTAAAAAAAAATAAATCAAATCATAAAACATAAACAATAATTCTGGTAGTTTTGTATGTCTTACCCAATTGCATTTTGCAATAGACTTATTTTTTTTTATTATAAATAGGTGGACTGAATTTTGTCCCAATAATAAAAAAAAATTATTAATTTTATCTTTTCGAAGTAGAGTTTACACCTACAAATTTTTACTTGCGACATATAGGAACTATGTATATGGCAAGTTTTGCATTCGTAAAAAATTTCGAACTCGAGATTTTAATCAAACATGATATTACGATGGTAGAAAAGTGGAAAAAAGTGGGTCCCGCGATTCCGTCCGGTCTGTCCTGTCTGTCTATCCACGCTCCTACAGCCTAAACCATTGGGTCGATTGAGTTCAAACTTGGAAGTTAAGGTTTTGAGCAGATTCGCGTTAGGTGTTTTTAATTTTTTTTTAAGATCAAAACTGACAGTGGCCCCATAAAATTTTTTTGGTCAAAAAACGAAAATTTGAATTTTCTCAAAAACAAACCTATAGATTTTTTTAAATTTTCTCTAAAATTGTATTTTTAACTTGGCTTCTTTGAATAAGAAAAACATATTTTTGTATTGCTCCGGAAAGGTACCGCTCATTTTCTCAGCAACTTATGAACCGATTTCAATAATTTTTCTTGAACGAGCTCTTATATTGCCTTAACAATATTTGATTATCAAAAGTGCAATTTTTATTTGTTTGGATTTTTAAAAAAATATTGAATTTTATTTTCAAAATTCTATATCTCAAAAACGGGCCAACTTTTTTAACGAAATTCAAATGTAAAGCATATATTTACAATCACTAAACAACTGCATACCAAAAATATTTTTAGAACATAATTGAAAAATTGTATATATAAAAAATGAATTTAAAAAAAACCGCTCTAACGATTTTCGGAAAGAAAATTGAAAAATCAAGGGCTTTTTGATTTATAAAATGGCATTTAAGTTTTTGAAGTCAAACTTATTTTTCAGGTAAAATTTTGAATCTTAAAATAGTTTTTTTTTTTTAAATTATTTTTACTGTATTAAATGTAACCACCTCCCATATCACCAGATCAAATCCTGTGCATGAGCCCGAAAGAGCGCATTATTTGGACAAAATTTTAATTACATACATTCCTATCTTTTATCCAAATTAATGCATTTGGTACATATTTATGTATTTTTATAACTATAACTATTGTAAATACCAACGATGGCCGTGTAGCGCCACTGCATCGGATTAACGAATATGATATATTTAATCAATAATCTATTTTAAAGTGTCTATCAAGAAGTATTATCTTGTACCTTTGTATGTATATATGATTTTAAAATATTATTCTTTAAGAATAAGATTGTTTCACACATATTTTACTTGCCTTCGCCTATATAAAGGAATAAATACTTAGTACAAGTTAAAGAAACGGGCCAGAAAGAGTATATGTATTTTCATGTTTTTCCTCTTTCTTATCTTCAGATAATTTGTTTTCCATCCTGGTTCTTCTAATATAAAATTAAAATAAAGCTATCCAAAGGAAAAAGCTTTGAACGAACTATTTGAATACACAAACATATGTTTTCGTTAAGTATGCTTACAAGTATTTTTCATTTCCGGGATGAGTTGTCCTAGGATGAGTTGTGTCTTGGGATGAATCGCGCCTTTGTATATACAAAGGAAATACCTGGAAACTAGCTTACCGACAAAAAATGGTGTGTATTCGATAAGTTCATTCAAATACACAGACCATTTCCCTTAACATAATATTTTCCGAGTATTTCATATTTTTAGTATAATAAAAAGTTAAGTTTTTTCAACAAATTATAAATTAATATTCAACAAAATACAATTCGCATAGTCAACGGAAAATTCTCTTTGTTTTGACCCCTTATTTGTTAAAATTAGTTCCGTATGAAAGTATGAAAAAGGGAGACATGCTAACGAAATAATATATATGATGATGATTCGTCCAGACTAAATTTATATTCTCGACAAAAAAAAATCCCTCCGTCATAAGCGCACTATTTGCTTTTGCACCCGACAAAAATTTACCCCATATAAATACTGTCTTAAATTTTTGATTAGTATTAAATTTTCTCTAATTTTTTTTTCTTAACTTGGGTTCTTTCAGTTAAAAAATGTATTTTTGTATTGCTCCGGAAGGGTACCGCTCATTGAACCGTAATTTTGTGTTTATAATTCTCAGGAACTAATGAGCCGATTTCAATATTTGATGATCAAAAGTGTATATATTTTTTTGGATTTTTGAAAAAATATTAAATTTTTTACGAAATTCAAATCTATAACGTATATTTACAATCACTAAACAACTGCATAACAAAAATATTTTTAAGAAAAAATGGAAAATTTGTATATAAAAAATTAATTTAAATAAAACTGGTCTAACGATTTTCAAACAAAAAAATTTAAAAATGGATTTTTTTTTTGACAAATCAATTGGCATTTATATCTTTGAAGACGAACTTATTTCACAGGTATATTTTTAAATCTTATATAGGTACTTTTTTATACAGACTCTTTGCATACAAGAGCAAGTTCGTGCGACCCAGTCGTGCATTTTATTCCTTTTTCTCTCACCAGAGATGGAATAGTTTTTCAGACATGAAGTCCATCGCTGGAAATTCATTTCTATTTTACTGTGAGCGAAGCTATACACAAAACGCACCCTCCTTAGTGCTTCAGCATGATCGCAGCAGCAATTCAATACCCTAAAAGTACAGTTTGTGCAAAACATAAAACATATAATGTTTTCTACTTATTCAACTAACAATAAACAGGAACCCAAACCATAAAACATCAACTAAAGCCGAACCGCCATATGTCAGCAAACAACATCCTTATTCAGGCAACGGCCTAGTCACTGATAAAGCTTCGGTTCCCATCGATCACCGAAATCAGTGAGCGTGGTTAGTAGAAAGATGGGGGACCGTCTCGAAACCTACCGCGTGCTGTTGTCATGTGTTCTTTCTGTCTGTTGTTCTTTCTCCTCTGTCCTTGTGTCTTGTATTAATGTCTTGTGTTGTTATCACCTTATTTAGTCTTAGTCGCTCAAGGTGCTGTGTCTCTACTCTGTACATTTATGTGCTGAGTAGTATGTAATGTAATGTAATGTAACATCCTTATTCACACTAAAAAGCATCGCTATCTCACAAGATACCATACGTCGACCAGATGTAAACAATGCAATAATTATCGTTGGAAATTCCCAAACACTATTCATGGCTTCATCATTAGGGTTGAACAAAAAATTGGGTGGCGCAACAGTCCGTTGAAAACTAGCGCCTAGTGACTTACAACTCTCAACCATTCCTGTGTGCGAGTACTGTGGTCCTGTTGCGAGTACTACAGTTTCAAGCCGAATCCGAACGGCTAATTTGAGAAAGCACTTTTCATGACAAGAATTACTCTTGGAGAATTTGTCAATTCCTCGCAAGAGGCAGTACCCATGAAAAAAACTTTAGATGGCATAGGCAGGGATCGAACCCAAGACCTCTGACACTACAGTCCAACGCACAAACAATCATGCCACGGGTACTACCACGTGTTGAACAAAGCGGATATAAATATAGGCTGAGGACAAACCAACATCGTCCTTAGTACGGTTCGAGTGAGATCGAGTGAAACATTCTCAGAACCAGAATCACATAAAATATGAATAGTGCTAAGATCCTGTCTAATTGTTAAGAGAATATATTAATAAAGAATTTGTATAAAAAAATTAAATTAAAAGAAAATATTTTCTTTTATCACAATTACAACAGCTTAAATAGCGTCATTGGCATCAAAAACACTTTAATAAAGTGTGTTATTACACTCAGACTTTTTTGGAAAGACGCAAATAAGTGCGAAAGAGAAAGTAGGTGAAATAGAAATACTTTAAAAAGTCTCAACCCGCAGAGTTCTGGGTTCGGGATTCTTGGATGGTTTTTGACGTTTCTCTTTCTTGCCTTTCTTTGTTTCTTGGCGTTGCTTTATTTTTCTTTCTATTGTAACCGAGTAAACAAGAAATATTCCATCGGACAAATTCAAGTGGAGCAAAGACCTTGTAATGAAATTAAATGAAGGAATGATTGAAAGAGTCTAGCTTGGTAGTTTAAGGTTTGTAATGTTTCACCCGTTGAAACAAAGTGATAGCCAAGTTTTCTGGCCCTCAAAATTGTATTTTTTTTATGTCGTTTTCAATGAAAAGCAGGTTAAAAGTTTCTTCATTCATCCTTTTATAATTTAAAAACGATGGTTTATCATTTGATCTTAGTTCTTTTGTCAAGAAACTCAAGGATTCTCTCCAGATTTCAATCCAATTCCTATTTTTACATTATTCGGAATTATTCATGAAGTAAAAAGTAAAGTAAAAAGTGCAGTTTTCTTTATTATTTTCACACTTTGACTTTGTGGATGAGAACAAAAAATGAAAGAGAAGTGTCAAAAACACGCAACCGAAAAACATCCTAGTGTAATAATGCGAGATTGATGGGATGGGTGTTCAAAAGAAAATATGCGAAACACGCAGCATACAGAAAGTCTGAGTGTAATAACACACAAAGATATCTTCGGTAGCCATCTTGGTTTGCCTACAAGCTGAACCAGAAATCAGATTCATACAATTATTCAAGTATTATGCTTAACATTTCTCCTCTAAATTATGACATTTCCCCTAAAAACTCAGTATTTAATTCTATGTATGCGTGGAAACACGTCAATTTTTTTCGTTGAAATTCACATCTATTCGTCCACCTTACAAATACAACAATGTAAACAAATGGGTTTTGGAGGGTGATACGTACGAAGGATTTATATCTTCATATAGAGTATTTTTGGCCAGCATGTTATTTTTTTTTCTTTTTCTCAGGGATTTGTCTGTCTCTTTCAGAATTAAAGAGTAAATCAGAGAAATTAGAAGAGAACTGCGCAGTAGAATGGCCAACTGAATTGGTTCAAGCTATACTTCGCTATTTATCGTTTATTTTTGCGCTTACCCTTATATCTATTTTTACTGGCTTTTATTCGAATGTGTGTATTTATCTGTTTGTGTAGAATGTATGAAATTTGGTAGACCAAACTTTTGCGATGCCCAAAGCCAAATGTTTCAAGATAGATTAGGTATAAGAGAGTAGCGCGCGCCGTTAAACCAGCTGAATATGAGGAATCGGCCCTGCGAAGAAGGGTATGAATGAGAATAACACCCAAAAAAATAGGCTAGTAATAGACTACAAAAAGCTTAATTAAAATACGATCTTTGACAAGTATCCTATCCCGGATATCAATGTCATTTTGACGAATTTCGGCAATACAAAATATTCGTGAACTCTCGACCTTGAATCTGGCTTCCATCAGATTAAAATGAAGCCCGAAGACATTGAAAAAACTTTAAAAAACATATTGGTTAAGGTATAGTAGCACTATATGATACAGCAGAAATATTTCATGAAATTAAAAACACGCTCAAGACTCATTTTAAAAGCAAATTTGTCAGAACCAAATTTTTCACTATAGATCTTACGAATAAAGAGGATCCAATTTTGTTTAATAGAAGCAACCCACAACCAAACTCATCGCAATTCTCGAGAGAATATCACACAAATATTAAATCTTTGTATAAATAAAAACCATAGTACAGTCACCGACTGATCTCTGAGCCGTCAACATCGTTCCCTCGATTGCTCTTTTGCTCGCTTCCTATTCGGTTAATTTTCTCATCGCACTTCTCTCTCACTCTCACATCCCTCCTTCTTTTTCGGTTTCCCTTTTTCCCATTATAAGTAGATTTTTTATATTTAATTTGTGTAAGAAGTGAATAATGGCCTCCGGGCCAAATGTGCTGAGAGGCAACAGGTTTGCTGAATTATTTCAGCCACCTGACCCGCCTCACAAAACAAAAAAAAAATAATACCCCCCAAAAATTAACAATTGAAGATATCCCATCCCACTCAAGTTTTAAAAACCTCAAATTCATAGTGATTACCCCTACCGACCCAAAAATCCCCCTTACGTCTATAAGCGTGTTTATACTAAAAAAATCAATAGATGCCATAAGCACTTCGTATGAGTATATAACACAACTCCGTGGAGGAAATCTCCTTATCCTAGTTAAATCCCTGCATATTGCTAACCTTTTCTTATCCAAAAACAACCTTTCCGGCCAATGCCCAGTCTCGATCTCACTACACAACCAACTCAATTGTTCTAAAGGAACAGCGTACGCTCCCTGCTTGATTAACGTGCCTGAAAATGAAATTATCGAGGAAATGAAAGACCAAGGTGTAACAGAAGTCTTTAAATTTAAAAAAAAATCTGACGGTAACGAAGAAAAAGCAACAGGCTTAATGTTATTTACATTCGACCTCTTCCGCCCTCCACAATCGATAAACGTAGGCTGGTACAATATCAAAGTAGAGGAGTATTTCCCCAATCCCATGCGGTGTAAAAAATGTCAATTACTCGGTCATACCATGAAGAGATGCACAGGCACGCTCACTTGCGTTACTTCTAACCTACCTTTACCCCACTCCCCTGAAATTTGCACCCGCACTTTATGTGCTAACTGCTCAGAAAGTCACCCAGCATCATCTAAGCATTGCAAACGGTTCTTAGAAGCAAAAGAGATTTTGAAAATAAAAACAATAAACAAATGTAGCATGGCAGAAGCCAAAAAAATATATAACGATCAAATCGCTTCTACTCCCACAATCTCCTTCTCTTCCGTAGTGATAAACGGTACAGAACCCCCTCCGAATAGTCATATAGAAACAGCTAATTCCTTAACGTCTCCTCTTTCCATAGCAAATAGCTCCACATCTAACCCACCAACAAACAATCAGTTTACAAAAACAGTAAAATCAACAAGCTACTCATCTAATCCTTCTAATACTCCAAATACACTCAACTTAAACTCAAACCCAAACCCCTCAATTCCCGCTTCATCCTCTATAATTCAAACAACACAAAACTCTTATCAAAATAAAACTTCCCTACCAAAATCTATTATAAATGAACCAACAATCGATCATACAAACTCTCTTAAAACCTTGAACACAACACCAAACACTCCTCTTACTCCCAAAACAGCAACATACAAAAGCTCCTCTCTCCAAAACACCTCTCTAAAAACACACAATACAATCTCTACAATTAATAGCCAACAACAACCTAATTCACAATCACAACACGCAATAACGTCACCTGCAAACCTTAATTCTAAGAGTAACCTAAAACAAACAACTGATTCATCTCACATAATAATGGAAACCGAAAACATCTCCCAAAGCGACGATGTTGAAGACATCTAAGAATACAGTCGACTCCCTAAATAACGACTCTGTCGTCCGAAGGTCGAATCACTCAAACACCTCAAAGTGTTTCAATGATTCGACTTTGGGGCGACAGAGTCAACCAAATCACCATATAAATTCACACCGCAACTTTTCACAGTATAAAACCTTTTATACTGTACATAAGCCGCACCTAAACTCAGCTCGTACAATCCTTAAGATTCTGCAATGGAATCTAAACGGATTTCTTAATAATTTTCATGAACTCGAGCTATTGATAAAAGAAATAAGACCACAAATAATAGCACTGCAAGAAACCCACGTTTGTGATAACCTTTCAATCAAGACTCCCAAGCAATATTCTGCCTATTTTCATAATTTGAATTCTATTGACACTGCAAAACATGGAGTTGGCCTGCTTGTTCACAAATCAATCCCACATAAATTTATAACATTCAACTCTAACATTTCAACAATAGCCGTAGAAATAAATCTTAACTTTAAAATAACCATATTATCCCTTTACATTCATCCAAAACAAACTTTCTCTTCACCCGACTTAGAAGACATTATAACAACAATAAATTCTCCACTAATAGTTACTGGAGACTTTAATTCATGGAATACACTTTGGGGTTCGCCCTCGACAAATAACAGAGGTAAAATAGTTGAAAATTTTGTATTAAATACGAATCTTGCCGTACTTAACGACGGTAAACCAACACATTTCTCAACACACAAAACTTACACGCATGTCGACCTGACTCTGGCATCTCCAAACCTCCTCCCAAATATCACCTGGAATAGGTCCGACTTCCTGCACGGCAGCGACCTAACATGCATTAGTTTTAATGATCAATTAACACAACATAAACCTTCTCCAAAGTTCTTAACTGACCGGGCAGATTGGAAGCTTTTCCAATCTAAATCACTAGAATATTTTAAAAATAAGCCTCGATCCACAAACGTGAATAGGGAAGCAGCATTATTTGGAAAAGGTCTTCGTTTCGCAGCCAACCTGGCTATCCCACAATCTAACAGCAAACCATCCAAAAAATTCGTCCCTTGGTGGAATCCTGAAATCGCTGCCCTCCGCGAAAAAAAAAACAACACCTTTGGAAAATTTATCTAAAATATCCGAATGTAACAAACCTTATTAATTACCGTAAGTCTAACGCCATTTTTCGCAGAAATGCCAAAGCGGCAAAAATCGAAAGCTTTAAAAATTTCACCTCAAACCTAAATCCCAATACATCTAGTAAACAAATTTGGTCAGATATAAGAACACTTACAGGCAACTACGTACCCCATTCAATAAAAGTAATTGAAACTGACAATGAATCCCTAACGGATCCACACTTGATCGCCGAACTCTTTTCCAAACACTGTTCTGCTTATTGTAGTGATTCTAACTTTTCCACTCAGTTTCAAGAAGCCAAATTAGCATCATTCAACTTAAGACCGGCCTAAAATAACCTATCACTACAAGCAAAACAATTAGAATCTCCATTTAATTTACTTGAATTGGAATGCTGTCTTAGTTCAGTCAAAGGCAAAACACCCGGATATGATCGCGTATCGTATCCGATGCTTAAAAACATGCCACTAAAAATCAAAAAGCGACTGTTGGAACTTTTCAATGAAATATACAACAAAGGGATGCTCCCACATTCTTGGAAAATTGCCATAATAGTTCCAATCCCAAAGCCTAACAAACAACCTACTGATATAAACAGTTATCGACCTATTTCCCTTCTACCAAGCACAAGCAAAGTGTTAGAGAGAATGGTCGCCAAAAGACTTCTTTGGTTCGTTGAGAAAAACGAACTTACAAATCCAAATCAAGTAGCTTTTAAGCACACCCGCGGTACAATAGATTCACTTTTACATATAGACGAATATATATCAAATAGCTTATCATGCAAGAATCACATCTCAATCGTTTCAATAGATTTCGAAAAGGCTTTCGAACGTATAGGTATACACATAATATTGAACAAACTTGTCAAATGGAATATTGGACCTAGAATGTTTCATTTTATTAAATCATTCTTGAACAAAAGATCTTTTAGATCCAAATTTAATAATTGCTTTTCAAAAATCCATGCAAGCGAAAACGGAATCCCACAAGGATCTCCGTTATCGGTCATCCTTTTTATTATAGCTTTTAATGACATCAGCGAAATAATATTAAAATTTAAAAATATCGATCATTCAATTTACGCTGATGACCTATATATAATGTCTAAATGTAATAATGTCATCCAATCTATTAATTTATTTAAAGAAGTTATAAACGAAATCTGTAACTGGTGTTTACATTCTGGTGCGAAAATATCCTTAAATAAAAATCTACATATATGTAGAAAGATTAAATGTTCTAATTTTAACATTGAAATGAATCATGTAAACATTGAGACTGTTAGTAGTTTAAGTATTTTAGGCATAATATTCGACAGCAAGTTTAAATTTAAAAAGCATTGTATTGAATTAGTTAAGAAATTAGCTCCTAGACTCAATATTATAAAATATCTAGCATCACGAAATAGCCTTGTTCATACCAACACACTCATTACCACAGCAAAAACAATTTTGCTATCAAAAATTGAATATGGGCTTACAATTTATGGCAAGTGTGCTCCTTCTAACCTTAAAATCCTAAACCCAACCTACCACACAGCAATAAGAACAAGCCTCAGAGCTTTCCGAACCACACCAATCATAAATATGATGGCCGAAGGAGGATTTAACAGTATCGCTGAAAGGAAAAACCTTCTTACCGCACGGTTGGTACCAAAACTCTTTGAAACGTATAGATCGCCAATACACGCAGATTTAACTAAAATTCTAAGACGTAAGAAAATACCAAAACAGCCTTCAACCTTATATGCAGCTGTTTCTTCTGCAAGAAACCTCAATATCCATGCTAAAATAAAATGTATACCCATCGAAAAACAACCTCCGTGGTTACTACCACCCAGTACCATCGACACTTCCCTGGCAAAATATCCAAAAAACATAACACCAATTGACACATACACACAACTGTTTTTGGAACTCCTCAGCAAATATCCTGAAAGCAAATGGAATATTCTCTACACGGATGGCTCCAAGTGTGACGAAGGCTGTGGTTTCGCAGTTGTCAACAAGCTTGGTGAAATTAAATCCGCTGCAAAAGTTCCGGACTATTTCTCAATCTTTACTTCAGAAGCTCTGGCCATATACGAAGCCACCAAACTGGGAATAGCATCAAATAAAAAAAACGTTATTTTCACAGACAGTTTATCTACCTTACAAACTATCACTAACACCAAACGCCGCACACCTCTGATAAATAATATCCGTGATAATATCATATCACACAAGGATAAATTAAAAATTATCTGGATCCCTGGTCATACAAACATCCAAGGCAACGACACTGCTGATAGAAAGGCAAAGGAAATATCAAGTAACCCCAACATCGAAATATCTCAATTTAGTCCCACAAAAAAGGACTTAACTAAATAAATATTAACCAACAATTTCGAACACAAATCAAAGATAATTGGAGTTCATATATACACCACTATACCAGTTTCAACAAAGATTGCTCACCAATAAGCTACCCATCAGATACGCCAACCAATATGAACAGATGCTTCATTCGACTTCGTCTAGGACACACCTGGCTAACCCACAGCTACATACTAAGAAGAGAACCCCAACCAACATGTCACATTTGCCAAACAAACAAATTACTAACCATAAACCATATTATAACAGAATGTACCACCATTAATCAAACTTGTAAACAATTAAATGAAGAAAATTTAAGTTTTCTGTTATCAAACTCATCCGCAAAACATATCAAAGACATTTATGACATATTGAAACAGCTAAAGATAGAAAAATGTATTTGATATTTGTAAATAATTATTTCAAAAAAGGGGAGGAAGTAAGGGGTTTCAGGAGATCGTGTACAATAATTGCGCTTTCTCCTGACACCCCTGACTTCCTCCCCTCATATTTAATATTTAATTTTATATTTAAGTATACATTAATTTTAATAAAACATTTTGTAAAACTACATTTTCACCCCAGCCAAAAGCGTAGTGCTAGTGCTGTAGTTTGTTTAAGATTAGTTTGTAACATTTATGTTGCGATTAATAAATAATAATAATAATAAATAAAAACCATAGTACTCTCATGGTGGAAGTTAAATTGGGCGGCATCTAGATATTTTTTGGAACGTCTAGTGGAAAAATCCATTTGCAGCCGGGAGACTTACGAATGTGATAATTCGAAACAGATGAAAATAGGGAATGACTATGGTGAATTAAGGAAAGTCTGAGTGAATAAGGAAAACACATTTATTTTAAGGAATATTCATAAAACAACGTACCTACAATATAAATTTTGGTTTGGTTATATTTTTTGGTTACATACATACGCAAAAGGGTAGTCTTCCTATATAAAGATGATAAGAAAAAAGCATTTTGCGATTTTGTGTAGGAATTTTGTATTATTTGATGAGAGTTTATATTTTTGATGATTGTATTAGGGAATTATAATTTCAACTATTATAGGTAAGTAAATATGTAGGTATTTCATTCTTGTACAACAAAAGTTAACTAAATAAATTTAAAAAATTTGATCACCTACCTTCCTAACATTTTTTTTTTTTTCAAAGCGCTAATATGATTAAGATCGTTATAGAAGAATTCTCCTTGCGTTTTTGAGCTAGCGCAGGGCATGTACAGAGAAGGTGAAGAACTGTTTCCTCCTCTTCCTCGTCCATACAGCTTCTGCAAGTCATTTTGGAATACGCCTAGCCGCTTGGCATGCTGTCCTATTAGTGAGCACTTTGAATCTAGTTTAGGCCAGATGTTTTTTGTGACCTGACACGCAGTGATGCTGTTCCACCTGGTGTTTGCCTTCTTCATAGCGTCCTGCACTACCAATAGTTTACAAGTAGCGATTGGTATGCCATCATTTGCCAAAAGTGGAAGAATGGGTTGTACTGTACCGTTCCTGGCGAGTTCATCTGCCTTACAGTTACCTGGAATGTTTCTATGGCCCGGCACCCAGCAAAGGTGAATATTAAACTGTTGTGCCATCTCCATTAGAGATGATCGACAGTTATGGACTGTTATAGAGTTTGTAGAGACAGAGTCCAGAGATCTGATAGCGGCCTGACTATCTAAAAAATACGAATATCAGATGTTGATATCACGTTTTCTTTAAGCCAGGACAAGACTTTTATTGCGAAAAGTTCCGCTTGGAACACGCTACAATGATTGGGAAGGCGGAATGAGAGACTTAATTTCAGTCGTTCAGAGTACACACCTCCACCAACCCCTTCTATTGTTTTTGATCCATCTGTATAAAAATGGATTAACTCGTCTTCCAGGAATGCCCTATCCTCCCAGAAAGATCTGGAAAGTATAGAAATCTGGAAGTTTCTGTCGAATTGCAGTTGGGGGATGGTGTAGTCTGTGTGCTTTGGAATTGATTCTAAATACCTAAGAATCACGGAGTGGCCAATGTTGTTGTTAATCCACTGCAACGAAGCTTTGAGGCGAATAGCAGAGCTATTTGTTTGCTAAATATATCAAGAGGTGTTAGGTAGAGTAGGGTGTCCAGTTCCGCAGATGGGGGGCGTGCGAAGCGATCCGCTTATACATAGGCAAGCTGAACTTTGGACTTTATTTAATTTGTCGCGGTTATAACTTTCTCTAAAGCAGTCCAACATACTGCCACACCGTACATTAAGATCGGTCTGATTACCGATGTGTATAGCCAATGCGTGATTCTGGGTTGTAAGCAACATTTATTACCAATACCTTTTTTGCAAGAAAAGAGAGCTACAGTAGCTTTTTTGACTCTTTCTTGTACATTGCGTTTCCAATTTAGTTTTTTGTCTAAAATAAGATCCAGGTACTAAGCCTCGTCTGAGAATTTTAATTGGATTCCCTTAATATAGGGAGGGTTAACATATGAAATTTTGTATTTCCTCAAAAATAGCGCTAGTTCGGTTTTGTGTGGTTTAATACCCAGTCCTCACCGATCAGCCTAAAGTATTAGTCTGTTTCGTTGTATAATTCTAGTTTTTTTTTTTTATTGAATTGAAAACCAAAGCAAATATCATTTAAATACCTTAATACCCTCTGATGCAAATATTCATTCTTAAAAACTCGTAGGTAAAAATTATTCAACTCTTAAACACTAATCTATCTAATCAACGCTAATCTGCAAGTATTCCCAACCAAACAGGTCAAAAAAAATAAATCAAATCATAAAACATAAACAATAATTCCTTTTTTGTTAATTAATCCTATGGCGCAGCTCGCAGGTAGTTTTGTATGTCTTACCCAATTGCATTTTGCAATAGACTTATTTTTTTTTTATTATAGGTGGACTGAATAGGACTGAATTTTGTCCCAATAATAAAAAAAAAATAGTAATTTTATCTTTTCGAAGTAAAGTTTACACCTACAAATTTTTACTTGCGACATATAGGAACTATGTACATACATATATAGCAAGTTTTGCATTCGTAAAAATTTCGAACTCGAAATTTTAATCAAACATGATATTACGATGGTAGAAAAGTCGAAAAAAGTGGGTCCCGCGATTCCGTCCGGTCTGTCCTGTCTGTCTATCCACGCTCCTACAGCCTAAACCATTGGGTCGATTGAGTTCAAACTTGGAAGTTAAGGTTTTGAGCAGATTCGCGTTAGGTGTTTTTAATTTTTTTTTGAGATCAACACTGACATTGGCCCCATAAAATTTGTTTGGTCAAAAAACGAAAATTTGAATTTTCTCAAAAACAAACCTATAGATTTTTTTAAATTTTCTCTAAAATTGTATTTTTACTTGGCTTCTTTGAATAAGAAAAACATATTTTTGTATTGCTCCGGAAAGGTACCGCTCATAAAACCGTTATAGTACAAGTTAAAGAAACGGGCCAGAAAGAGTATATGTATTTTCTATTAAAATCACTTTTTCAACAGCAAAACATTATTCCTATGTATATAGGTATTACGTACAACCTCTACAACTACTGCTTACGTGTCACTTCATAACTAAAATCCAAAACGCACAAGAGGCTGACTGTAAACAACACATGAATAGCAATTTCTTGTTCCTGTTCGTATGCTTGATTTCTTAAACTTTAACGAAAAAAATAAACTGAACGTAATAACTCCATGTTTGCGCTGAAAACTTGTAGGAAAGAAGGAATGTGATTGGATTGTAGTAAGTACCTACCTTCTACCTACCAATAACATTCCTCATTATCATCATAAACATGTTTCTATCTATCTATCTGCATAAAGCTGAGCACGCCAATGAACTATTCTTTATTCGTTTTAGACACCTGCCTAACAACACTACCAATAGGCGATCGCTTTACAATTTAAACATACATGTTTTTCCTCTTTCTTATCTTCAGATAATTTGTTTTCCATCCTGGTTCTTCTAATATAAAATTAAAATAAAGCTATCCAAAGGAAAAAGCTTTGAACGAACTATTTGAATACACAAACATATGTTTTCGTTAAGTATGCTTACAAGTATTTTTCATTTCCGGGATGAGTTGTCCTAGGATGAGTTGTGTCTTGGGATGAATCGCGCCTTTGTATATACAAAGGAAATACCTGGAAACTAGCTTACCGACAAAAAATGGTGTGTATTTGATAAGTTCATTCAAATACACAGACCATTTCCCTTAACATAATATTTTCCGAGTATTTCATATTTTTAGTATAATAAAAAGTTAAGTTTTTTCAACAAATTATAAATTAATATTCAATAAAATACAATTCGCATAGTCAACGGAAAATTCTCTTTGTTTTGACCCCTTATTTGTTAAAATTAGTTCCGTATGAAAGCCGAAAAAGGGAGACATGCTAACGAAATAATATATTCAGGGCCGGACAAAGCATATGTGCAAGATGTGCAGATGCACAGGGCGCAGAATTCTGAGGGTGCATTACCAGGAGCAAAAAAATGTTATCTGATCTTGCGCAAACAAGTATGTACTACTATTTGCCATTTTTCTAACCACAAACATTCTTAAAATAATCTCAAAAAAACATGCATGTCAACTGTCCTAAGTTCTCTCTTGCGCACTAACTAACATCACTTTCATTGTTCCATTCAATAAAAATTTAATTCAAGATTATCGCAGAACTAAAAATCCTACCTACCTCATTTCCAAATATTTCACCCTGTTCGTACAAGAGAAAAAAAGAAAAAATCTCAACACAAAACATTTCCATGCCACCTCATATGTGCAAGATTTATTTCATGCACACCGAGTCCCAAAATTAACATAGAGAATATAACAAAGCAAAATACTTATTCATATTGAATCGTATGGGCTAGAACGTGCAGGTTTTGTATCACGCACCGTACCTGAATGTGAGTTCTCATCTACAAAACAAAACAACAACAAAAATATATGGATATGGATATGGAGTGTCTTTGATTTGTAGTAGAAGAAGGTAGCACAGCAACCTACCTGCTCTCTTTTTTCGGAGACATTTTTTGTTGTTTTCTTTGTAGATGAGAACTCACATACAGGGTACGGTGCGTGATACAAAACCTGCACGTTCTAGCCCATACGATTCAATATGAATAAGTATTTTGCTTTATCATACTCTCTATGTTAATTTTGGGACTCGGTGTGCATGAAATAAATCTTGCACATATGAGGTGGCATGGACATTTTTTGTGTTGAGATTTTTTCTTTTTTTCTCTTGCATGGAACTTTTTTGTGTTGAGGTTTTTCTTTTTTTCTCTTGTACGAACAGGGTGAAATATTTGGAAACTAGGTAGGTAGGTGTCTTTGCTACAAATGGTCAATGGATGTGCAAGTTTTCTTTTTTGCACACTAAGTATCGAAAGCGAAACTAACATGGGAGATATTTAAAAAAAAAAACTTATTTATACGGAATCATATGGGGCAGAGCGTGCAGGTTTTCTTATTGCACACTGTGTAAGAGTTAAGTGCCTGCTTACAGGAGATGAAATTTTTAATAGAATGGAAAAGGAGCATAGAGTGAAAAATTAAAGGGGGATGAATCTATGTAGAGTCGAATCGTTCTTGCGCAGGCAGTTTTTTTTTTTTTGTTTTTAAAGTTAATGACTGTTGTAACGGCTACTTTTTATTTATTTATTTACTTATCATCAAGCAGAGATCTACTCTTACAGACTAGGATATACATAGTTACTTTAATTTATTAATAATAAATATAATATTTATATGAATGAGAAAAACAAAAATTCAACAATAATAATAACATTGAATGTTTTTGAACAACAACAACAACTTAAAGGTGCTACCACTCATTGTTTTTGGCTGGAGATATAGCTATTTCGTGCTTTGCCACTTTTGCACTCATCAGTCTCCTTTTTTGTGGTGCTGAGCTTTAATCCAATTTTATTTGAAAAACTTTTTATGCACAACATAGGATTCGAACCCACGCATATCAGATTTGCTCAGTCTTAGAAGTCGTGTGCACTACGCACTCCACTACTTTAGACCACTGACGTCACAGGTCGAGATGTGCTAATTGTTTATCAAATGCATTTGAAGCATCAACCTTTTTATAAGCTCCTTTAAGTATGCTGTTTTGTTCCGCCTCCATTTTTCTCCATACCTTATTTGATAGACTTACAATTCGTAGTACGTATCAAAGGGGGAGAGGTTGGAAGATCGGTAACGAACCAGACTATTAAGTTATTATTGTTATTATTTTTATTGTACTATTCGTACTAGAATGTCAGCTTGTTAGACTTGACCATTCCTTTTAATTTCATTGAATGTTTTTGAACAACAACAAAAACTTAAAGGTGCTACCACTCATTGTTTTTGGCTGGAGATATAGCTATTTCGTGCTTTGCCACTTTTGCACTCATCAGTCTCCTTTTTTGTGGTGCTGAGCTTTAATCCAATTTTATTTGAAAAACTTTTTATGCACAACATAGGATTCGAACCCACGCATATCAGATTTGCTCAGTCTTAGAAGTCGTGTGCACTACGCACTCCACTACTTTAGACCACTGACGTCACAGGTCGGGATGTGCTAATTGTTTATCAAATGCATTTGAAGCATCAACCTTTTTATAAGCTCCTTTAAGTATGCTGTTTTGTTCCGCCTCCATTTTTCTCCATAACTTATTTGATACGTACTACGAATTGTAAGTCTAAAATAAAATTGGATTAAAGCTCAGCACCACAAAAAAGGAGACTGATGAGTGCAAAAGTGGCCAAAGCACGAAATAGCTATATCTCCAGCCAAAAACAATGAGTGGTAGCACCTTCAAGTTGTTGTTGTTGTTCAAAAACATTCAATGAAATTAAAAGAAATGGTCAAGTCTAACAAGCTGACATTCTAGTACGAATAGTACAATAAAAATAATAACAATAATAACTTAATAGTCTGGTTCGTTACCGATCTTCCAACCTCTCCCCCTTTGATACGTACTACGAATTGTAAGTCTATCAAATAAGGTATGGAGAAAAATGGAGGCGGAACAAAACAGCATACTTAAAGGAGCTTATAAAAAGGTTGATGCTTCAAATGCATTTGATAAACAGTTAGCACATCTCGACCTGTGACGTCAGTGGTCTAAAGTAGTGGAGTGCGTAGTGCACACGACTTCTAAGACTGAGCAAATCTGATATGCGTGGGTTCGAATCCTATGTTGTGCATAAAAAGTTTTTCAAATAAAATTGGATTAAAGCTCTATAGCTATATATATATATATAGCTATATCTCCAGCCAAAAACAATGAGTGGTAGCACCTTTAAGTTGTTGTTGTTGTTCAAAAACATTCAATGAAATTAAAAGGAATGGTCAAGTCTAACAAGCTGACATTCTAGTACGAATAGTACAATAAAAATAATAATAATAATAACAATTAACAAAAATATTAAAGTTCAGCTGATTGAATAGTTAATTCATTTAAAACATATAATTTGAAGGTATCTCTTGAACAACTTTTAAAAATATCTATTTTATTACATACAGCATTAGTTTGCCTGATGCAACGAGAAATTGGCTCATTAAGGCCATAATTTGTGCGATGAAAATATTCATAGAAAAGGTTAGATTCACGAACATGCCTCTGAGGAACACTATCAAGTAAGCTTTGCGTGGACACCTGCCTGTTACGGCTTAATTCCACGGTGGGCCTACCCACAATATCGGAGTCGAAGGAAAGCGTCGACCAGCGCCCCAGGGAAACTTGCGCTTCCCCGGTACAATTCTGTGAACATGTTAAGGCATGTTCACACCCCTTGCTGAGGAGCGAGACCTATCTAACGCCTCTTGTACCCAGGATTCCTAGATGTTGGCAGAAACCCTGGATACCATTCGTTCCCGCGATTGTTGGGTAACCACAGCCACCACGATACTCCCACAAGGGGGCCTACCAGTGACAATGAGACACCAGAAACGACCGGGCCCAGGGGCTCCTGTCTCCCGTGGTACCAGAATATAGCTTCCGGTGGAGCTTTCGCAACCGTTAAGGTCACTTCTAGATGAGTCCCTTAATACTCGAGGCCTAGCAAGCTCAGGTATGCACACCCCGTCTTAAGGCCGAGGAGGAAACCACAACCGAGTGTGCATACCTCCCCCACTTAATTCACCCTATTTTCATCCTGCACCCAGACAGCTCAACGGACAGGCTCGAAGCATGTGCGAGACAAGCCGTTCAAGCCAGCAACAGAAACCCCCTGATGGGGAGCACAAACAAACATCGCATGCACTCATCCATGCTGCGAGTTCCCAAAAACCACGACGCGCGGCCAACACTACAACAGAACACAACACAAAAACTACTACTACCGGTTGCAACTGGATAGTTCGCGCACAGTCGCAGTCGCTATGCACACCCAGGTAATCCAAGCACACATGTCAGGCACTCCCACCACGCTTGTCCTTATACTATGGATCCTGCCCCATTGTCCAGGTTCTCATCTGGAACAATAGGCGCTTTCACCATAGCAAAGGTACTAAAGTCCCAGGACAACTGACAGTGCCGGAGTCAGGCTGATGCCTGTGAAGCCTCTCACCCACTCAAACCATCTGCCAGCCATTGCTCGAGGAGTTGCGAACTCTCAAGAGACCCACCCGGAATACCAACCAGTGAGCTCTGAGTCAAGATAGGACCAGCCCTAACAACTGGATTCCTATTTCTTGATAGGATGCCTTTAAGAAGCATTATAGATATCTTCTCTACAGCCACCTCAACCCCAACACTCGTACCCCATGCACCTACCATGCCCATAACCTCCGTGCCACGGGTTTCCAGCGCAGCTCGTAACTGGCCTTCAACAAGGACATCATCAGCATAGGCGATGCACTTACAGTACGACTGCCAGGAGGAGAGGCGCTGTAGCAGGGGATCCATCATTAGCTTCCAAATATATGGTCCCCCAATGGACCCCTGCGGACATCCCCTCTCTACTCCTACCGTCACGGAGTCATTGGGACAGACAACGCGAGCAGTCCTTCCAGAGAAGTAACTCCTCCAGATAGCAATCTCCCTGCAACCTACCTCCACCAATCTCCGTTCGACACTGGCCCAGTCCAGGTAGTCGAACGCTCCTCGGAAGTCGATAAATATGCCAAGAACATATTTATCGACTGACCTACCAACGAAGTCCCTAACGAGCAACCACGCATCTTCGACACTACGCCCTGGTTTAAAACCAAACTGAAATGGTGACTGCTCGGGGATGCACTCCATCAGTCTGTCCACCAAGACCCTTTCCAGCACTTTTCCAAGTACTGGAAGGAGACTGATGCCACGATAGGATCTAGGATTAGTCCTGACCCTATCGTTAAACTTCAAAAGTACTATCACCCTAGCACACTTCCATCCCAGGGAAAAATAATTCTCCCTGACGCAGCTCGAGTAAATAGCCATCAGGTATTCAGGTACTGCCATCCAAATGGCTTTCACCATTTCTCCGGTCAGTCCGTCAAAACCCGGTGACTTCCTCGATTTAAGTCTAGCTACAGCACTACCAATTTCACCCTCCGTCACCATAGGGGATGCAGGAGGTGAGTCTGGAGGCAGACTCTCCGACTGAACCCCCCTGGGAAAGAAGGTGTTCATCAGGGCAGACGCACACTCCCTCCAGGATGTGAGCAAGAGACCTCCATCCTGGATGGAACAGATCTCTGGAGCTTTCCTTCCACGACAAACACGATATAGCTGACCCCAAGGGTCATCATGGTGTTCGTCGGCGAAGGCCCTCCAGTTCTCATACTTACTGCGGGCAAGCATCCTTTTGTAGTCAGCCAGACCTTGCCGGTAGGCAAGTCTTGACTGCTCCAGGTCTGCCAGCCCGCGACGTCTACAGGTTTGGAAGTGCTCACGCAACCTCCTCACCTGCATACGCTTCCCATTCAATTCGGGTGTCCACCACTTCACTTTTCTTCGATTGACCAAACGGTATCTCTCGAAAAGTTGGTCGTTGACACCCCACACGCACTCATCCAACAATGCCACCTTTCTATCCACCCCTAACCGCTCAAATGCGTCCAGGGACATTGAAGTGACCTTTCTCGCAATTTCTCTTCGGTATACCTCCCAATCAACACCTCTGAGAAGCCAACGCTTCTCACCAGGACCCACACCGACATCCGGAACACCTACGGAGGGAGTGAGCTCGATCTGTAAAAGAGCGTGATCACTCACTCCTTCAGCACGCCGGATATACCAGCGTGAGTCGAACCTCCGAAGCGCTGGCATACTTGCCAGGGTCACATCAATGTCACTGCACCCATCTGCGTTGTCGAAGGTGAACAAGTCACTCGGCTCATTGAGAACGCCTATGCGGTTGGAGGCTATCCATTCGCTTAGCAACTCTCTTCTTGTAGCCCTGCGAGAGCCGGAAGTGTCAGAACGCACATTAACAGGACTCTTGCTGAACCACAAGGGGGAAGTCGCATTAGCATCGATGCCAAAAATCGCAGCTTCATTCCCAATAATCCGAAGCAACACATCAAGGTAAGCAATATATGGCTCAATGTCTAAGGCATGCTTAAAGTAAAGACTGCATAAAATCAGTCTACCAAAGCTACCCTCGACATTGACACACACACCCCATTCACTTCGATCGATTAGTGAGTGCACAGTTGCTTTGTCGTTCACAACGACAGCGGCAAGGCCCCTGTCGTCTGTGTACGACTTCATGTGATGGGCCGGCAGGGCCTCAACTGTTCTTATTATTATTATTATTATTATTATTATTATTATTATTATTATTATTATTATTATTATTATTATTATTATTATTATTATTATTATTATTATTATTATTATTATTATTATTATTATTATTATTATTATTATTATTATTATTATTATTATTATTATTATTATTATTATTATTATTATTATTATTATTATTATTATTATTATTATTATTATTATTATTATTATTATTATTATTATTATTATTATTATTATTATTATTATTATTATTATTATTATTATTATTATTATTATTATTATTATTATTATTATTATTATTATTATTATTATTATTATTATTATTATTATTATTATTATTATTATTATTATTATTATTATTATTATTATTATTATTATTATTATTATTATTATTATTATTATTATTATTATTATTATTATTATTATTATTATTATTATTATTATTATTATTATTATTATTATTATTATTATTATTATTATTATTATTATTATTATTATTATTATTATTATTATTATTATTATTATTATTATTATTATTATTATTATTATTATTATTATTATTATTATTATTATTATTATTATTATTATTATTATTATTATTATTATTATTATTATTATTATTATTATTATTATTATTATTATTATTATTATTATTATTATTATTATTATTATTATTATTATTATTATTATTATTATTATTATTATTATTATTATTATTATTATTATTATTATTATTATTATTATTATTATTATTATTATTATTATTATTATTATTATTATTATTATTATTATTATTATTATTATTATTATTATTATTATTATTATTATTATTATTATTATTATTATTATTATTATTATTATTATTATTATTATTATTATTATTATTATTATTATTATTATTATTATTATTATTATTATTATTATTATTATTATTATTATTATTATTATTATTATTATTATTATTATTATTATTATTATTATTATTATTATTATTATTATTATTATTATTATTATTATTATTATTATTATTATTATTATTATTATTATTATTATTATTATTATTATTATTATTATTATTATTATTATTATTATTATTATTATTATTATTATTATTATTATTATTATTATTATTATTATTATTATTATTATTATTATTATTATTATTATTATTATTATTATTATTATTATTATTATTATTATTATTATTATTATTATTATTATTATTATTATTATTATTATTATTATTATTATTATTATTATTATTATTATTATTATTATTATTATTATTATTATTATT